>JPFM01000088.1:7828-68454 GCA_000733375.1 Paramecium sexaurelia | reverse complement strand
CCCCAAACCAACCCCAACCCCAAACCCAACCCAACCCCAAACCCAAACCCAAACCCAAACCCAAACCCAACCCCAAACCCAAACCCAACCCCAACCCCAAAACCCAAACCCTTGATTTGATTGTTATTTTCTTCTGATTTGTAATAAAATTATGTAAAATATTTAAAATTGAAATTTCGACTATAAAATCATCATTTACAACATCATCTTTTATTTTTATTTGAGAATACGAAACTTGATTGATTTTTAACTTTCATATTCATTAGTATGTTCATTTTTAATTTCAACATCTTGAATATCGCTTTCTTCACTTTGACTGACAGTATTTATATTAGTTTTTAAAACAATTAATATAATTCAATTAAATGTTAACAATCAAAATTATTTTTAAAATTTGAAAGAATTGAAAATATTAAAATTTCAATATTTACCTTAAAATTAATTGATTAATCCTTAAATTTTATTATCTTTAATTTGTAAAAATTATTCTAGTTTTTAACTTTTAACTATAAAATTTGAACAGCTTCTTTTGACTCTGTTATTACTTAATTTTTTTCAGATAACATTAATCTTAAATCCTAATTTTATAATGGATCTTCCTATGATTATTACTTTTATTATTGTTATTAATATTATTATTGTTTTTATTATCCAAGCATAAATGTTTTACAATTCTAATTCAGAGATTGGAGGTAAATCCATCAACAATGCACAAATTATATAATAAATTTTATTAATCTCATAAAAACTTTACTTATAAAATAAATATTGGTATTCTCTCCTGTAAACTTTATTCATTAAATGATATCATAATGAAAAATTAATAGATAATAAAATCAAATTATTAAGAATGTCAGTAAAATTCAGATTATATGATAAAATTGAAAGCTCTTCTGCTTTACATTTTTTTTTAATTGAAAAACAAAACAAGTTATAGAATTCTATTTTATGTGTTATTAAATAATTTTATTTATTAAGTTGATCATCATTAATTTATTCTCATTCTATTAAGGGTTAATATTTATGCATTATCTTTATGTGGGATGTCTGCTTTATAAGAATTGATTCAATAATATAATTATAAATCTCAAATAATTAGAATGTTGGTAATTGACTTTTTATAAACCTTTAATAATCTTTTGCGTAATTAATGGTTAACAAATTTATGTATGAAATAATTACTGATTTTTGATAGTATAAAACTAATATGCTAATTGAAGTTTTATAAAAATATTAATTGTTTACAATATTCTATGCAAACATCATCAATATTTAATGGAATATATGTAGCCTAAAAAAAGATATCCTCTGGATCATTTGGAGTGGTGCTTTTGGGACATGATAAAGAGAAAAATGTTGATGTTGCAATAAAGATAGAGAAAGAAGAGAATGAAGATGTTCGTTCATTAGAGAGGGAAGTTTAAGTGTTAGAAAGATTAAAAGGAACCGAAGGAATACCAAAATTATTATGGTATGGGCAATAAGATGAATACAATGTTATTATTTTATAGTTGTTGGGAAAGGATCTATCTTATTTCATGAAAACAAAGAAGAAGTTTTCTTTTAAAACAACAATATAATTGGGAATTTAAATAGTAGGTGCATTAGAGAGGATACATAATAAAGGTGTTGTACATAGAGATTTGAAACCAGAAAATATTTTATTTGGAATTGATGATGAATCATCTAAAATATATGTAGTTGATTTTGGGATTAGCAAAATATTTAGAGATGCATAGGGAAATATTTTGTAATTTAATTGATCTTAATTCATTAGGCCTTTTAGAAATAATGCTTCCTTTATAGGTACTACTAGGTATGCATCTATTGCTGCTCATAAAGGTCATGAGTTAAGTAGAAAGGACGACATAGAATCATTGATTTATGTGTTATTATATTTCATGAAAGGGTAAAGTAATCTTGAATTATTAGAAGTCTAGGCAGCTTCCATGGCAAAATATGCAGAATGTCAGTGATGAAGAAAGAACTGTTAAAGTCGGTGAAATGAAAATGAATATGGATCCGAAAGAAATGTTTAAAGATGTACCTATTGAGTTTGTTAAGATTCTTGAGTAATGCTATGATCTTTCTATTTTAGGTATCTAAAATAGTTGCAATATAACAGTGAACCTAATTATTATTTTGTTTGTAATCAGTTTTAAAAGGCGGCTGAAAATCAAGGAATTCAATTGGATTATATTTATGATTGGGATTAATAATAGCAGTTAAAAATATCTCCAAATAACGATAATGCAGATAATATACAAAGATCAGTCGCCTAATAGTAACTGTAACCTCCCTAATCAACAGAGATGAAAAAATCAATAGAAAAATCAGGATCCAATTTAAATAGATAGTAATTAGAATGTTGTATCAGATAGATTAAGTAACAATCAATTTTTAATTCCACCTTCTTAATTGAAGAGATAAGATTCTTAATAACCAAGTGTGGTTTCTGGTAGCATAATGTTGAGCACTTACAATTCCATCAGACCAAAATATTAACCTTCACAAATAGCTTTTGATTTTAAAGTGTGTGAAGATAGCTTACCATAAGATATTATTCATACTATGAAGTAGACAGCTGAGACAGGAAATTAACTTGGGAAATAAAACTCTTGTGCAGAGACAATTGGATGGAAAGATTCAATATTTGAGGAAAACTTCGAAGAAATTCCTCTATCAAAAAAATATGGTATGCTTAAACAGAAAGGAGTTGCAATGTATATTGAATAATATTTATTTTTTAGTCAAAAAAAGAGAAAACCTAGTTAAAGTCCTAATCAACAAAAGAAAAAGAATTGATTTCCAGTTCTATTTAAATATTAATTAATTATAATATAAAATATAATAGATTTAATGATATATGTTTATGATCAACAACAAAAAGAACTCTTTTTCTATTTTGGTATTTCTGTAATTTTCTCGTTTTCACTAATCCTTCCAATTTTAATTCCATGATTAGGATCATGAGGATCAATTTTATTTGATTTAATATTCTAACAAATTTTCTTTGTCAAAGACTCAAATATAAATTCAACATTCTCTCCAGTTTTAGCAGAAGTTTCTTAGAATTAACATCCTAATTAAATTGCTAATTTTTATCCTTCATCATAACTAATTTATCGATCTTTTAAATCACATTTGTTTCCTACTAAAATAAACTCAATTCTGTTATTGGTATCTTATTTAACATCTTTCACCCAAGATTGAATTCTATCAAATGTAATTCTTCTAGTTATGTCATAAACTAAGAGGCATCCAATTGATCTATTAAATATAAAAAATATAAATGCCCTCTATAATATGCTCTAGTTATGGATCGAAAGGATTCTTAACCTGCCTGAATATAATTAATAAATACTGTATCCCATAGTTATAACTTTATAAGTTTATTCTCATGGATAAGTTCTTTAGATCCATATTCTACTCCGATGGTAGCATCATATCCAACCTGAAATCTACCTTCTGTATACTGTAATAATAGACAACTTTTTCCAACAGCTAAAATGATTGCTACAGTTACTTGATTCTCCTACAATGATGAACTTGAATAAATAATGATAATTATTCATTTTTATAATTTCACTCAATTTCTAATCTTCTATACAGTAGATAATAACCCATATGCCAATCTCCACCTCCTCTTAAATCTAAAATATGTTCAATTTTCCTCTCAGATGTCTTTTCATCATCGTACCATATCCAATCATCACCTGAATGATGAACCCATCCCATATAATGTCCTGAGTCTGCTTCTCTACCAGTATGTGCTGTAAATTTATATATAATTTATTACTCAAAACTCCAATCAATTAATAATTTCCTGTAACTAATCCAAATCCATGCTTTCTATACAACTATTCATCATGATTTTTGATCTCTTCTTGTTATTTTTTTGCTTTAAATTATTTATATATTTCTCTGGTATCATCTGGAATCATTTTTCCTGATGCTTCTAAATCCTTTTTAAATTGTTCTAATTCATCAGTCTCTTTAGCTGCCATTTCCAAAAGCTTCTTCTTTTCATAATCTCTTCCAGTTTACAATTGTTCTTGAAGTTCAGGTGTACAAAAATCAAATAAGTCTAAAATTTTTGGAAATGCCACATTTCTTAAAATTTTAGCTTTCACTCCTTCCTTTCCTTAAACTCCTTATTTCCAATAGAATCGAACCATCTAACATAGCAAATAACTTGGCTTTAATAATATAAAAAGGTATAATTACTAATTTGCTAATTCTTTATGTTTTCTTATATATATGAGTTTGTTAATCAATTTCTGAAATTTTTTCCATCTATTCTTCCAAACTTATAGTAATACCTTCTAACAAAGTATTTACAGGTTTACTCTAATTGTCAATTATACACATTAATTTCTTTCCTTTTTCTATACTTATTTTTTTTGGTTCATTAGGAATATCTGGATTTTCAGTAGTTGATTACAATTCAATTTCAAATAAATCCTTAATTAGATTTCTTGTTTGTCCTTCTTCATTTTCATAAGTTGCCAATGGTTCAATTGTTTGAAGAATATTTTAAAAGCATTCATCAGCATCCTGCTATTTGAATGCCATTTGATTTTCTTTTTGAGCAAATTCTGGATACAATTAAAAGAAGACCTAGACTTTAATTTTAAATTTATTACATTCAGAAAATTCACAGGTTTGAATGATTCACCTTTGAGTTCAAGTTTTTAGAAAACATCTTTTAATGCATTAAATAGTCTAACACTTGGTCCTTACCCTTACTTTGTGTTATTCTTTACATATTCATTCAATTCATTGACTCTCCTCAAAATTTAAATTGAGGCATTCATGTAACATGTATTTCCAAGATTTACTAATCCAATAGGAAGAACGATCTAATTATATTGATTTTAAATTTATACCCCTGCTTTCTATTTCAATAAAATAGCCTTTTATTCTGGAGTGAGGTCTTCTTCGAAAATTTTTTTTTTGCCTTAATTCAAATTTAAAAGATGCTCTTCCCTTGCGCCCATAACCAAAATTTGTTAACCCTAAATATATATATCCAAAATACATTCTTAAGATTTAATTTTGAAAGATCTTAGTCTTATTTTAAAAGAGATCCCTTGATCATTATCTTCTATTTTTCAATAGGAACTTTAAGTAATTCTAAGAGTGTCTCCTAGAATTTGAGGACACTGCCATTGAGATCAAGAGGTACATTTTTATGAATCTCTGTTGTATATTTGATTTCTAATTGTATAATCTTCTGTTCTTCTTCTATTTGATTCATATTTGATTAAATATTATTTTTAAATAAATTTGTTATTAAAATGAATCCAAATACACCTTTCAATGAACGCTTCCATAAGATCTAGGAGAAATTAAATTCAATTCCTTTACAGCATGATTAATCAAAGGCTCATAGAATAGATACAATATGTGGAAGAATTACAGCAGTTGAAGAAAGAACATAAGACACAATTACATCTTACAATAGAAAGCTTGTAAACAATATAAATATAATATTATTTAGCATTCATTAAAGGATGAGATAGTTCGTTTGTAAAAACAAATCGAGGAGGAAAATAATGCATTCGAAACTCAATTTGAATAAAGAGTTAGAGAGATTGCAGCTTTTGAGAGTAGAATTACAACAAAATTAGAATAGGAGATAGCTCTGAGAAGAGATGGAAATCTAAAATTATAAGGATATTTAGATGAGAAGGTTAGGAATTATACATAAATTTATAGATTGTATACTTGAAATCAGATATTCAGACAGAAAGCAAGATCAGATAAGAATAAGTCGAGAACATTACTACTTCTTTAGAGAATGATTTACCTAAATTATACGAAATGGTGAAAACAGAAGGACAAGATAGAGAAGATAATGACAATGGAACTTTAAGAAGAGCAGGAGATGAAATACGTCGCCTTAATGAAGGATTGGCTAATTAAAAGAAATTAAGGTATTTATTCAAAACAATAGAATATTAGAGAAGAATCAGAAACAGCTATTTTTGAGATGCTAAAAGATCTCGTGGCAAGAGTGAAGAGTGAAATAGAAGAAGAGAAAAAACTCAGAGAAGAATCTCAAGAATAGTTGCTTGGTTTACTAGAAGATGCAGCAAATAAAATATACAGAGCAGCCAAAGATTGATTTATTCAAGGAAATAAAATATATAAATATATTCAAATAAATTTTATTTATTCTAATTATTGTTAATTTCTATTTCTTACTTTTTTTATTAAAATCTTAAAATATCGAACGATTTCTCTAATATTATTATGTTTTAGAAAATATTCATAATTTTTTACTTTATCAAAACCTTCAAAAATATCCAAAAATTATCCCATCTTTTTACCTTATTCTTCTTCCAAATTTTTATTTAAATAGAAATATTCCATTGAATTATCATTTAATTTTATAAATGGTGTAATAATTATTTTTGTAAGTCTTCTTTAATCCCCTCTATATGACTCCCCAACTTTCTTATCTGAATCCTAATTACTCTTATTACTTAAAACTGTATTTTGATGATTTTGTTATCGAGTATTTAATTACATCTATTAAGCATTTTAGTTCTATTAATTAATTTAACATTTATTTTATCTCTCAGCCCTCTAAATCTTAGTTATAACTTCTAATATTTTATCCCTCTAAATCCATAATACAAAAAATATACAATTTCTTCATCTTTCAATGCATCAGTACAAGCCTAGAAAGTAAGTTTACGTTTTCTCTATTATTTTGATTATCTCGAATTCCTATCCAAAATTAACATAGTATTATTTAACAATTCTTTATCGACATCTGAGTAATCCATTTTAATCTCATCATTAGCACTATCAGCAAAACTTGCTCCTTTTATTAATAAATAATCAATAATACCTCGACTATCAAATAAGTAACGTTAATCATCCATTTCTTATTAAAGCATTTTAGTTTTGCACATATACAAATAAATGCTATTCCTTATATCAAGTGACTCTTTTCTTGTAGAAATTTTTCTTTCTATTCTTCTTGTATGTTTCACTCTATCAGATGGAATATTCCTTCTATAATTAAGTAATACTTTGGCTCTATTAGGATAACCACATACCATTCTAAAATAATACAAATTTATTACGGACATTCTTTGATAATATGAGTTGACTTATTGCAAGCTCTACACGTCACATCTACTAATTCTTATTTGTTCATAAATGATATTTATTGTACTAATTCACGATACTTATACTAATAATAATACAATCGAGATTTCTACATAATCATTTTGATGTTGTTGGAGAATTTCTAAAAATTAAGATCTGTCTATTTTTAAGACATAAGAAAATTGATTTGATTTACATGACATTTAGTAGGCTTGAGATTAAAAGAACTCCAACACACCAAATGGCATTCCTTCCTATTTAACTGTCTCCAAAATCTTTACAGTTTACTATTTATTGTTCAAAGTAATATAAAATGAGAGACTTCCATTTGATAAAATATAAAGATAATTACTTGGATCATTTTGCTATAATTATTATATATTTAAAATACTTAATAAACTGTAGACTCTGGAACAAATTTCTCTTCAACCATTGTTTTTGATAATTATATCAAGAATTATTCACTAAAATTCTAAGCCAAAAAGTTTATTTTTTAGATCAATTTCATATTTGTATCAACTTTCATCTCTTCTGCTAATTGCTTTGGAATCAATTCACTAAATTTAAATACTTCTCTATCATTATCTTCCATTTGATCACTCCACAAATACTCAAAATACTTTCTAATTTTTTCTGCTAAATGTTTATTTATGCCTTTTATGCGAATAAACTTTTTTAAATTATTCATATCGGTTCTTACTTAAAAGTTTCTTCTATTCCATTCTGCATATATTGTATTTATATTGCCTATTGAATATCCAAACACACCCACAGCTGATAAAGCCATACCAACAGCGAATACTCTTTCTCTTAAATTTTATGGAGTAATATCACCATAACCTATTGTTGTCATTGTTATGATGCTCCAATAAAATGAATGTAAATATTAATAAAACCAATATTCATCTTCAATATTTTAAACTTTCACCCACGAATTGATACTTGGATCTCCTGTTGAACCAACCAAAAACCAAAGACAAGCTGAAAAATGAGCAGCGGCCAAAATAGTATAAACCAACTTTACTAAATCAAATATCACAATCTAAATTGCTGTTAATTCTAATCTATCAAATAATGTTCTTGAAAACTTTTTTATTTGAAATACTTTTAATATTATTACTAAATCTAAATATTCTAGATCAAATCTTAAGCTTACAAAATATGGAATTATTACAAACACATCAAATAAAAATGCTAAGGATTAAATTTTCAATTACATGATCGAAAATAATTCTTTGCAATCAAGTATCTATTCTCTACAACTGCTCCTTTATTATAATAACATGTATTAAATTTTAATAATATTTCAAGCATAAAAGAATATGATGGTAAAACATCAAAAATAATTTATCGTGTTTATAAAAGATCGTCATTCTTGCTTTCATCAAATTTAAAAGCTATCTTTGCTGAAACATATAAAACATTAATATTTAAAATTGTTAATATATAAATATTCCACCATATAGAAGCAAGCGATTCTGGTCTCATTATTATTTTCTAATTCCCAAAATATATTTTTAATAATTTTGTTTTCCTAAATGGAACAACAATACTCTGACTTAAAAAATTCAATAATTTTTGAAATCCAGTAGGTTTCTAAATTTAATAATATTATATTAAATACACCTCATATTTAAAGAAATTCCTTAACTGATAAAATTCAAATTCAGCTGAAACATCTCCAATTATTTCAAAAACATTTTTCTTAATTAATTTAAAGCTTGTAGCAAAATTTGATTTTGTGATAAAACTTATAAATCGTAATGTGATCATTAATATTTCCAAAGCTTTTGTCTTCCAAATTTTATTACTGAAACCTAAATTTTCAATTGAATTTTAGCTTTCAGATTATATTGGGCTTTCTTCCTTACAATTTAACATTGGTTTATTTGTTTGAAAACAAAATGCTTTTATTCTTTATTAACGATAACTTGTTGGGCTCAATCTAATTATGTTAACGTAATACTTATTTTTTGATTCTATAATAATGCTTCCAAAGCTTTTTTAATCAAACTATCTCTATGTCCTTGAGTTCTAATTTTCATATAAAATTATTTCTTAATCTTATTCTGTCACTTTTAATAGAGACCTAACAGAATGACCCTAATTTTCAAGGTCGAGTTTATCTTCTTGGAATGATAATACAAATATTTACAAATTTCAGTATTGAGATGATTAATTTTCATTATAAAAATATTAAATTGATACTATGCTATGATAAATATTTTTGTTTTGATGAAAGAGAAATTTTTAAATTTTGAATAAAATTCTTTATATAAGAATTACACCTAAAATTAGAACAGAATATATTGAAGGAGTTTATTTATATTAATTTTAGGCCGAAATTGACCATTTATTAATTTAATGAAATCTTCAAAATCAATTTCAAGTAACAAAACTACTTCTTCAAATACTTCCTTTATTCTTAATATTGTGTAGATTGCAAAGTATAAATACTATTTATTCTAAAGAAAACACAATCTCTAGCAAAATATTCAATAAAAGTCAACATCAATATAAATAATAAAGAAACCTTATATCATGATATCACCTAAACTAATTTAAGAATTAGATGAAAACAATACAAAAAGAACTAAACTCCAATTTGAAAATCGACTTTCTTCTTTGTAGACTAATGTCTAATCTAAGTCAGAATCTCAAATTGCAAGCAGTGAAGGGTAGATTGTTACTGCAAGATCCAGAAAGAAAAGAGCTCCAAATAGGTATTAATAAATGATAAGTTAAGATTATCATTACGTTTGTCTACATAATTTTGAGTTATAATTTGAGGAAATTAATGTGATTTATAGAATCTATATTTTTATATAAAAATAATATCATTTATTTAGAGGAAATTATCCTCATCTAATTTTACATAAAAGTTGACTATATGACAAAATATATTGTTTTTATCTAAGTAATCTCATAAGATTGAATTTAATTAAAATTGAACAACATAAAACATAATCTCAATAGTTATATGTTAAAATTAAATTCTTGAAAGCTAGATTCTTCAATCAAGCGTATCTTTCAGTTTAAATGTATTATATTTAATAGATAAAAAAATGCATTTATATAAAATCATATGTGAAAGTTGAATCTTCATTTACAATTTAACTTTAAAATGGAATATATTGGTATAAAATTGAAATTGAAAGATAAAAAAACAATATAGAATGATAATTATACAATAGAGTTTAATGTTATAATAATATACATATGAACATGGAAAATAATTTTCCCAAAATGAGTTGATTTGAAATTAATTAAGTGAAAAAGTAAATTTTAAATAAAGGATTGATGGAGAAGATAATAAAATATAGGAATAAAAAATAATAAGAATATAATACTAAAGAAGTATAATTTATATTTAAATAAATGGGGTAACAGAATAATATAATAAAAAGAGCAAAGGAGATTGATATAAAGTGATTAAGTTTGTTATGAAGAATAGTTGAGATTATAATAATTTTTTATATTTATGATTGCTGAAGTTTAGAGTAGTGAAGATCTATTAGTCATGTGTAGAATCTGTGAAAAAAAAGTATGAGATTGTTATAAGATTTGTAGACAGACGCATCATTGATTGAGAATCATTTGGTGAATTGTTAAGAAATTTTTGAGGCAAGAAAGTAATTACATTAATTGGATGTGTAAATTCAAAAGTTAGCTGAAATGGCCTAAAATTGCTTTCGTACATTAAATACAAAATATCAAATGCATAAATCCAAGTAAGCTAGGTATACAAGTCAAGAGAATAGAGGGATGAGAAGTAGTGCTCCCTTAAAATTAAATCAACCAGAAGATTGTGCTAGTGAAGAAACATGCTCAAAAACAAACAAGGTTAATGTAATGACATATAATTTTAGTGCACAGTGAAGTCGAGGTTTGCAAATTTAGGAACAAGTTTAGTAAATAACGATACACATGAATAAGAACCAGAATAGCAATCTGTAATTTAGATTGTTTAAGAAAATATAACTGGAGAAGATCTTGAACGCATAATGAAGCAATAGATTAAGTTATCTAAGAAAATAGAACAATAAAAATAAGGAGTCAAGTTTGCTCATTCTCCTTCTCCGGAATTCAAATAAACAAGTTCTCCATTGTCAAATGGTATGGGAAGTCCCTTTTCCTTAGAGTAATTATTACTTATATAACATAGTGATAATACTGAAATTTTAAAAGATTTGAGATTACAGTTAAGCTCCCTTTCTATAATTACTAAATATACTGAAGAAACTCTAAAAACTAATCATGGTACTCAATCTATTTAATTTGATCTTAAAATATAAGTGGAGTTATTCAACATCAAATATACTCTATAAAAAGATGTTCAAGATCTTGTAAAAATGACTTTGAAACTAATTGAAGTAAACTTGAAAAATATTTTATAATTTTAGGAAAAGGTTTAATGTACTTAAAAAATTTCCAAATTACAAAAACTAATATCTGACGAAGAAAAGTTGGAAAACTTAACTTCTCCACTTCGCATGAAGATAAATAAAGTTGATAGTGGAAATCGAAGAACTTCTTTAGGTAATTCATTATAAGAACATTTTGAAATGATGAAAAACAGTCATAATGGGTCGAAATGGTTGAATAAGCAAAATGTTTTATCAAATTTTGAAAATAATCAATAATCATAATCAAAAACTTTTACTGAAGGTGTAGGAAAAGATTGTATCTTTTAAAAATGTTTAAGTGAATCTGATGATGCAGGGGAAAGTAGCAGTTAATCAGATTCTGAAGAAGCGATTTCAAAGGAAGTCAAAAAAAATATGACAAAGAAAACACTTGAAGAATCTTTTGAAAATGAAGATTTTGTAAAATAATCAAAAAGCAACATGGTTTCATTTAAAGATTTAAACTTAAATAATATGGTTGATGAGTGCGATTTTGATAATGAGAATGAGCAGAAAGTTAAAGGATATTATAGTGATGGTGATTTTAAGACTACAAAATTGGTTAAGAATAAATAATTGTAAAATATAAATTATTAAATATTTTAGATTAAATGTAACTCTTTAAGATTTTGAATTTATTCAAGTGTTAGGAGTTGGAGCATTTGGTGCAGTATGGTTGGTATGTAAAAAGAAAACTAAAGATTATTATGCTATGAAAGTAATTGATTGTAGAAATAAGAATATGAACGAAATTTAAAATTTAAGAGCAGAAAAAAATGTATTTGAAATTTTAGAAGGTGATTTTGTAGTTAAAGCTTATTATTCTTTTATTCAGGATAATTGTTTGCTATTCTTATTAGAATATATGATGGGAGGGGATTTTAGTTAGGTTCTTTATTAATATGGACGTATCTCAGAGTCAGTGGCTAAATTTTATTTAGCTGAATTGCTTTTAGCAATAGAATCATTACATAAGAAAGGAATAATTCATAGAGATTTAAAACCATAAAATATTTTATTGGATGCTTAAGGCCATTTAAAATTGGCAGATTTTGGTTTATCTGAGATAGCTTTAGAAAAAAAGATAAGGGAAGGCAAAGACGGAATAAACTTTTCAATAGATCCGGAAGCATTACCAATGAATGTTTCAAAAAGAAACATAAAAACGAAAAGAAATATAGAATTTCTTTTATAAAAGAGAAATAGTAAAACAAGTATTTAAGAGAAAACTTAATCAGGGAAAAGGTAAAATAGAATAATAGGTACTCCAGATTATATCCCTCCTGAAGTTATCAGTGGTTAATCTATATCAAATTTTTCTATAGATTGGTGGGCTTTTGGAGTGATTGCATATGAATTTTTAATAGGAATTCCTCCATTTAATGATTCAAGTATACCAAAAGTGTTTGAGAATATAATAAATAGAGTAATAGAATGGCCAGATATTGGGAATGAAGATGACATGATATCTGAAGAAGCATATGAACTTATAAATTTATTATTGGAACCATAATATCATAAAAGACTCGGACATAGAGGAGCTGAAGAATTGAAATCTCATAAATTCTTCTAAGGAATTGATTGGAATAACATAAGAAACGAAGAAGCTCCTATGATTCCAATCAGAGATTTAGAGTAATTAGAACAAGAGGAGAGCGATATCAAAAAGAAGAAAAATGAAGAAGTTAAAATGAAAGATAGATTGTAATCAGTGTAATTATCTCATGATGGAGATCTGGATGATGTAGCTAACTTGACCAGAGTTGATCTATTGGCTAAGATTAGTTAGAGAGATGCTGATAATGTAATGAAGAAAAGATCAATAAGGAAGACTATTTAACAATTTATATGATTTATTATATACTCATGTTAAAAAATACTTTTCATTGATTATTTTGATATATATATATCTAAATTCTCTACTATGATTCAGATATCTGAAACTAGGGAAGAATTAACTTAAATCCCATATTAATAAGAGAGGATTAGAAATATTAATCTAAATGGTAAAATGAAAGCAAAATGAAATAAATGTAGTTATATTTGAGTATTAAATCTGTTAATAATAATAATATAAAAGGAGGGAAATTTTTAATTATTTTCAGATCAATATTTTTTTTTATCGCAATAATAATTAATTTTTTCAGAATGAATCTCTTAAAATTAAGATTTAATCTGGAAAAACTAAAAAATATTTTTAATTTGTTATCAAACTAAGAATCCTATTCTGTTATATAAATGGCGTTAATTGCAAATTCTAAAAATAATTTATGAACTTTACGAGCAGAAATTTCATGATAATCTAATTGTAATCTTATATACTAATAAGATGCCATTAATCTATAATCCTAAATTGATGACATGGGCTATTAAGAGGCGACTATTAATTAGTTAAATAAATAGTTTTCAGGTTCTAAAAAAGAATTGTTTTTTATTACCAAGTGATCTAATCTATTTTTTTTAGATTTATCAATGATATTTGAAAACATTCTATTTTTTATTTCTGAGTTATCTTTCACCTAGTTCAATAGAGTTCTTTTTAAAAATGTAATAAAAAAAGAAAGGAAATTGAGAATTTATAGAAATAAATATACATTCTTATTAACAAAAAATATAGAATAAAACCAAAGAAAATTATGAATTAGATTGGAGATTATTAATTTTAATATATATTTAATTGTGCGTGGATATATTGCCCAAGATTTATTTATTCAACAAAAAATAAAACAAAATTTACCATAACTATAGAAAATTGCTTATAATTTGAAAATATGTTTATATAATATTTGATATACAAAATTATATAATGTTGCATTCTCCATTGATTGAAGATCAGGACGAAAAATAATAAGTTTATTTAAAGTAAAACAGGACTAAAACTTTATGGATGATAGTTCGTTATATAATATCTGATATTGGAAAAAGACCAAGATCATTTAAGATAGGGTTATTTACAATATATTTGGTTGTAACATTTCTTGCATTGCTTGAAGGTGCAGTGTAACTTTCTCCTTTAATATTTATTTAATTAGCAGAAACTCAATCTGGAGATAGCGATTTAATATTTTCTCCAATGGCTTCAATTAATAAATCTGCGACATATGAATCAATTTCTACATTTATAAATACATCTGAGATAAATGAGTATTTTGAATAGATTGATGGAATCTTTGGATCATCACCAAGATGGTTATTGACTGGGAATCTAATAAATAATAACACTCATGTAGAAAAAATAAATTAGAAATTAAGAACTTTCGTCATTATATTAAATTAAACTTAAGAAATTAGTATAGGATTAGGTCGTAGATCTACACAAAAATACTTATATGAAAATTAAATTCAGGTTTCAGCTTCTACTCTTAGAGGATTAAATGCTAGTGTAGGTGATACATTGTAAGTTAATATAGATGTCGATGAATTAATAACATTATTGAATGGTAATTCAAAAGATGGTAGCGAATATTTTTTTTATTAAATAATCAATACATATATTAATGCTCCTTTAAGAATAATATTTGGAGATGACTTTGAAAATAATGAAATATCTAGAGAGGAAATTTAATAGAGAGCAGATATCGTTGTTTTTTTAGCAGACTTATTAGAAACAAATGATGAATTAAAAAATTCAACTAAATAATTTATGGAAGATTTAATTCGAAGTTAAAATATTTCAGATGATCAACAAAAACTATTTATCTAATTTATTGATTATGAATTTGATCGAAATCTAAGTTAAGATGCCAGAACAGTGGAGAGGTTTGCTTATAGATTGAATGAAAGTGTTACAATAAGCGAAATCGAAATGGCTATTTCTAATTTAGTAGCTTAAAGTTTTAATTTCACTTTTGATGTGACAGTATTAGAGGAGATTGAGTCTCCTAAAGGGAAATGGTAAGATGGATTTAATGCTTTATTGTTGGATCAATCAAATGCAACAAATATCTTGGTAGAAGGTCTACTGAAAAAATTTGAGGAAGTTGTAATAGATTCTCTATTAAATGATGATACTACTATTGGAGCAGTGGCAGAATTAATACCTATAGATTTTGTTAAATCTGTAGTATAGAATTAAAGTCATAATATAAATCTACCTGATTATTCATTATCTTAAAATTTAGTCTTAAATAATAGGCTGAAAATTTATTAAGATAAAAATACGATAAAATCAAATATAATTGATATAACTAATTAATTTTTTAAAAATGCTGGATTTAATTACCCTGTTTCAGCATCTACAACTTTAGGATCTGCTGTTTCTAATTATTTCGTTTTAAAAAATTTTATAGATAATCTAATTGTTGCTGCAACCATGATTTTATTAATGTTATCGATTCTTTTAATTTATTCATTAATGATTGGAGATGTTGATGAAAAGACTTATGAATTCGGAATGTTAAGAGCCTTAGGATTTAAAAAATCATGGTTGATTGTCTTACTATTATTATAAGCATTAACATTTGCAAGTTAGTTTATTATTATTTAATATTAATAGTACCAGGTTTATTTGTAGCCCTAATTACGTGTTATATTCTTAATTCCTTAGTATCCATGTTAATATTTGAAACAACTGATTTAGTATCTAGTTATGTTATTGCTAATTAAGCTTTGTATTTAGCTTTGTGTTTAGGTTTGTTGATACCAATAATTAGTAACATATTTCCAATTCAAAGAGCCCTATCTAAAACTCTAAGAGATTCTCTAGATTTATATCATAGAACTATTCAAGATGTTATGGTAAATGTGATAAAGTTGGAAAAAATGGGTTTATCTTTGACATAAACATTTTGTTCATTATTATTAGTTGCTATAGGATTCATTAGCTATTATTTAATACCTATGGCTTTCATCTTTAACAATATTACGTTAGGTTTAAATATAATTAATATGATTTTTATTATAATGATTATAGGATTTATGTTGTTAATAAATCTCTTTTAAAGTCCATTAGAAAGAGGTGTTTTGAATAGTTTATTATGGATATGTAGATTTGATAAGAATCTAAAAAAAATAATACATAAGAATATGTCTGGTCATGCAAGTAGAAATTGGAAAACTACATTCATGTATTCACTTGCTCTGTCATTTATTTTATTTGCAGGAGCATCACTAACACTTGACTCAAAAGTCATTGGAGACGCGTTGCAATCTTCATTAGGAGGAGACATAACTGTCATAGTAATACCAACTGATAAAATTGGTTTGGATGAATTTGAAATAAGAAAACACTTGGAGAACGAAAAAATAAGAGACTCAACATTAATATAGAGTTATAGTTTTAATGCATTAATTTTAACTCATTTTCCATTTTGTTATGGAATTTAATGGTTTACAACAATGGCTACATTCCCTTGGTCTAAAATAAATTTAGGTGGTGTAGAACCAAATTATTTAGAAACAATAATGTAAGAATATTACCTACCAGATGAATACGATGACTAAGTTTCTTATCCAAAATTAAAGAGTGGTAAAAAAGATGGTGTATATGGACTTTATGACAGAAGTGGTAATCTTGATATTGAAAGTGATAAGGATATTAAAAAAGTCATTTCAACATCTTCAATTTAAGATTAATACTATAAAGATCTTAATATATCGAAACCATAATATTAGAAGGATGAAGATAGAGAAATTAATGTAATCATTCCACAAGGATATAAATATGAAATGTCAATTGATGTTAATACTCCTTCTCTGATTTTTTGGTATGGAATGTATAGAATAAATGTAAGACATACAGCTGCAAAAATTCCTGGTTTCGAATTCTCTTCCTATAGATAAATAGCTTAATTCGGATAAGGAATCATTTCCATGCCAGATTAATTATATATGCTCAATACATATTTTAGAGAAGATATACAAAATATATCTAGTATTAGAAATCCATAACTCTAAGAATATTTAGAAAGCTTACCTAAAGGATTAACTTATGGATTGCCTAAATCTAGTTTAAGAATTAAATTTGGTAGAGTAACTAGCAAGTAGGAGAGAGTAGATTTTTGTAATAGACTTAGAAATTACTTTAGAAATGATTAAACTTTACTTTTTGATGTTCAAACGTTAAAATAAGAAGCTGAGAATGCCTTTTTTTACATTTAAATATTGAATATAGTTGTAGCAGTAATTGCACTTACATTATCATTCTTTTTAATTTTAATTTCCTTTGTTGGCAATGTCAAAGATAATTCATGGGAATTTGGTGTTCTTAGAGCTATAGGATTAAATAAAAATCAACTTACTAGAATCTATATTTATGAAGCAATTTCTTTAATTACTGCATCAGGATTATTAGGTACTTTTATTGGAATATCTTTGGCAATATTACTAACTCTTTAAATACTTATGTTCATTGAATTACCTTTTGTATTAATGTTTCCGACAGCTACTTTTTTAATTACATTCCTAGGAGGATTTGTAACAGCCATACTCGCCAGTTATTTAGCAGTCTTAGAAATGAAAGATAAAAGCATTTCAGTCATTTTAAAAGGATTATTATGATATTAATTAATATTTCTAACAAATTTGTTATAAATATAAAACCATACCACGATAGTAAAATTTTATTATCATTATTATTTATTATTCATATATTATAAGAATTTATTCATTTCAAATGAATTTTAGATAAATTTATTAAAATAGAATTGATTAGAGTAACAATATATTAGTAAAATTTAGATAATTAAATCCACTAATGGTTCTATTCTTTCTTTTTGCAATATGTGATTATTAGTAATTAATTTTAATAGGATTGAAACCATAAATATAAGATATTGTAATAATTATTCAGAATGATAACAATGTATATTGATATACAGATAAATCTCAATCTTGTGAAAATATTTTTTAATCAACTGCCAGCCCAAATTCTCCATCCGAAGTTCCAAAAGCTAAAACTGTTCTATCAGGTGACAGAGCAAAAGAACTAATATCATTCATAGATTGATGACAATCAGTCAATTGAATCTCATTTCTTTTTTGTAGGAATGGAGTTGTAAGCATCAAAATTTTTTTTTCCATACATAATGGTAATACCTATTAAATATATAAAAATATCATACTATAATATCAGTTAGTTTTGAGTCTTTAACAACTTTAAGATGTCCTTAATTAACAATATATTATTTTAACTCATAATGAGCCAAGAATTACCCATTAATACTATATGAATAAATATTTTTGTTTTCATAAAATGCAATCCCATATAATGGAGTACAATAACTGCAAACCTTGAATATGGGTAATCCTTTAGGATGTCTATAACTTCTTAAATATTTGCCTGACCATTAATTATACATGTGTATCCAACTATCACTTGAACATGTTAAGACAACTTTTAAATCATTACATATAAAGATATCTGTAATAGATTATTCATGATGATGATGTTTACTTATAGGTACGTATGTATTATTAAGAACTTTATATATGATGAGAGTTCCATCTTTACTACCTGTAGCTAATATTCTCATTTTATAATCAAATCTCATCACTGTAATAGTATGTTCTTATTCAAATCTTTATTCAGATATAATGCCATTATTATATATTAACATTCTTCCATCCCATATTCCTCCTATCAAAATTTACTTTCCTCTATTTAATATTGGTAATTCGTCATAATTGCATGTCCAATCAAAGAGATTTTAGTTTTCTTCAACAAATTTACCGAAATTGATTGGCTATTCTTTCTAATTATTCATATCAAACTTATTATCTCTTAAATCTAATTTGATTGTTGCACACTCTCCATTTCTGCGAATCATCCAAATTTTATTATCACTCAAGAATTGTATTCTTATTATTGCCTTTGTCCTTTAATAATTAGGTGAGGATGTTTGTGGATTATTTTATTTTTATCTAAATATTCTCTTCTCTATTTTTTCGTCAACAATTCTATAAATGATTTTTGGTTTTCCTCTACTTACATGAGGTCTATCCCAAATTTAACTTGGACATTAACCAAAATGTATAGCTTAAGATTCCAGCGAAATTTTTTGTTTTTCATTCTTAATGGAATCCCAATCTATTGAATTCTCATAAGTTAAATAATAAAATGTATTCAAAGCTTTGACTGCTTCTTCTCCTTTTTATTTATATCCAAATATTAAATCAATCCAATGACAAATATTTTATGACACGTAATCACTTTCCAATTCCATTCTATGACCGCATATAAATACATATGGATTGCATTTTGTCCATTTAGGTAATTCTACATTATTTACTCTTTATCCAGTTTATTATAGTCCATAATCGTATTTAGATAAATTTAAAAACATTTCAGGTAAATAAAAGAATTCTGGTATTAGTTCTCTTACATCACTTAATTCATCCACAGCGTTTCTGTAGGTTTCTACAAATGAAAAAAATAAACGATCAGCTAAATCGAATTTCCCTGACTATAATTCTTTTGCACCATCAGAAAAGGGTTTCAATCTTATTAAATAATGAAATATAATTGCAGGACTCGAATAATGACTGCCATAATGAAATTGTGGAACTTTATTAAAATGATCTATCATATTGTATCTCTATTGAAAAACTTCAATTCTATCCTTGGAACCCAAAGCACCCATACTTTTATTTAAATCACGATATTGTTAAAATTATTCACCATCATTCATAATCCAAGGAAAAACAGGATATTAAGTTAAATCTTTATTACTTCTTCCAGATATTTTATTAATTTTCATTAAGTATTCAAAAGTTGTAATCTTATAATTATACCATTTGTTTCCAGCCTTACTTTCTAAAATAACACTTACTGGATCTAATTTCCCAGATAATATTCTTGGCTTAAGATTTATTGTACGCTGTTTCTTTAAAGATATTAATTTTTCTATCACTTTTTAATGATCGCCATTTTAAAAATTAAACACAAGAGTACTTCCTTCTATTAAAGTCAACTCTAAAGATGTCCATCTACCTATATATCTTCTAAATTAAATATCATAGATTTAATCTAAGTCCCATTGTTTTACTAATTAAGAATCTTCTGGAACTCTAAACTTAATTAGACTTTAATGTGTTTCTTTTTATGTGATAGATTCGAAATAAAAAATTAGATGTGTATCACTTATACGTAATGAACCAATTCTAACAGTTAGAGTTTTAATCCATTAAACTCTGTGAAGAATTACTTCATCTTATTCTTGTTATTAAGAATAAAATGGAATTATTGTGTCAAATATAATTTCGTGAATTTTCTTTCTTTATCTTTCTGGTTACTTTTTATCATAATCAGCCAAATTCATTATTCTTGTACTTTGCTGTTGAGATTACATAACATTGTCAAATTAAGGATAATCATATAATTTTGGCTTCAACAAAGGTCTTGATTTCTATTTTGTCTCATATTTCCACATTTTCCAAGTAAATCTAATATTATGTGTCTAAACTTTTACATTTGATTCTATACGATGTTTTCATATTCCATGTCACTTGGATCAAATGGTTTATCAATTTGGGCCTTGAATTCAGGATGTGCCCACCATTAATTAAACACACGAACTCTATTAAATGATTTTTTAAACATATATCTGGCTTATCTCATGTAAATTTATTCAGAATCTATTCTCTGTATTTTTTAATCATAAGAATATGATGTTGATTATGAAATCCTATAAAACAATAATAACATCAATAATTATACATTTATGAAAACAAAACTTCTTCAATAGCCTAACGTTATGATTACAATTTATCTTCTAAAGTTTTCTTTTTTTAAGAAAAAATTCTATATTATTCTTCAAAATCACATCTAGTTCTTAAATAATAATCTTCATTAACAAAAAATGATTGCTAATTTTTTTATAATAAAGTTTGATTTTCAATAAATGCTTATTTTGCAGATATCATTTTATCCATTATCAATTTGTTATTTAATTTGAGTGATTTAGTTTCTTGAACTTCAAATATATGATGCCCATCTTTTTTATTAAATCATTTAACATTTTTACTAAAAATAATTTGTGTTATTTGTAACCCTCAAATATTAGTACTTAAAATGATTCATTTTTATTTAAAATCTAAGTAAAACAATCTACATAAATAATAAGAAATTTAAATGAATAAAATAAACAATTTCCCACAATTGATAATAACTCCTACTTAATTTCCTTATCATAATTAATCTCTTTTATTTTATCTTCCATCTAATAAAGAAATATAAAATGTGATCCAATAGTTGAATACACTATTTTATCTTGAATTTCCTCAATTACTTTATCTCTTAAAGTTTCAGCTGCTATAATAAGAGTTCTAAGTAATTTATCTAGTGTATTCAATATAATTTGTAATTATTTAATGTTCTCACTACTTTACACATTAAATGCAAAAAACTCAGCATTTAATTAAAGGAACAATTAACAAACCTAAACAAATTTTGGCAATTAATTTTATTCAATTCCAATATCAAATTAAAACATCATAGCTGCAAATGTTTTTTATGATTCTATTTGATTCTTCTATTCTAAAATACCCAAAATGCCCTTCTAAACAATCTAATAATCTTCCAAAAAACTAATAATTTATGTAGAAAATTTGCTACAAAATTAATTTACAATATCACAAATATTCACAACCAAAATGTGATCAACCCATTAAATTATTCCAAATTACTATTTCCATTCTATTATATTTATATTTGTAATATTTACTTTTAGGCATTTCCTATTACGATATTGTTAATTTAAAGGCTATACTTTAAAACTTATGAAATTAAAAATAATGTTCACTCTCAATGTTTCTTGGATCAGCAGTAACCAATCTATATGTCTCAAAAATAACAGAATATAAATTAATCCAAAATGTTGAGTTTAAATCCATCTTAAAGCAATCACTAAATTATTAAATGAATAATTCTTACGATAAATTTGATAATAATTGTTTGTATATCAATCTTATTAATAGTTAAGTCGCTTAAGCATCAATCCCTTCTTTATTTTACTCTTCCAAAACTCTACAATAACTCTATAAATGCATTAATCTTTGAAATCCGCTACTTTCATTTTGCAAGGCCGCTTTGATAACATTACAATATAATTTTAAACCACTATCCCAAACCCAGAATTCAAACTAACTGAGTTCTCTAATATTATATTGATGTTGAATCTCCAGAAGAGTTTCTAGAATCCACCAATGAAATTCTTCATTATTTAATAGAAACACTGCACTTGCTTAATTCCATTTAATTAGCATACATAAATCTTACATAATGCGACCTTTAACAGAATCTACGCAATATTGAAAATAACTAATTAATAATGATAAACCCCCATCAGATTTGATAATGAAGTTTTCATCTAACAGCAGTGTATCTGAATTGGTTTTACCTACTCTTGTTCTAAGCATCCATTCCATAATTGCAACATAAAGAGGTTCATAATCAATAATTCTTCGATTTGGTTAAACAATTTTATTTTTTTTTATTATTGGTTGCTTTGTTTTTTCTTCAATGGAACTTTATTGTTCCTCTAATTAATGAAATACCAATGCTTGATTTATCAAAGGTTTTCTGGGTTATAAATCTTCATCTTCATCATCGGAGTATACTTCTAAGGTTTCTACAGCAGCACTATTACCAAGAGTATGGGCTATCCAATTAGCTATTTCTTTTTCATTTGGAGATTGATTTATTCTTATACTTTCTGCTATTAATTTGATACAACTAGTTTTAACATCTGGACATGAGCAAGTTGTTAATAAATTTAAAAGCATTTACATCACTTCTTCTTATATGAGAATCTGAGAAATTGGATTATTACTCTTACTTTCATATTAAAATAATCCTTGAAGTTTTTTAAGTAATAATTGATAAAAGCAAGGTGAACATTTTAATGTGAATACTCTTGCGATATCGATGATATTCTATTTTTCTATTTTAGATTATGATTAAAATAATTTATTATGGAGTATTGCGTCAATTATGTCTAAAGAATATTTAAAGAATTGTATTACTTAGATAAGAATCGATTAATTAAGCATAGGGTATTGTTGGTAGTTAAAAATTTGTATAGCCCATTTGATTAGCATGTTCTTCACAACATAATCTATTTTTTGGATCAATATCATAAATCAGGATTTCGAGTATTTTACTTATACCGAAGATGGATATACAGAATTCCGGAGTACTATTATAAATCATTCTTATAAATTTTAAGTAATCTTCAATTATTGAAAAATTCTCTAGTTTATAAATTTAAACTCTCCACAACAGATTACATATAAATTATTATTTCAATTTGGTATCTAAGATTGAATTATGCAATTATGACAGCAATTCTATAGTCAAAGCATTTATCATTGAAAGTCCAGAATCGTTGAGCTTAAGAGCTATCAAACTTAAATATTCAATTCTTATCGCATCCTATTATGATTCTGGTCTAGATTTGATTATTTAACAAACCAAAGCCAATATTTCATTCAACAATGTATCATAAGGTTATAATTTTATAAAGAGTAATAGAGGGACAAAATTTTCAATTCTACAAAATTAAGAAAATTGCTATTTTTATGTAATCCTCAAGTATGATCCACTGTATGATTGTAATGCTCCATCAAATTTATTTATCGGATCAGTAATAAAATTGGCTCTTGCTCTAAGTGGAGTGTAGCATAAAATCAATTTATTATTCCCTTAACAATTATGTAAATTTCTTAGATGATCATTAGTTTAAATACCAAGATTTTTGTCACCACATGTCAAATCACTACATGAATAATAGTAGATTATACTTCCCGTCAAATCCATCATTATAAATTAACAAGCAAGTAACATAACCATAAAAGTTTGAGAAAAATTGTAATTCTATGACTAGAGATTCAGTTGAAACAAAGGGAAAATCTATTTTAATTTCTCTTAACTGTTGATTTCCGCAAGTCAAATATAAATAATATGATTCCTACATAAAAAACTTTTTCAATTGGATCTAAATACATAGAGAAGACCATTCATTGTAAGGAATCTCAATTAAACTGATTGGTGCTTCATGATGTGGAGCTGTAAAAATATAACAATAAATAAATCGTACAATTCAAATCTACATACTAATATATTAATTTGTTTCCATTTAATATAAACTAACATCCTTTCTTTTTATCTGACATTAAGTACATAATTTTAGTTTCAACTTCTGACTTTATTTTTATGGGATACAGCCATGTTTATAAGGATATGCCTTTCGTAAAGAGCCATTTCATCTCCCTAGTATCAACTACTAATCCACTATCAATATAATTGAAGTAAAATGAAGCGTATGGAGAATCATAACGATATTCTGCAAAAACTTTCTATAATATTATAATTTAATGGTACTGATAATAAAGATATGAATCTCTAAACTTTTTCATTTGTCAATTAAGAATTATACATTTAATTTTTGATGTAAATGAACATACTCTTATAATTTCTCTTTGTAAAAGTAATAGCTCCCAAAAACCAACTAATAATCCTAAATAATTATTGCGTATGCTGAAAAATTAGATTAAATTGATACATGTTCATCTGTTAAACTCAATTCCAACAACAAATCTATAATTTGTTCATTTTAATTGTGAATTAATGCTTATGCCTACAACGAAGAAGATTGTAATAATTGCTTTTCCAAATAATCATAAAACTTTTGTTATTCTTCTTAAGGCATTTAATTCACTGATTATAGTGCTTTTAAAAGTTGATCAGCTTTCCTGACTATTTTATTCGATTTATAATGTTCAATTAGAGCTTGTCTGAATTGATCTTCAAAAATGGCATCAATTAATTACATTATATTAATATATTATGAATAAAGCATTTCATTTGATACTCTTCATAGTTTTAACTTTTGGAGCAGAATGGCAAACAGGTTTAGACAATGTCATAAAAAATTAACCTCAATTAACACTAACCAGCAATTATCCAATCCATACACAAATCGAAATCGCTTTCGATAAGCAATTCTCAGAGTATATTTGTCTCCTTTTAAAAGAGTACCTGAAGTATTGCTCATGTTTGAACATGTAACGTTTGAATCAACATTGGATGTCGACATAAATCTTTCTTTGGGATAAGTGACTAAATCTGGTAGAATATTTAACCTCTCCTTTTAGGTTTTGAATTAAGGTATCGTCTAGGAGGACCTGCAAGAGTTCAACAATTAAAAGTTAGATGGGTGGCATTTGTTGACAAATATGTATAACTCATCTATCGTGAATTTAATTTCATGTAATTAAGAGAACTTCGTCAAGGTATTTCCCTACTACTTTCTCTAACTACTAGGTTTTGGTGTAAGAGAAGACTCATTCACTCATCCTATAAATTCTAACATACAATCTCCAAAAGTTAGTGCTTTTCTTGTAGGATTTAAAATTAATCCAGAAAACGGACCATATGCTCTATAAATTAATTGTGCATTAGATTAAGAAATGCAAAATGTCAATTTAAATCTTAAAACTAAAGATACTACTCATGTAAGATATGTCAAAGTTGCTCTAATTGTTATAGGAGCAGGCTCTAAAGCAATAACAAAATAAGGAGGCGTAGATTCAAGAGGTTTTAATTACTTTGAAGTAATATCCAATTAATTCTTAAAGGAATAAAGCACAAGCGGGATAAGAAGAATCGATTACAAACAAGTAGTTCCTGAAACCTTTTTAACGGCTCCTTAAGACAACATTCTAAGTTAAGGTCTAAGAGGATTTGAGGCAAATAGTACAGAAAGCGAACATATTTCAATGAGCTTGGATAAGTATCAAGTATTCGATGAGAATTATGAGATGAACTTTGGACCATGTATGGAGTACTTTTTCTATTAAGAGTGAATGGCACTCTGATCTACAGTTTAGATTTCTCCATCTTGTTGCACGAACCAACCAAAATAGAGAAAATGACAATGAGTCATCTACGTAGGAAATGAGTTTAATAAAATAAATAGAGATACTGGGCAAAAATAACAATGTCGACTTTATTTTGTTCTTTTTTCTTAGTTATTTTTATTTTTTAAATAAACATAATTTATGGGGCAAATTTTCCAAATATTTTTGTTTATTTAAATTGTTTTTAATTGTTATATGTTTTGGTTTGTATTTTATTTTAAATTCTAATCTATACTTATTATTCTAATTCAACATTTTTTCTGAAAAATAATACTCTTCATGAGGTATTTATGAGTGTAGCTGTTTATTTTTTATTTTTTTCTGAAGAATATATTGAGAACAAAGACTAAAGTAAATTATATTAATATTTAATAATTTGTATCAGTAGAATGAATACTTTTAGAAAATTTGCAAGAGGTTACATGCAAACAATGCTTTATGGTATAGAAGAGAGACCTAAATTCTAAGTAAATATATATTTTTATTATTTTAGATGGATGGTGCATTTTACTTTATTATACATTTAATCAATCATTTTCAATATTTATCTATCATAGTGAATGCAAACTAGAATAATCGTTATTAAGATTTCAAATTAAACTATTCATAATCCTTTTTAGAGTTTTTCATTTTAAATAACACTTTAAAATCTTCAATGACTTCAAATTTAGCATTGATTATTATTGCTTTATCCTTTGCCTCACAACTGATACTTCTCTTATTTTTGATATTTTCTACTTTCATTAGAATCTGGACAGCTAATCTTATAAGAAGAGATACAACTGGAAATGATAATATGAATTCCCAAATATAATAATGGGTAATGAGTTTTAATGAAACCCTTCATTGGTTTTTTGTTCTATATCCTGTAGTATATCTTCAAATTGCAGTTATCTCTTTTAGTTCACTTTCATGCAATTCTGTAAGTATATTTCCAAAATCAGAATGTAACATTGGAATAGGTACACAAATATTAGCGATTACACCATTAATTATTTCTTACATAAATGGATAAATTTTGATTTATATAATGAGAAATCATAGATTTCATGAACCTAATTCTTTAAAAAGAAGATACTCCTCCATTTTATTAATAAATAATACAGTTATTCTAATAGAGATATTTTCGCATTATATTTATGAAGTAAATTTTTTTATTATTCAAAATAGTTCCAAATAGCAGATATCCTGAAATATTCTATGGCTAATTTTTTTGCAATCAATTAAATAGTTGATTAATTAACTAATTTCCCTTATAGAGATCCTTTACGTATCCCATCTATTAGATTGGCATTTGTTTATGCTTGGATAGTTTTAGCTGTCACTGCATACAAATTTAATTTTCTTTAAGAAGAGAATCTATTTTTCTTGATTATTTTACCTTTACCAGGATTAGCAATTGTCGGAGAAACTTTATCATCCTAATTTTAAAGCCATGCAATTTTAAATTATAATTCTAGCGTTCAATTAGAAGAAAAGCACATTATTATTGCAGTAGATTAATGTTATAAATATCATATTGACTATTTAAAAGTATGAAAATTAATAATTAATTTTAGGATCCCTAAGCTTAATTGTAATATTTTTAGTTTTTGATGATTCATCGTTTGTATTGTAAAAATAGTAAATGCTATTCCAAAGTCAAACGATTTGAAACTTTAAATGTTGATTAGAAAAAAGATCTTAACATACTGACGTTGAGCATGATCAAATGTATATTTAAGGCAGCTCAGAACTGGCTGTTTTCTATGTACTCTTTATATTAATAAAATAGTCATAATTAGAATGCAGATTTACAGTTTGAGCAGTTGTAATTATAGTATATTAGTTTCGTTTCGGAAATAGCACAAAAACCATTAATAGGATATTTAGAATTAAGATAATATCAAAACAATAAATTGAATAATAATTCTATATATTTTGTCGAGATTACGAATAAATTGGCAGATCAATTGAAAAAACAGATAACCGATAATTAGAATAGATAGAATTCAAAGGCTATTTTGATTCATGAACAAAGAACTTAATTAATTGAAATTTCATTAACATAATAATGGTAAACTTAAAATTTATATGAAAATTTATTATAAACGTATATAAATTTGGTAGATGATAAAATAGAACATTGGTAAAATTTAATAAATGGATATCCTAGTTTGAATCCATTTTAAAATAATACATAAAAGTTATGTGAAAAAATCATGAATGTAATGTATGGACATATGATTAGCTTAGGATTGCATTGGATAAATATATAGGAGTACCTTAAGAATGGTTTGATCTAAAAACAACCACAACTAAAGGTATTTCTGTAAAAAAATTAAGTCATGCTCAATTAAACATTAATGTAATAACATTAAAATTATATTCTTTGTTTTATTCATTAGTGATGAATGATTTCGATAGAGTAATAATACAATCTAAACTAGACTGTATATGTCGAATAGTATGTTAAAGATTTAACCTCAAATGATAGATAAAAAGAAATAGACATCATCGATAACATCTCCCTTTATAATGATTCAACTACAATTATTTTAGTTAGTATTGTTAAGAACAAAGGCAAGATTGTTAACAAAAATCAATTAGCCTTAGCTAATTTCTTTCATTATATCGATGCAAATGACTTTAAGGAATCAGTCTCTTAAGTTCATAATTTATTACCAAAAACTATGATGAAAGGGCATGAATATCTAATTGATGCCTTTATATAAAAAGGACATAGTGAGTATTTTATACGTAAGATTTCTGGATATTACGAAAATAAGAAAGGATTTATTGAGAAATGTTATGTAAAATTAGGAAACCTATTTGAAGAATTAGATGATTATGTGATAACTGCATCAATACTTAAATGTAATATATCGAATCAATTGATAATGGTTGATGCTGAAGGAAAAATAATAGGAATTAGTGAAGGTTTGTATAAAACTATTAGCACTAAAATACCCAATATAACTGTAGAATTTTTTAAGGAATTTTGCCACTTCTTTCTCATATTTCCCTCATTCTTGTCTATTTTAAGTTAAAATCTAAATAAAATTAATGAATTAGATCATCAATTTATAGATGACGAAGAACATTTATTTTATATACCTTCTAATTTAGTTGAACTTAATTCTTTATTTGTTAGAGAATCCTATGAAAAAATGGGAAATACAATTTAAGAGGGTTTGGAAAGTTAGAACTTAAGTTCATGGAGATCATGGAAATCAATCCAAAAAACTATGAAGAGTGATCATTCAATTGGATTAGATAGAGGTAATACAACAATTTTAGGTGAAAAAGTACCTATAGCTGATAAATCGAATATCAATTTTCATTATTAATTTATGAATTAAAACAAAGATTTGGTAGAGAAGGTATTAAATATATCATAAAAATTTATAGTATACCATAATTAGAACCAAAATAAAAATGTCTTATCAAATAATGAAAGTTAAGAGGTATTCTTATCCATACTTTGTAATTGAATTGGATCATATGAATGAAATTAATTAATAACATAAATTTTACAACAAATACCCAACTATGGGATAAAACTTCGAGACTTATAATACAATATTTAACTCTGCTTAGTATCATAAATCATTTAATGAAACAGTACCTTCTAGTGCAGATAGATCTGTTTAAGAAACTAAACCAATTAGTTTCCAACCAGATAAAGTTATTTTAGAACCAAATAAAAACTAAAAAATTAACAAAAATACGAAAATTACAGACGATAAAATTAAATAATTAATATAATAAGATGATAGTAATTTATTATTTGGAAATGATCATTCCTAAATTAGATTATTTGATAAACCAAGTGCTTTAGAAGTATAAGATATATCAGCTCCACCATCAGATATTATGATATCGAAAAACGCTTATAGACCAAATTTTAGTGGCATACCTATATAGAAGGATCAAGATAATGATTCTGATGAATTTCTATAACTTCAATAATAATTTGATGTAATTATATACATATAAGAAATAGGAAAAATCAGTAAAAGTTGATGAGGATTAAGTGTAAAAAGACAAATCAAGTGATGAATTTAAAGATAAAGATGAATCATAATAAGAGATTGAAGATAATTTTGAAAAACATTCTTCAAATTAAAATATAAATAAGAGAAATTTTATTCAATTATTAGTTGAAAATAAATAAAAATAATAAGAGTAAGAATAAAATTTCATTATAATATTTATAGAAATTAAGATATAAACGATGAAGAAGACAAAAAAAAAAGATCAATTGCAAGTTCATCTAGGACCAGTACATCCAAATCACCCTCTTTACTTGTTCGTTCCTTATATTAAGTAAGTACTTTCGGAGGAGGACTTAAATCTGTCATTTTTGCTATACTATTGTATCTCGCCTTATAATTCTGCTTAGTTTTTGTTAAATTAAGTATCATTTAAAGTATAATTTAATAAATATATTTAGATAATTATGATATACTTTAAACCAATATTAATTATGTCACTTATCCTGAAACTTTAAACTTCTATTTCCAAAAAATTGCCTTTTTTGCTTGGATAAGCTTATAAGAAAGATTAGATATCATAGAATATTCTGATTTCATAAAAAAATAATAAATAGAAGAGCTCGAAGCAACTAAATCAATTATTGATGTAAAATTAAATGAATTGTACAAAGGAATTATTTAATTTGAAGATTAAATTATGAATGATGAACTTAAGTTGGTTAGCATCAATGATTTATCGTTTTCAGAGTAACGACTAGATCTTACTTAATTGATTCAATAAATTTAACTACATTCATTTAATTATATAGATAATGTTAAAGAAGGCGTAATTTATTCTGATAGCCTTTTTTTTAGATTAAATGTACCTTATGTCTATAATTTTGCATATAAATACATAACTTTACTTAATGAAAACTTGATTTACTATGAAGATAGAATTATTAATGACGTAGTAGTATTAACCATGACATTTATAGCTGTTAATACTTGCATAATAATTTATATACTCTATAATACTTATCTATTAACTTAATATGAAAGATAGATTTTGATGTTGATTACAAGAGTATCCCATAAAAGAGCTGAAGATATCATGTAAAAACTAACTGATGTGAAAACAATTTTAACCGAACCTTCACAACTATTATGGAAGAGGGTTAATTTCTTTGAAATAAATTATGATCAAATCCAATTAAATGCCTAAGTAACAAACCTGCTCTTAACAAAAACAGTCAAAACTTAATCAATTACAAGATCAAATGAACAATCTGGTTAACAATCCAAATCAAAATAAAAATCAAAACGATCATATTAAAGTAATTCTTTAGCTTAGAGAATTTATGATTTAAATCTCACTTATCCTTCTAATCTTGTTTTTCTTTTTTTCCTTTGGCTTCTCGCTATTTTATTTATTATCGGAGGAATTCTAGTGACTATCAGCTAAGTCTCAGATATTAAGCCTACCCTCAATTTAAACTTACAACTAATTCGATTTAAACTTAGATTTGACACCCTAGTAGTTTTGGGAGAATGTTTGAAAACCTAACAAATGATTAGTGATTAGTTACAAAATAAATTTGGGAATTTAAATATCGATATGAAAAATCAACTAATCCTAGATCTATTCAGCGAATAATGTGATGGATTTTAGGATTCTATGAGAAGTATTTATGATTCCCTTGCAAGTCAATCCGGATTATTAGAGGCTTAAAAGAAAGAATTATTAATGTATTTTGAAGACAGTCTTTGTAATTACATGAGCGAAGAAATACCATTTTGTACTATTAGAGTATCAAATTAAAATTTTTCTGTTCCTGAATCTTTCAAAACAACATATGGTACTCCACAATTAGAAGATAATAATTTTGATTATTTATCTGGAGGTATTACTGGTTGTGTTTAAGAATTTACAAAGACTTTAAATCTGTATTTTTCTAAAGAAATTTTACTAAAATAAATATAAGTTACTACAACTTAAGAAACAATAAAATTTCTAAAATCTTAAATTCATATAAATCAATTTGTAGAATACTTTCTTGATTCTGGAAAGCTTTTATCAATAATCGGGGACAATTTATTCGAATAGAATCAATCAAAATTGCAATAAGCAACAACAATTATGCAATCATATATTTATATAACAGGACTAGGTTTACTTGTAGTATTAGGTTTTATATCATATTTCTGGATAAAATATGTCAGTGTAAGAATGAGACTCATGAGATTAAGTTTAACATTAATTCCTTATGAAATCTTATTGGAGCCCAAGACAATGAGTTCTTTAAAATAATTATGAAGCATACTTATAAGACTTATTAATGTTTTCTCGATTATTATTATATATTTTAATCAACAAAATTATAAATAAAATATATTGTTGCAGCATTTACGAAGACATACTTATATAAACAAAATTAATTTGAATCGAAATTATAGTTTAATTGTAACCAAATATTATTTCAATATTTTAAGGCTTCTTTTCTTATTGTATTTAAAAAAAATAAATTTCTTATTTTTGGATGAAAAACCAAAGAATTAGAAGAAAAAGTATAAGTTTAAATTATTATTATTATAGAGCAAAAGATTTCTAAGTATGAAATAAATTTTAAATATAAGTCATAAAAAATGACCACTTGCATATATAAGTTGATTTAGTATGATAATTATTAAATCAATATTATGGACTCTATTAATTTTATCCTCTTTAAATAAATAGTGTTATGAAGTTATAAATCTGATTAGTTATTTTATAGTTAAATAGATTTTTTCTCCTTTTATCGAAATTTTTTTAAGTTCTGTTGACACTTCTTAAAGATTTTGTATTTTTAAAAAGATTAAGTATTGAATTATCTCTTAATCTATATATCTTCAAATGGTTCTCAATAGTATTTAGTTTTTTTCTTTTAAATCAAATTTTTTATTGGGAACTTGAAAAACAATTGGAAATTGTGTAGGATTTTAGAATTTAAAGTTTGTCCAGTATGTTAAGAATCTTTATTGATTGATAAGGTGATATTGAAAATCTAATCTTAGGATTATGAGTAAATGACAATAATATAATAAATTCATGATAATGAATGTAAAATAAGAATTATTTCATTAAATTACTGATGAATCGATAGAGATACAAGTTGCAAAAGATTTGCTCTCTGAAGCAGTTATAGAGAATCCAAGTAATTATAATTAGTAATGGAAGAGGTTCTTGGAGAAATTTTTGAATTGAAATTAAATATCCACGCGTTATGCATTTTGCATTATTCGTTGAGAGAATATAGTCCTCTTGCTTCTCTGATTGCAGAACAATTTCTTAGTAAAAACATTTGTGTAGAATCTTCAATAGTTAGGATCTACTATTCTTATTTATAAAAGACAGCATCTGTACATGAATTATATTAAGCGATTAAAAACGAAAAGGTAGAAAAGTTAGAAAATGCATAAATAGTTGTTATAACTGCTCATAAGGTTTAAAATTTATCAAATGTGGCACTTCAATTACTCACATTATATTCACCAACCTTTAAGAATATGTAAATATAAGTCTATGAAGATGTGTACGATTATGTACAATTTGTAAAAGATTAATTTAGTCATGTCATAGGTATTACTAATTAAATAGCTTAGATAGTTATCCAACTTTCTCATCATCAGCAACAATTAGTTTATATTAAATATATAATGATGTATTAATACAAGATGCAGAACTACATGATTTTAGAAGATGTTGCAATAATGAAACCCTTAAAGAACCTATCAAATTAGATATATAAGAAACTCTATTATCAGATTTCTTGAGTCTTTCTTCATCCCTTCTGCTTGTAAGTTCAAACACTCTCAGACCACTTAATATTCCTACCAAACTTTTACCATGCGGAGGTCAAGAACAGTAAGTAATGAGATATTACAAAAAATATTATTCCATTAGTTGATCTATCTTAAGTAATCAATATTCATAAAATTTAATTTCAAAAATTTCTTTATAATGCTGTTAAGATATATATTATATATATCAGTATTTTATTATTAAAATATTATGATTTTTGGTGGTTCCAATCATCTAAAATGAAATGAAAAAGTCAAAATTTAGTATAATAAATTGAATATTAAATAGAATAAAATTAATACTATTTGTATTTCTATTAACCATTTTTAATAAGTGCCATAATAATAACTAATCTTATAAGCAGTTTATACTTTTACAAAGTGAACATTGCAACAAAAAAATGTTTGCATTTATCTTTATAAATTTATTAAATAATAATATCTATCCTAACAATATATATTTCTGTTATTTAAATTGATTTCTAGTAAAAATTTGTAGTAATAAAAATATTCTATTTTATTGAAGTAGATTTAAATTTGCAATTTTCTTTCTTAACAAAAATATTGTAGAACTTTCTTAAGGAATTAATTAATTTTAATAAGAGGTTAAAGTATTATATTTTATTATAAAATATTTATTAATAAGTGTTCTTTCAAACAACAATGGAAATATTTAATAAATAATGAATTTACAGATTTAATTTGAATAAGTATTTAAAAAGAAATAATAAATTTTGAGGAAGACAAATTTAAATAATTTATAAATTCATGCATCCTAATTAAAAATATTGCTTTATTCATCTCTAAGAACATATTTAAAAATTCTTTCTTTCTTGTCATAAATCTATAGGATATTAAATTTATAATTACATCTTCCATTTCTTTAAATGCTTACAACAGTTTATCATTGTAAGGATAGAAGATGCCTTCTTTATAATTTACAAAGTTTGCAGAAGCAGGAACCCATTCATTGAAATTTTCATGAAGATCATTATCAATTAAATTATCAATTTGTTTAACATCTCTAATTCCCTACTATAAGAGTTATCTTAATGTGAAATTGTTTTTGGCTGCTTCTAATATTTCTTATTTATCCAATTGTCCATCTCCATTGATGTCACATTCTATGAATATTTTGGATATAGTTTTTTTTAGTTTTTATCTATCGCTAAAAGAAGCAATGTTTAATTTTAAAACATTATATAATTCTTATTCAGAAATAGATCCACTACCATCAGTATCACAAATTTCAAAGAATACCTTCATTTTTTCTTCTATAGAATCTTCCTTAAATACTTCTAAACCTACTATCAATTCTTTATAATCGATTGTGCCACTTTGATCTTCATCAAAAACATAAAATAGTTTTTCTGAAAGATCTGTACCCAATCCTACCACACTTAATAAATCAGTGAATTCAGCTTTGTTAAGACCATTTTATTTTTTTTTTGCATATTTTACCATAACTTAATAATTACTGAAGAGTTAAGTGATTGCTTCCTTTCTATTTTTTAAAAGCCACTATATAGTTTTCCATTTCATTTTAAACTTTGATCTTGCAGTTACTTTTTTTGTTAGATTAAAATTAGAATTTTTTTATTTTTGATTATTCAACATTATTGATACGCTACCTTTTGGAACTGATACGGCTTTTTTTGTACTTCTTGTCTTCTCCGTATATTTACATGTATTTTGCAATTTCTTTTTGTAAACCAACTCTTAAATCTTTTCCAGTCTCACCAACTATGGATTCTTACACTAATATTTATATCCTTCATTTCAAATTTATATTTACGTTTCATTTAAGGATCTTGCTCAGATTCTAATATTACACTTAAATCCTCACTTTAAAAGCGAGTTGGTAATTCAATAACACTATTTTGACTTTTTTAAGAAACCAATGATCTTGGTGATGGCTATATTGAACGACTCACCTGAGAAGAATTCATATTTTGTTTAGGACCATAACTATGATCTAAAGCATAAGAATGTGTTTTCATAAGGAAAAGTTTTTATTTCATAATTTTTAATTATAAAAATATTGTCTATAATTTTTAATAAACTCATAAGAAAAAAAAGGAAAGATGACCATTTTTATACTATAAATACTATCATATTATCTATCTTAATAAACATTTTTATTCAAGCTATTCTTTCTCTCTACTTATTTTAAAAATACCATCCAGGTTATGTAAATTTTAGAAGTTTACTTAAGTTTTGGTAATTGATATTTTGAACTATCTACCTACCTTTAATAGAAGTAATTCTCTTTAAACAAATAAATCAATTTTACACTACTACAATTTACATTATTTATTCAGATATAATAATTAATATAATTAAAATAAAGGCTCGCTTATTTTTATTTAAGGATGAAGTTATACTTATTATTAATAGAAATTTGTTGTTATATTGAATAATAATAAATAATTGTAATATACTAATATTATTAATTATTAAAACAAAATAGAATGGTCTAAAATGAATTAGTATTTTCCATTTTATTTACACCTATTCTGTAATATAGGCATCTTCTCAATGAAATTCATTGAAAATATTCAACTTTCTAAAATAACTTGTTAAAATTGCAACTTAGAAATAAGGTTATGCATTTGATTAAAATATTTCTTTGATTTGAAAATATCAAATTCTAGCCCTATTGTAATAATTATAAATGATGAATTTCAAATTAAATGATTAAATAATTAAATTAATAATATCATTAAAAAATCTAAATCTCCATGATTGTATTTTTTAGAGACATTTTTGATTCAATGGGTGAAAAGTTTATAAAATTAAAATAGAATTTTAATATCATGTTGTTGGAGAGAATAGTATTTTAGATGTTAAAATTTGCTAATTAATTTCCAAAATTAGATTGATAACAAAATTATTATCAAGAATATTGTTATTGTAATTTATATTTTGAATGTGGATGATGTAAATATGAGGTGTTTTAGAGAATAAAAATGGATAGAGAAAGAATTAAGTGACTTTGAAATTTTGAATAAAATGATCAGTTATTTTATTTTTGTATTAGAATTTTAATATTTAAATTGACATTAAGATATGGATAAGTGTATATTGTTATAAGTATTTTTTGTGATAATGAAAGAGTGAAAGTGGGGGTGTGGTTTAGGTTATATTTAAAAAATAAAGAAATATTTGATATAATAAATTTTAATGAATAGGGCTTAAACAGCAAGTGAAGGATTTAGATAGAAGAAGACTTTGTCATCAACGGGTTTCAAATTTCGTCCAAGTACATAATAAATAAATCGGGATGTACATTACAAAGATTCATTATCAAATAACCAAGTAATTGAAATTAATCCTGATCATATAATGTAAATAGTGTTTTTAAAAAGTTGTAACTTAGATTTTACAATATTCGCAAACAGATTCCGTAATAAAAGTAGTTGATAGTACGTAACCTTACTAAAATTCCAAGAAGGATAAGAATTACTCAACCTACAACTGCTCGATTCAGAGTAGACTATGATATGCAAGGCTCATTGGCAGCTGGATTATCTATGATATTGGTAGTGTATTTTGAGTGTACATTTGTTGAAGATTATCATGATGTATTTGTGATCACTTCAGAAGATGGTTTTAAATTTAATGTAAAATTATCAGCATTAAAACCCCAACCATTTATTAAATTTGATACATTTTTAGATTTAGGATATTGTCAGATAAATAAATAAAAGGAAGGTTTGATAATTTTTAAAAATGAACCGAATGATGATGATGATGAGAAAAAAAAAAAAAAGGAGAAAGAGATCCAGACATAGATAAAGAATTAAGAGCAGAAATCACATTAAAAAATGATAAACTTATATTTGAACCAAAACATTCCTTTTTTGTTGATCCAGGTGAAGAAGTCAAAATAACAGTTAAATATTAAACTAATTAAGCAAGCATATTTAGATAAAGTATTTAAGTCATTAAACATTGGAATAATAGTATCGACACTATTGAAGTTTCATGCATAGCTGTCGATTACTCAATATTTTTTATTGATTAAAATTAAGCATAAAGTACAACAATTGATTTCCAAGATCTTGTTATGGGATATCCCAAATAATATAATGGATCATTAGTAAATAATACACCAATCAAATAAAATTGGAAAGTATTAATTAAAAAAGGTTTTCACACCATGACATCTTCTGTCGGAGGATTTTAAACTCCAAATGAAGTTGGATTAGAATGGTTGGAAAAAGTAATTAGAGTAACACCAGAAAAGGGTTCTATGGAACCATATGCATAAATGCCTATTAAAATTGAATGTAAAGGTCCAGTAACTGAAGAAGGGAAAATGAGATGTGAAAATTATGCATTCTAAGATAAAACTAGTGATAATCTAAAATATGAATCTCCAATAGATTTTGGATATTCTTTATTTTTTGAATTCTTTGGAGAAAAGAATGAAGAAACATTAATTGTTCATGCACAAGGAAAACATATTAGACCATAAGTTAAAGTAAATAAATAAGCATTAGCATTTGGAGAATGTTAAGTAAATGATACAAGAGATGCAATTCTAGTTATTGAAAATACACATAAAAATTAAACTATTGATGTCACTTTTAGTAAGGCACCTTAGTTTTTAGTTTCTCCCTTATAATATTAATTAGGACCATAAATGAAAAGATAATTCATTGTTACGTTTGCACCTAAAAATGTGGGAAGAGTAAATTCTTCTTTGAATGTACTTCTAGTGGATTCTTAATATCCTATCAAAATTTAATTAAGTGGACATGCTAATTTTAATCCAGAAAAACGACCAGTGACAAGAGGACCAGAAGCTTTACCAAAAGATTTTGATCTTAATAGGTAATTTGTAGATGAAAAACAATTATAATATATTGAAATGAGAGGAAGAGAAATTAAATCAGAAATGTAACCAAAAAGATCAACTAATTATATTGGATAATTATTTGAAGATGAAAGTGAATAAAGTTTACATTAATAATAATAAAGAATGTAAGGTTTAAGTGAATATGAATAAGAAAGATATGCTGAAAAATTATAATAGTTTTATTAAACAAGATAAAATTAAGATAAATACAATGATTATTTAAAAAGTGAAAGATAATCAAGGTTATAAAAAAAGAGAGATAAAATACTTAACATGAGAGTTGAATCTATGTAGATGGAACTTAAATAAAAGTTTTCCAGTACTGATGATGATAAACCAATTGATATTGAATTTAAATTAGGAATCATGGGAAGAGAAACAGATGAAAATGATCCAGAATTACCAGATTATTGTGACGGATTATTTGTTACTAAACCTATTGATAAATATGAACCATTTACAAATTAAAAAAAGTTATTTTAACCTGATCCATTATAACCTATGCGTAAAGCATTTCCATAAGAAGCATAAACTCATAAAGAAAAAAGAGAAGTAGCTATGGAATTAACAGGAGAAGAATTAAAAAAAATATAAGCTGGTCCTGTAGAAATTGATTTCGGGAATGTATTTGTGAAAAGTGAAATAGCTAGAACTTTCCACATAAAAAATGATTTAAGAACCAGTATAAGTTGTCAAATAATAACAGATGATTCTGAATTAGAGAAATCTTATACTAAAATGTAGATAATTCCATCTTCTGACACAGGTAGATTTAAAATAGTACTTAAATCTGATAAATTGGGAGCATTTAGTAAAAGAGTAACTTATTTGATAAATGGGAAACATAGATTCGAGTTTAATGTGAAGGCAGAGATTTAGATGGTGAAGATAGAATTATCATCTTAGAAATTTGATTTTTCATTTAAAGATGAAAATATGGCATTAGAAACAACAGAGACAGTAAGATTATAAAATAATGGAAATGCTACAGCTTGCTTTTCATGGTTGGTTAGTGAATAAAAAGTATTTACAGTAAATATAGAGAAAGGTGAGATTTTATCAGGAAAATTTGTAGATATCTAGATAATATACAAGCCATCAAATTATATAATAAAGGAAGATAAACCATAACCAATTTAAGGTAAGACAAATTATTAAGTATCTATAAATAATTAGGCGAGATTAGATGAGGATAAATTAATTTTATAAACAAAAGATGGAGCTGATTAAATAATAAAAGTAGTAGGCTAAGTTAGCGATGCTAGATGTAATATAAAGCACTCAATAGTTGATATGAAAGAACTATTAGTATGTAAAACTGAAGTCAAATATTTTACTATTCGTAATGTATCTAGAGTAAATGCATTCTTTTCAATATTGACTGAGAAATTGCCAGCTGCCTGTGATATATCTCCTAGTAGTGGTAAAATAGGACCTGATGAGACTAAAGATATAACAGTTAAATATATGTCAAAGGAATAAACAGATATAAAAACTGATATTTAAATTATAATTAGAGGTGGAAGAATTTTAAAGATTCCATTTTAAGTTAAAACCATCATACCTAAAGTTGAGATCAAAGAAGATTAATTTGATTTTGGAAAATTAACTACGTTGGGAAATGAAGGTTCTTTAAAGATGACTTTGGAGAATAATTCATCAATATCGGCAGAATTACTATTGAATTTAGATAAGGACTCTCCAGAAGCTCCTAATGGAATCGAATGTTTATAAGTGATACCTGTTGATGATTTGGATAAGAGTGTGTTGAAAAGTATTCATGAAGATGAGAATACAATAAAATAAGTTGCAGCGAAGAAATCAGAAGAAGATGAACTTGCTTCTGAAGCCATCTCCTCTGCTGACGAAGATGAATTAGAATAAAAAATAAAATCTAAATCATATATCTTAACTATTTAAGGAGGATCGAAATTAGAATTTTATTTAAAATTCAGTCCAAGAGATGTATAAACATATACATTTGATCTCCCGTTAACTTTGTATAGATATGGTCGTCTTTAAAGTTTGACAAAATAAATAATTTGTCGAGGTTTGAAACCTAGATTTGTAATGGATCCATAATGTGTTGAATTCCCAAGAAAGATTATTACTTCATTAGAAAAATGTTTTGCTGCTACTGTAGAGATAACCTTAAGTAATCCTGAGAGAAAACCAGTATATTGGAGAATGGATGTTACTTCAATAACATCTGATAAGATATTTAATATAACTCCAATTGAAGGCAAAATAGATTCAGGATAAACAGTCAAAGTTAAAGCTTCATTCAATCCGCAAAAAGCAGATGATTATTAAAAAAATATACCTGTCTATATAGATAGTCAAGAAAGTTGTTATTTAGAATTGATATTGAAAGGAAAAGCAGCTTAACCAAAAATATTATTTGATAGAAGAGAGGTATTATTGCCACCAGTTCCATTAAATATTGAATCGAAATGCTCATTTAAAATTTTGAATGACGGCTATGAGAATTTAAATCTTAGACATAAAGTATTTGGAGAAGAAGGAAACATTAATGTAAAATTAAGATTTCCTGAAGGAGTTAGTGTTGGAATGTCTAAGAAAAGATTAAGAGTGGATGCTCTCTTCTAATCACCAAAATCAGTATCCTTCACAACCAAAATTGAATTTTATGATGAAATGGGTAAAGTATACACAATACCAGTTTCTGGTACTGCTGACAATTGTTTGCTAACAAGTTTTAGTTATTAATAAAGATGTGCTAATGAATTTAAAATTGATGAAAAGATTTCCTCAGGTTAAACTACACCTGGCCCGATTTGTTTAATGGATGATGATGATGATGCTAATTCTGATATTTAAAGTCCTCATAAAAAAGGAGCCCCCAGTGTTATCAGTTATAGATCTTTAAGTTCTATGAGCAATCAAACAACTGCAAGTGCTCTTGGTTATATTCCAATACCTTAAGATTTAGTTGAACAAAACAAACAATATGCTACAAAATGGTTGAAGTTCTTTTTATGGAGCGCAAATATTCATGCATTTCCAGAAGGAGTTATAGAATAAGATGGTTAACCTATTTTTGAATTAACATCTGTCTTAAGTGGAAAATCATTGCCACTTCCTTGTCAAGCTTATTTAGATAAGAATGCTAAAAAGTAAGAGAGAATAACTTAGTTATTAAAATAATATGATGACTTTATTAGAATGTTGAAATCTGAAGGAGCTTTACTCAACCATATTCGTCCCTATCATCTTCTTAGTTTTAGTGATTTGAATGCTTCTTTTAAATTATTGACTGAGGAAGAAAAAGAGTAAGTGCATCCTAGTATTTTAAAAATAACTTAATAAAGGTATAATTATATATCAATTGATTCTTGGTGTGCAATATTTCATTAGATTTTAAAGATTTATGGATTATAAAGAATAAATGTTAAATCTTATAGATCAATTCCAGGCTGGGGAGATAAAACACTTCCTGATTGCTACATTAATGGAAGCAACATTTATTCTCCATAAGAAGGCTTATTGATGAGATGGCTTGAAGTGTGTGCTGAATCTGAGAACTTTTAATTGCCAAGATTAAAAAATTTTGAGAATTTGAAAGATTGTCATTATTTTGCTGCTATATTGTAACATTATGTAGGACCATCTCTTTAAAAATATTTGTCTGGCCTTAAAATCTGCGAAACCCCCTAAGATTTTAAGCTGAATTCAAATAAAGTATTTGCTGCTTTAATGGATATGAAATTTTCTATTCCTTTTGATTTAGGTAATTTTGCAGATCCAAGTGGAAGGGAAATGCTTATACTAGTATTGCATTTATTTAATTAACTGCCAAATTATTTAAATAAAGGAAGTGAAGTGTTCTCATGCGTTTTAGGTTAATCCATAACTAGAACATTATTAATTACAAATAAAAATAATAGACCAGTTTCATATTGGGTAAAATTAGAAAAAGAAGAAGATTTTAAATTAGAAGGAGGAGATCACATTAAACTTGAACCCAACTAACATTTACAATACAAAGTTAAATTTGTTTCTAGAATTTCCTCAACTGTTACAGATAGAATTACTTTTATGCCCAAAAGAGAACACAACTTATTTACTGCTGCTATAGTCTATGATCTTAAATCATAAATATTGGGAAGAGAAAGTAAATCAGTCGAAGAAGTAAGTTCTCCTCTTTATGAAAGTAAAGATTTTTATCTTTAAATTTCAAACGAATTCACTAAATCAGAATTTGGTAATTTCAGTATCAAGATGTTATTTGAAAAAGTAGCTGAAACCAATAAAAGGAAACCAATCTAAAATAATAATAATAAATCTTAATAAATAGAACAATAAAAAGAAGTATTCCCAGCAATATTTTGTTAATCTGAAGTAGTCAAAATGAAAAAAGGTTCTTAATTATAATTACAATTGAGATATGTTCCAATGGTTTTAGAATAATAGAGATGTTTCCTAATATTCACTGATCCTAATGTAGGTGAATTTCAACATGAAATTTTAGCCACAGCCGAATTACCTGAAATCTAATAAGAAATCAAATAGTACTAAGTATTCGTTGATTAACCCGCAATCATGGAATACATGATTCTACCAAAAAATGAATAAATTTTTAAAGCAAGAGAATCAATTCTCAATTATACAAGTAAGAAGTCTTTGCCCTTGCCAGGAGGAGAACCTGAAGTTATTAATTTCGAAATAGAATTAAGCAATCATTTTGGATTCTTAACAGCTCCTAAATAGTTCACTGTTTAAGATTTATAAAAACAAAAAGCTAATAGATTATAAAGAGAAAAGTTAGAGAAATAATAATAATTAGAAAAAGATAAAATGATGTAAGCTTAATAATAATAATAATAATAATAATAATAACCATAATAATAAGGTACAAGATAAAATACTGAAATTAAAAATATTTCTATGATTAGCAATATTACAGCCAATCCAAATAATGCAACTATGAATATTTCAATGTTACCTGATGTCAATAAAATGCCTTTACAATTTTTATTTAAGAATCCAGTCAAAGATATGCCGATTATTATGACTCTTAGAAGTAATGATAAAACCGATGTTAGAAGGTATAAATTTTTAGTTACTGCATTACCTAAGCCAACCAAGGCTTAAATGGAAATGAGATGCCCTTCTAGAGAAAACATAGTTCAAGACATTCCATTTTCAAATCCAAGTGATAAAGATTGGACATTTAAATTCTTATTAAATCAAGAAGGAAATTGCTTTTCTTTGTTGAATGTACCCACTGCATAACCTGATCATGGACATAGTTCTATATTTATTGGGGGATATAAAGATTTGGTTCTTAAAAAGAAAACCAAGATAGAAATTAAATTATAGTTTACACCTAAGTGGATGTGTAAAGTTGAGGCTCATTTGTAAATTACTAATGTAAATACAAACGATATATATGATTATTAAATTACAGGAATTGGTGAAGAACCTTTAGCATAAGCAAATATTGTATTATAATGTAAAGCTAGATAAAAAACAAAAACTGAAATAATTTTGAATAATTATTCATAAAATGAGATGAAATATAAAGTTGAAACAGATTTAATTAATGCAAGTGGACTATAAAATTTTACAATAGCTCCTTAAAGAAAATATCGTTATGAATTATCAGTGATGCCTATGTTAAGTGGTTAATATAATGGATCTATCACATTTTATGAAGAGAGTGGTGAATATATTTGGTATACAGTTGTATTAGACACTGATTCTCCAATAGCAGAAAAAGAAGTGGAAATTTCAACACAAGTGAGAAAACCTGTCAGTTTTGAAATAGAACTTAGTAATCCTATGCCTTTTGAATAAGCAACTTTTGAGGTAAGAATAGAAGGTGATAATTTACATGGTAGTAAAACGTTTACAATCTTACCTTAAATGAGTTCAATATATGAGTTATATTATTTACCACTTCTACCAGAAAAGAAAAAAGGAGTGATTGGATTCATTCATCCAAAATTAGGTGAAATTTGGTATAATTTGAGTTTAGTATCAGAAGAGAGATAAAGTATTAGAATTCCAACTCTGAAAACTGAATTAGGTAAAGTTGAAGAATATGAAATTTAATTAGAAAATCCAATTGATAAAGAAATTAATGTATAAGTTTAGATTACTAATCCTGCTAATTTTGATGTATTGCCTGCTGACATTTTATTGAAACCTCATAGTGATACAAGTGTTTATATAAGATTTACTCCAAGTAGTCTTGATTAAATATAAAATGGAGAAATAAGATTTATCACTTAAGAAATTGGAAAATGGGAGTATCTAGTTTATGGAGTTGGAGTACCACCAACAGCATTTCCAGAAATGACTGTTACAGTTGGAATTAATAAGGATTATTCAGATGTCATACATTTTAAAAACCCTTTTAGAGATACTATCTAAGTTTAAATTATGATTGAATCAGATGATGATGCTTTTTAATTATTAATCAAAAAGAAAAATGATACTAAAACCACAATTGCTGGATTATAATAGATATAAATACCATTTTCATTCACACCTAGAAGTATCAGATCGTATAAATGTGAATTGGTAGTTGCCATGAATGAAAAAATTAAATGGAGATATCCTATTATTGGACATACGGAATCATTTGCTACTGGTAAATTCACATAATTTAAAACTAAATGTAGAATCTCTTTTCTGTAAGAATTCAAATTTTCTTTGCCAGGAGTTGATAAAATTGGTAAATCTAATTTTACATTTGAAATTAAAAATGTTTCAGAAGATGTTAAAATGTTAGTTGATAAATTCTTTAAAATTAAAATGATTTAATCATCTGCTGATGATTGTGATGAAGTTCATTTTGATGCTGCTTTCATTCCTTTAAAACCTTTTAAGGCCAATTTTGATTTAATTATAAAAAGAGATATAGGTGGAGTTTGGAAATTCCCAATGAATTTAGACGCAACTGAACCTGACATTGATGATCTCATTATAATCACTAGTCCACTAAATAAACCTACTAGTGTTTCATTTAGAATTACAAATCGTACTAAACATTAAGCTTCTTTCAGGGCTTATTTTACTCCATCTTCTGATTAAGAATTCTCAGTCACTCCAAAATATGGAGAATTATAACCAAATGGTAGAGAAGGCACTTAATTCATAATTACTTTCACTCCTCTTGAATATGGATAAATTAGATCTGGAAAATTAATTATTGAAACTGATGATATGTATTGGTCTTATAAAGTCAGAGGAACCTTACCTAAATATGAACCTCCTGTTGCCTAACCTAAAGTTGATGCTAAAATGATTGCTAATAATAGTAGCAATTTCAAACCAAAGAATTTCTTATAAAATAATATTAAGTATTCAATTTCTATTATAATTTTAGACGCAATCATTCACCACCAAGTATCCATCAAAAATCTACTGCCATTACTAATTTGAATTTCAGTAGAAGAACTTTTGGAGCTACCCTCACTAGAGAAACTAAATCAGTTCAATTAATGAAAACTTAAAAATTAGAATGATTTCATTATTTTCATAATATTTTAAAAAGATATAAATTTTTTATTGATTATTTGCTGTATTACCATTAATTATTGCATTTACAATTAGTACTTGGATTAAATATAATATTTAAAGACTAATTGTAAAGTAAATCTTTTGATATTAAGCTAAAATAGTAATCAAAGATAGCATAAATTTAAATAAGGTTTTAGAATATTGAATAAGTATTAATTAATATTAGTATTATACATCAAATAAGATGAACTAAAATTAGATAAATATAGATTAAATATAATCTAAAATTTAAATACAATTAATTATTATAAATTTTGTAAATATTTTAAATGATCATTACTTTTGTTTAATTAGAAATTCAATTACGCTTAAATATGTTTAAAGCAAAGCTGCTTAATTTTTATTATGAAAATAATATAAAAATAATTGGAGGATCTTCTGGAACAAAAATTAATAATAAAAAACAACTATTTTTATCCAAAATCCTTTAGAGTAAGTATGCATTTTAATCAGATTGATGAGTCACATCAATTAATTAGGGCCTCTTTTACCTCCTTATAATATGATGCATTCCTACAGGAATACCTACCTACCTTACTTTTATCCTGAAGAGATCAAGGAATTAAATTAATAAAGCACATATCGATCTGAAGTGCTTAAATGGTAATATAATGAAACAACACAATAGGCTGGCTACACTTGATATCAATGAATAGTACCGAATATTTTAGATCAAAGGTCAAATGTGCACAATTCCAATTCTTTAGATGTATATTTATGATAGACTTTTTGTTCCTTCCCATTATGGAATAAAAAAAGGACCGTAAGTGAAATATATTATCTAGTTTAAACTTGTAAGAAAGGTTTGATGACTAATTTATTATGACATCGAAATAACTTCATTCCAGAGCAGAAGTATATATTAAAATATAATCAAGGAATTCTATGAGTTGTTGAACATAATTGATGAAGAATAATTTATGGATACAATCATTTTAGTTGATGGTGCCTTAAATAAATCTGAAAAGTTTCTTGAACTCCTTCTCGACATTTCAAATTATCAATTTCTTTCAAAACCACCAAAATTTTCTAATGAAAAAGTTGAAGATCCTGACTGGTTTTCTTAAAAATCTTACCGCAGTTGCATTGAATGGATTATTAGAGAATATGAAAAGAATCTAGCCTTTTATTTCGCTATTTCACATGATAAGAAAAAGAAATTTAAAACTCATAATTAAACCACAATTAAAAATAACAATATAGAACTCTAAAATTTTTTTTAATTAAATATACTTCACAATAAAGAAAAGGTAAAACTTTATCAGATTTTTTATTAGTTAATTTATTATTATGGATTGATAACGAATGATATATCAAAAAAGCCTCTCAATATTGAAAATATATTTTATTCCAATATATTTTAAAGTCCAGCCATTAAGACTTACAAATCATAAGCTGAAATTCAAGCATCTTTTATTTAATAATGTACTAATGATTTAAACCTAATAAATTCCATGTTAATAACAACCATGAATGATCTAATAGAGTAGAAAACCTATTATATGAAAAAGTTTTATCCAATACTATTAACCTTATACTAAGAGCATTTGGAACAAGAACTCATAAGTTGTGAATCTGAATCCAAATGTAAATCTAAAACCTCAAAAAGAAAAAAGAAGAAAAAATAATTATTAAAGTTATCTAATGAATCTGTAGAATAAAAGAAAGATTAATAAATTAATTACAATCCTCAAAATGAATTAAATGTTAAGTAATTTATTCTAATATTTAGTGAGAGGTCAACAAAAGAATAATAAAAATAAAAAGAGGAATCTATTGAATATTTTGAATTGTAAGAAATCAGTAAAACTATAACTGTACAAGAAATTTAAGTTGAAAATTTATTTGAATCTTATAAACAATCAAAGTTTTAAGAAGAAGAATAATGGATGTCTATTTCCTAATGTGTTGTTCAATAGGCGATTTAATAATCAGATAATTGTTTAAATTTGGAATTAGAATTTGAGTTAGCTTAAGAACAGAAACAAAGAATTAAAAAAGGCAATAAAAAGAAAAAAAGTAAAAATTAATAACTATAAATTCATGATTAAAATATTGATGTATAAATGGCAGTTGAATAATAATAATGCCATCAAGAAAATGATAAAAAAATTTAATAGTATTAGCCTCTTACATAGATTCCAGTGTAATAATAGTAAAATAAATAAGAAGTCCAAAAAAAATAAGGTATAAAAACTTAATCTATCCAAAATGATGATGATTTAAACTAATTTTGTAACAGTTAAGATGAACATGAATGCTTAGCATTGTCTTAGTCAACAGAATGTTCAATTAATTAAAATTTGTAATAGAAGACTAAATCTGAAAAAAATATAAAAATCATTATTGCTGATGATACTAATTTAGGGAAAGAAAAAATGTATGAATTCATTTCAATGGATATTATTAATTATACTGATTTAATTTTATAAGAATTTGATGATTTATTACCATTTAGAGAGTTAGTTTACAATAGAGTCAAGTTAACGATTTAGAGTTTATATTATTTGCCCGATGATAAAATTAAGTAAAACAGTTGAAATTATTTATAATTAAAGGCTCTTTGGTTCTTGTGCAACGGGCCTTGCATTATTAGATTCTGACATTGATATTGGTATTAGTTCGTTTGAAAATTATGATAAATCGTCACTAAGATAGCCTTTTAATTAACTGTATAATTTATTTTTATAAATGAAATGGGTAACAAAATCAAAGTACATATAAAATTGGAAGTTAGATCTATTTTTAATTCCGTGGTTCCTGTGATAAAACTTGAAATAGATCCATTAATCCCTTTTAGTGAATAGAGATATTTAAATTTAGATGAAAATCTTATAAAGATTTGGAAATAAATAAAGTAAAAGTTAAAATCAGGAATAAAAGTGGATATCTCATTTAGTTTTCATAATAATCATTTAGGATATGAATCAACTGACATGATAATAAAATGGATGAAGGAATACCCAACAATTTAATAATTAGTATTAATATTGAAAACTATTACTAAAAAACTTGGATACTCGGAATCTTATAAAGGTATAAATAATTATTCATTTATCTTAAGGAGGATTATCATCATTTTCTTTAATAGTAATGGTTTATTGTTTTTTACGAGAGAATAGAGTAAAATCTGACTAGTTAGGTTAACAATTTTTAGATATGATTTATTTCTTTTCTCATGAATTTGCGCCTGATGTTTATGGTATAGGGTTACCAAGTTTAGATTAATTTATTAAGCCCAATTAACCTAGGTAAGAAAGGTTATACATTAATAGTTACTTTTTCTTATTGAAAGATTATTGTTTGCCACCTTTACCAATAACTATTTTTTCACCATTAAACAATCGATTGATCAGTGCTCAATGTGTGTAGATTGATAAATTGCTACAATTTTTCAAAAAAATTTATGATTAGTCATAATAAAATTTAGAATTTTTCAATGTTTATGTGACCTATGGAAAGAAGAAATAGTAAAGATTAAGTAAAGAAATCAATAATTTTATAACTCAAATTTTAATTATGATTGACTAAATTAGATAAGAATGATCTGTAAATAGAAATATATTTATTAAATCTTTATTTTTTAATTAATTAATTTGTTTCGTTTTTTAAATCATTATATTATTTAAATTGAAAAGTGCATTTTTTTAAACAAACATAAAATGAACATATTAAAAGTAATTAAATTGCTTATAAAAATAATATAGAAATCAGTATTATAATTGATAATTTTATATCTATTTTTAATTTAAAATCGTCAAGTTTAAATTATTTAATTAACTTAAAATCTTATATTATTGATTTTATAAAAATGACTTAAGAATAGCAAAAGTGGAACTGGATACCAACTACGCAAATGCTCAACATATTCAAAAAATATAGCAAAGTACAATTACAAACAGCTCCTTCAATTGTCTTGACTCACCCAGATGGTGATGTAATTTATTAATTTATGTTGTACACCTAGTCTTATCCTGCACCTTAAGTTACTTTAGTGATTAAGATAGAGAAATCATTTAACTATAGTGAAGAATTAGAATGGAATTGGCATAAAAGTTGGAATTTACCTGACATTTAAATTTCGCTTCAAGTAAAATCTTTCTTTCACACATTAGATTGAGGATATACAATCATAAGAAAAATTACTGTCTCCTGAAAATGTCTATGCAGAAATACATATAGTGAAAATGGTTCAGCAAGGTACACAAAATATGATGTAAGATGTTGGAATAAGGGGAGTAAATAAATTAGAATTGATTGAAGGTAGAGGCTACTTTTCTGTAAGTTTCAATGTTCAATATATAGAACTTAAGATTTGCATCCACATCTTTCAACAATGAGGGATAAAAATTTCATTTACTTATAAGAGTATATATCTAAAATTCCGAAGATGAAAATCCCTTAATTTTGAGTTCTACCATTTCACCACCTATATATGTGGATAGTAGGAAAACAGTGGGGAATCTTGATCAGAAAATCTAATAATATACACGTCCCTTTCCAATAGATTTGTTAGAAAAAAAATTTAGCAAGAAAGAAAACAGAAAAAAAGCTGAAGGGAATTAAGATATTGGAGATGACTTTAATAGCCTTTTTAACTATCTAACTGCTCCAAATATTAGATATAAAATAAAACATCCTTTATTTCTTAATTTAAAATTTAAAAGTTGTTTATCAATTTATTACAATCCTTAAGTTATCGATTCAAACTTGAATTCCATTTTAGAAACGCTGTAACTACATTTAACAAGAGATATAATGATTTAGGAAGACACATCTTAAAATGATAAGCTATTTTGCATATTAATTCAAGCTAATGGAGAAGAAAATAAATTTAAAAAAGTTACTGAATCAATCGAATATTTAAACAGAGGTTGTTTAGAAATTTTGAATGATGAAAACCTTATTCCAACTAATTTTATTAAAATATCCCCATATGAAGAATTAATTACTTATTATTAAGATAATTTTGATTCATTATTTAAGATTTACTCATAAGAAAAATAAAATTATAACCAAACTAATTCAGATGAATCTCCTAATAAAAATAAATTTTAGGAAAATATCTAAAGTTTAAGATAGCATTCATAAAGCAATGAATATTCATAATTTATAAAAGATTTTTCGCCTTAGTCCAAAGGATTGGATCATAATTAAAATTTGACAAATTCATACTTAGCTTTAGAAAAACTTACTGAGCAACAATTATAATTAATCTAACAAATTGAGAGCCGTTTGAATTCTAATTAACCTCAATTACATACAGAATAATTTAAACAATCATATTCTTAACAATAAGAATAAGAATTACTCTAAAAGTAACAAGAATAATTTATTTAAACTTAAAGATCCTATTATTAACCTTAATATACAAATTACAATATCAATTAATCAAATTTTACCTAATAATATTATTAGTAATTTAGGCAACATAATTATCATTCATAAAACAGATCTTCTTTAAATCCAATTTAACATAATACTTATATTAATAGCAATTATTAAAAATAGAATGATAATAAAATTGTTAAGCAAGAGCAGTATTGAATTTATTATATTTATAATTATTTAAATGAAAAAATCATAAATTTTTATATAAATTTATCTGCCATAATTCATAATTTTCTTATTTGGTTTATTCAATCATTAGCAATTTACAAAATTTTAAACAAAATTTCATCATAATGATTTTTTATAAGTATTAAAGTAAAATTCAAATGATTAAGAATGTTATCCCAAATTTAGATTATAAGGTTTTGAAAAACTTTTATGAAATTTGTATTTATGATGTCTAAATTTTTGTTTATCGTCTCCATGTTTACCTTAAAATTCCATAATTGATTCCTATTTTCATGCCTTATTTAATGCAATTTAGTTAGAGCCGCTTGCTTTATATAAAAATTATGCTACTTTTTCATTCATCGATTATCAGGTCTACCCTGTTGTCATTTCTAGATTTATATTAAATTTATATTGAAACTCTTATTTAGAAGGATTGATAGGTCTAGCTTTAGGATGTTATTTCTAATTTAGGATAAATAATTATTACTTTCCCTATATTAAATTTGAATGTAAGATAAGCCATTCTTACATCATACAAGCAAAAAATTATAATTTTTAAAATAAATCTTAATTTTGCACCTAATGAACAAATTACTTAAATAACTCGGTATTATAATGAAGTTTTCTGGCAAAAGAGAAACCAAGGAGGATATTATTAAAACATTTCATTTGTGTATTTAGAAAACTATATAATATTTTTCATATCTATTAATATTTTTTTTCTTTATTATTTGATAAATTTAATGTGTGTTTAGATTTTCAACTATATAATAATAATCCGCAAATCATCCTCATTTTATTCTTAATTATCGCTTCTATAACAAGACACACAACTCTATGGTTTTTTATTTATTTTACATAAATACAAATTAAATTATAAAATTTAAAAACTCTGGATTCAAAAGTTTTTATTGGTACAATAATTCTCTTTAAAAAATCTATAAAATATAATACAATTATGATATTGATTAATTTTTTTAGAAAAGAGAATATAGAATTACTATTTTTAATTTTGCCTCATGAAAATTTGATGATGCGTGTTGATATGATATCATATGTAATAAATATCTCTATATCTAGAATGATATTCTAAAATTAGCTTTTGCAATGTTCTTTATATTAAGATGAATTAGAGAAGTTGTTAGAATTATTTATTTTAACGGGAAGATCATGAAATTCATAAATAAATTGCATTTGGTAGTTCTATCTTTATACTTAGATTCTATCTAATTTAAATTCAAATTATTTAATGAAGTAGGTTTAGTATTTATATATTTATTTAATGGAACTTTTTTATGATACCATACAATAGTAATTGATTAAAAATTCTGATATTGCAAAGATATTAGACTTAAATGTCCTTTCTTAAAAGCCTGGTTTTAAGATTGAATAATTTTCAAACCTAATTTATATAGGTTAAATGTTTAATGGGAAGAAGCATGGAACAGGTAAATTATTTAAATATCTTAAAGGAATTTTGAAAGTAGTTGATTCGTTTAAAATATATATGGGTGAGTGGGTAGAAGATCAAAAATAAGGTTTAGGTTATGAAAAATTTTCAAGTGGAGCAGAATATTATGGTAGTTATGAGAACAACAAATAAAATGGATATGGTGAATATTTTTGGGTTAACGGAGAAGTCTATAAAGGAAATTGGGTAGATGGAAAGAAAAGAGGATATGGAGAGTGGTTCAGCTAGAATTCAAGTTATAAAGGTGAGTGGAATAATGGATATGTTGAAGGAAGAGGCGTCTATCAATCTGATAAAGGTAAATTAAATTTTTATTTTAGGTGACATATACACTGGAGATTTTATTGCTTCAATGAAATAAGGTATGGGAGAAGAACGTTTTGCAAATGGAGATTTATTTAGAGGACATTTTATGAATGGTAAACCGGATGGCTATGGTGAATATTTTTGGAAGGATGGCAGTTTTTATTAAGGTGAGTGTATTTTCAAAATTTTAGGGTTTTTTGTAAATGGTATGAGGCATGGATAAGGTTTATGGCAATCATCATCTTAAGGATTGTTTGATAAATATGTTGGAGCTTATTAATTTGATAAAAAATCAGGATATGGAGAATTTACTTGGGTCAATGGAACTGTTTATAAGGGAGAATTTAAGGATGATCTTAAATATGGATATGGAGAAATCTACAAAAAAGGAAATCTAATTTATAAAGGAGAATGGGACAAGGATGTTTTAATTGAAAAATATACATTGAGATTAAAACTTAGCTCAAAATAATCTGTATTAGATTAATTCACTTAGCCATCAAAACATGTAAGAATCGAAGAAATTAAAGAATTAGAAGAGGAATCAAACTTATCTGAAGCTAATTTTAAAGGAAATAACATGAAGTCTAACATAAAGACTGAGAAACTTAGATTAACAACTTTAAACATAGACAATAAAAATAAATCTCATTAAATATCTCCAATGAAACGAAGTTTAGAATTGAATAAATCTTGCTCTTCATCTAAAAATAAAGAAAGTAGAGCTAAATCTCTGACATAATGCAATATACGAACAATTTAATAAAATAAATATCGATCACTTTCAACTCAAAATGAAGCTTAAAAAGCTATCAAATAATCTAATTTAAATTAACATCATTCTTACCCTAAAAAAGGGAAAATAAAATTGGAAAAATTGAAATGATATAACTACTCACTATTATTATTTCTTAATTATTAATTTTTAAATTCTATCAGAAATTTTTTGATTATATATTTATTTATAGAAATTAATACTTTACTAATTTTGATAAATTAATACTATCAAATTTCAATTTGAATAATCTTATGTAAATGTAATTCAGTTATAAATTTAAGGAAATAAAACATTGCAAATCAAGTAATCAAATATAAAAGTCTATTAAATATGCTTATAAGATTGACGCTGATAAAATAGATAAGATTACATTTAAATATCGAAGAAGCCTCAAGATTTATCTGATTGATAGATTACAAATAAATTCAATTCTATTTACAAGAAGTCTTTTAATAAATGAATTATCCAATGAAAATTAAACGAAGTCCTTAATTGAAAGATTTTTATATTAAAAATAAATTAATTGAGACAATAAATATCTTTAGTTTTGCTAACTTTTTTTATAGGATATTTCTTAAAAAATAGAATTAACTATTTATGCAGCATAGATATTGTATAAAAGCAAATTTGTGATAATAACTAATTGAAGCTAGTTTCAATCAAGTTAAACTTTAAATTATTAGTATATGTAAGAACTCTTTCGTAGTAGTTCATCATGAATGTTATTTTAACTTAAGAGGAGCTTAGAATAAAATGATGAGTTTAGATTTTTAAAAGCCTCTAACTAAGATAAGAGACATTGATTATTATATAAACTATTTTCGAAATCATACTAGTAATTAATTAGTTTTCTAATAACAATTAAATATTCTATAATTAATTATTGTTATTAATAAGATTAAATAAAATAGAAGCCATTCGTTGATACAATTATATAATTTAACTCTTAAACTCGATTAATTCACAAAAGTTCATCAAAAACAAAATTCATTCAAAAAAAACTCAAATAATATTAAGAGAGTACATAACTATAGAAGAAAATTGCGTAAGATTTTTTTAATATTAATTCATAACTCTTGTAAAAGCTGAATTTACTCTTTGATAATCAAATTAAATTGTAGTATTTCTTTCTTATTACTTGATTCAATCTAGAATGTTTAAGAGCTTCTTTAAAATTTCCTTGTCTCTCTAAGATATCCACTAAAAACGAAATAATTATATGATACATTTCCAACTCTCAATATTCTCTTTATCTCCTATTTAGGAATTTATAACAAAATTGCAACATTCAATGGATTCTAAAAATCTCCTTTAATCGTTTAATGCTTTGACTAAAATTATTTTTTAACAATACTTTTTTCAATATAATAATCTATTTACTTTTTATTTTTTGTTATTGCTTCATTCCACGATTATATAACTGATTCTAACTCATCTTATTTGGTTAATCCGAGAGCTAAATTATCAATAAAAATGAACCTCGATATTTATAAATGAACATATCATTTTTGTTAACAAATTCATTACATATTTTGATGACTGATGTCCATTCCTTTAGTTCTGCTAATGCTTAAACTATTTAATATTGATTATTCATAATTACCTTATCCTTTGACTAAAAAAAAATAATTATCTAATTACTTTTTATCACAATCACAAAACTTTAGTAATTCCATCCATTTTTGTTATTTAATTAAAGTTGTAGCTAAGAATACCAAAATTTATTACCCTTTGCTTCATAAAATCCAGGATGAGGATTTGTTGAAATAGCATCATCAAAATTATCAATTATTTCTTGAGTTTTCCCCATTTTTTCTAAGATTTATCCTATTCAATTTCAATCCAATATTTACCTTTTGCTTTATAAAGTTATATTTAATATTTGTTATATTTGAGTCCTAGATTTATACAATCTAATATTTCTTAATATTCTCCTATATTTTCTAAAGCTTATGCTAAATTTTTCTCAAGAAATTATTTTACTTTTTTCTATATAAAAGGTATAATCATTTCTAATATTCTTTATTCCGTAATCCCAAATTTCAGCTATTTCTATCCATCCCTACCTTGAGACTGTTCCATCTTCTTGAGAATAAATTGTTTTTATCGAATTTGCTAAAGTTTTGAAGATTCTATCTACCTTTTTAAATGTAATAAAATTTTATTTCTTTATTATTTTTAATACCTAAATCCCAACATTCTATTATTTCTTTAAATTTTTATTATTTTGATAGTTCAAGACCTAGAAAATCAAAAAAAGAATAAATTACATTTTTTTAAATAAAACGATGCATCATTAGCATTTTATTAGATACCAAAATCATACATTTCAATAATGTCATCCAATTTATTTAAACTATTTAAAGCATATGCTAAATTCTTTAAATGAAGATTATACCTTTCTCTTGATAAAAGTTTAAATTATTGAGATTGTTTTAAATTCCTTATTCCCAAGTTTCTAAGATTTCTTAGAATCTTCCCTATTAAGCTAATATTTGAGCTATTTAAATTTCTAGAAAAAACTACTTTTTTATCTATATAAGTTTATGTTATTTTTATTATTCAAAATGTTTTCGTTCAATAGTTCTAAAGACTTTTATTATTTATCATTCGAATTTAACTCAAATCCTATTTAAATATAAGATTACATTAAGTACCAATTTGTGTAGAAGTTGAAATTTAATTCATAATTATTAAATTTTTTAATGTAAGTGACTATTCATTAAAGCATATATTCATATAAATAAAAGTTATAAATAATCATACTTTACAAATTAGATATTGAAATTACACTACTTTTAATAAAGAATATAAACAAAAACAGTAATATTTTAGTTTGAAAATGTTCATAGATTTAATAACTACTTGAATTATTATAAAATAAGTATAACAATTTATAATTTAATTCGATTCAGATTTAATTGATTTTAATAATACTATTCTGACATTTGTAAAGATTGGAAAAATATAAAAAGAATTCAATAATACATTATTTAATTAATGATTTTAATAAGGAAGACATAAATTATATTATAAAAATGAATAAATTTTTTGATAATATAGGGAATAAAATCTATTTCAAAATTAAAATTAATATGAATTCTTTTTATAAAATTACAAAATTCTTAAATACCTACAACACAATAATGAATTATAATTTTAGTGGTTAGGATTTAAGAATTTCCCTGTATTTATGCAATTTAAAGGAAAACTTTTCAAATATTCAATAGTATTAGCTTAATTTTAACAACATCTATTAACTACGGGTTTTCATCCTAGTTATAACTATTCAAAATCAAAATTAATATTTACTTCTCCTTTGGTATTTTATATTTAAATCTTTAAAATATAGTATATCACAACTAAATATTAACAGCATTATAAGTATTGATAAATACTAGCCTAAAAATGCATAATAATTTATCTTTATATTCAAAATGATGAAAACCTTATAAAAATAACTTTGCCTTACATATTATCCAAAATTAATATGATTTATCTTATTTCTAGGTATTAAAAGCTAAGAATCATTCTAAATTAAAAAATTAATAATAATCCGATTACAATACTTGAAAATAATGAGAGTTTATGTCAAACCATTTTGAGATTCCAATCTTTTTAAATTATATATTAATTTCAATTTATTGTTTTTAATCTTTAATTATTTTCATTATTTTTCTTATTGTGTTTTATAAATTTTTTATTATTGTTATTCTATTTTTCTCAACAACAGTTTGCTCTTCAATAATTATAAAACAATTAAAATCCCCATAAATTGAGAAAAATAAGATAAGCGGAGCCTTATATAATGGTTGCATTTCTTTTATTTTATTAGAGTTGTCAAGTTAGCTGGCTGAACCAAAAATACAGTGTCGCATGAATCATCTAACTTTTATCAACCATTTTTATATTTTTTTCCCATATCACTAAGCCATTTAAAACAATTAAGTTTTCCTTGTAAAAAAATCATTTATTATTTGGCCTTGCTATAATTTAATAGAATTTCTGGGTTTTAATATTAAACTTGGTTATAAGATCCTCTCTTAGATAAAATTTGATTTAATTAATTTTCATTTTTAAAATAAATTTAAAATATTTTGGCGGTGTATCCTTAAATCATCGATCTTACGAGAATGTATCTAAATAATTTTAAATAAATTTATTTTCAGACTTTCTTCAATAAATAAGTTTTGAGTCAAAAATACTTTTTCTCCTTTTGTTTAATCTGACAATACTTTGTTATAATAATAATAATATATTGATTAAAATTCTAATTCTATTCACATCATTTACAATAAAATTTTATATTATAATATTGTTTTGTTTGTTAAATCTATTTAATTGTAGAATTATGATAGACCAACTTTAAGAGATAGTCTCTTTGCAGTTTTAAGCTTCAGGTTTGGATTCTAATAAAGTTCAAGTCTTGTGAATAAGTGCCAAATGTTAGAATAATAGTACTCATTACCAGAATGTGGCTTGTCTAACAGGGATAGTGTTAAATACTTAGTGATTATTCCATTATTTTAAAAAGGAAAACTGAAATCTTTTGTAGGAAATTAATAAATTTTTAGCAAACTTTTAGTTGGTATTTATAAACTGAGTTTATTTAAGCTTTTATTACCTTTAAAATGAGATAAAATAAAAGAAGTCTTTGAATTCTGCTTTATTAAATATATAGGATTTTTTATAAACAAAATCGTACCTAGAGAAACAAGGTGGCTTTGCTTTTCATCCACATCATGAGAGTAAATCATTGATATGATTCATTAAGAGATTAGAAATATTGCAAGAGTATTACTATCCAATTTTTGATTTTATCATTAAAAAAAGAAATATATTGTCAACTTGCTTTTGGGTTATAATAAATAAACCCAAATGTCTCTGTTAAATAAATAAATTAAAAGAAAAAATGGATAATTTTAATAAATGTTAGAGAATGCATTAAAGCATTTTGGGCATGTGTGTAGGTGCCCATATAGGGAAAAGAAGGTATTGCTATATTTGTCACTTTGCTCACAAAGGCTCGAATAGAATTCTATTCTGTAAATGAATTTTATGATCTATTTATAAAGAAATTTAATGAGAAAACAGGGAAGGAGAAGAATTTTGATCTCCGTCAAATTTAAAATATGTAAAGATCTTGAAGTTGCAAGCAATGAAATTAAGAAAAAACTTGAATTTTTAGAAAAATTATTTCAAAAACTACAGGATCATATATTAAAATAAGAATCTATTTCTTAGAAAATCTTAGATCCATCATTATTTATAGGAGAATATTCTACCAAGACCCTTGATGAAATTATAAAATGTAATAGATAGTAATAAATCAATCACGAACATATTAACTAATCGGAAATCTTCTTAACTTGCTTTGATTAAGAAATGAAAAGTTAAATTTTAAAAAATCAACAATCATATGAATTAAGTCTTAGCAAAGGAATAAGAGAATAATTCTAAATGATTTATAGGGAAGTATATATGCTAAGGAGCATATTTTGATAAATTTAAATTTTCAAATATCGATATTCATATTGAATTTAATGTAAATTAAGATATCAAATATTTTGGACTTGATGCCTAAGCTACGCTACATAAATTTTAAGAATAGAGGATATATGTTATGAAGTTAATATTAAAATTCGGCTATCTTGGTACAATTTTATCCTTTTACTTCAAAATGGATATAAATATCATTAAATTTTATTGGTGTTTATAATAATGGATCTTGACATTGCGTAGCCTAAGAAATAAATCTCTAAGAATTGCAACAATAATTAAAATTATCTGTTTAGAATAGATTCTCATTTGTCTTTGGTATGTTGTTAATAGTGAGAAATATTTTCTTTATACTTTTAATTTCTGTTAACCTTTTCAAAATAATTATTAAATAGATTGGAATTTATTTTTT
>JPFM01000087.1:207021-339920 GCA_000733375.1 Paramecium sexaurelia | reverse complement strand
TAAACATTTTTTAAATTAAATACATCTTCTTATCCTTGTAAAGATAATTCCATTTTCCAATTCTAAAGTCATTATAATATTCTCCAATCCCAAAAATTTTAGTATTACTATCCATAATGTTTAATATTTATATCTTACTTAGAATAGTTTTGGAATAGATCTTTCCATAATCCTTACTTCTACCCTTATTTATAGTAACCACCAACGTTCTTGATTAATTCTTTATTCCAACACGCAACCCATTAACCATCTTTCTTTTTGTTTTGATCATAAGAACCTTACCAATACAGACTGTGAATTTAATCCATATTATTAAAATTTTCTGGTTTCTAAAGGACATCTAAGCCTTCTAATCTATATTTTGAGTTGAATAAAATATGTACACTCTCAAGACTGCTCCATTTTATGAATATATAACTATATATTCCGGGGTGAACTTAATATGAATTTTAATTTTCTCAATTAAACATCGTTTTCCTTTTTTAAGGCGAAATACTTTCTCAAAAGTGTATTCCTTCTAATTAATAGTTTGTTATTAGCTTAAATCTGTAGTTTTAACTTATTTCATATGAAAATTTAATTATAAATCTATAACTTTATAAATGAAAAATTTAAATAATGACAAATTATGTCATAAGTTATTTATATTGGAATGTTCAGTAAAACATTGTTGCATACTTGAGATTTACAAAAAAATAGAATCGAATTTTGATATATTAACAAGATGCTGTTTAATATATTTTTAAAATTGATATAAGTCTTGTCAATCGATCTTTTGATGTAATAAATTATGAATAAATAACTTATAATTATTTTATTTAAGATTTTCCATAAATATACTAAAAATTCGATAGCGTATATTTGTTTTTCTTATTTTAATCATAAATCTATTAATTTTTCTATTCCATATCTTTATTTTTTCTATTTGATCTAGAATTAACTTATCATTATTTTTTCTATTTTTCTCTATAATCTACTTAATTCTTATTACAATTCTATGACATATGCTATCCCAACATAAAAATATTCAATCATATTTAACTAATTGAATAAGATTTACAAATCGAGTATGTAAAAAGCTATAGGGTTTCCAAAAATCTGCCTGATATAGAACTTTTTACTTCTAACCTAAAACATTTGATTATTAATTAATATAAAAATCTACACTTTCAGAAAAATGAAAGAAAGAAAAATCAAAACTATTGATCCATCAATATTACGAAAATTCTAAAATTATCCACTTAACAAAATTTCCCATTCCAAAATCATTTAATATTTGCCAGATAAATTCAGCAATTTATTTAATAAATATCATTCTGTAAGTAGAATAAAATTATGAATCGATTGAAATACTTTTAGTTGACTTTGAAATTGTTAAACATTAGAAAATTATGAAGATAGTTATTGTTGAAAAAATATCCTTTAAAATGCTTTTCTTAATTATTTCCATGATTGATTTTAAGTTTTATGGTTGTTTAATTAAATCTTAAATTAATAGTTGTTCGGAATAAGCTGTATACTATTTTGGAACTACTGTATTTTTTGTTATATTGCATCATAATATTAAAGAAAAAACTAATTTAATTTTTAAATATTCAAGAATTTTTAGAAAAATAAGATTCTTTAAATGTGGAATTATTGATCAATATATGAGATTTTTTATATTCTGGTGTTAATCGTTCACTTACATCTTTTTAATGGATACAATTTATAATGATTTAACACCAAGTTAAGCCTTATCTTTATAGAAAATAAGATCCCTTTTCTGAAATTAATTTTTAATTACATTATATATAAAAAATTTAATTTTAATAATTTTACATAGAACGTATGAAGTATCAAATTAATTTTCATCTGAGAATGAAATAATTTTAATAATCTTTATTATTAATTTAAGAAGTAGATGAATATATTGCATCTTAAAGTAATATATAGGCTAATACCTTTATGGAAGGCTTTTTAGATTATATTTCTTCAAAGATATATCTTATAAAATAACAACATATAAAATGAATCTCATTTTTCCTCTTATGAAAAAGCAAAATCAGTGTTGGCACTTTTAATCTAATTTTTTGGAGTAGAAGAGTTATTCAAATGAAATTTTGTATTAGGGGATTGCTATTGCAATTATTATTCATCTTGTAATTCAACGTGCTATTTTTATATAAGTTTGTAAACTTTATCTTGCTAAACTTGATTATACTCAGACCACAAAATAATTTTAGTTAGAGCAAAATCAAAAATGCAAGTAGCTCCAAAAACTATTAAAAAAATCAAATAAATTCTTAGATGAGAAAAGCTGACACTTTGGGTGTTAGACATATCAGATTTTGGTATTTTCTCTGAAACAATCATAAATAAAAAGAGATAAATGATTACAGATCCTAGAAGTCCAAAAATAACGCCAATAGAATAAGTGTTACTAAATAAGATAATCTATATTGAAAAATATTGTTGATTACTTTAATATTGCTATTTAAAACAGAATAGCCTAAAACAATCGCACTAGTAGTCCATAAGTCAGCCATCATTCCATTATGAATAGAGGAGGCTTCGTAAGTATTAAATGTTATATAGGATAAAATAGCAGCTTAGATAGTACCATTAATGAGCCAATATAAGAAAATTTTAACATTAAATAATTTTCGTTTTATACCAATATCATAAAGACTCGGGTCTAATATTTAATAAAAACAATTACTTGAAGATAGAGTATCTCCTGAAAATTCTTCATCAAAAATGGCATATAATACAATGGGGAAACTAGTAAAAAACAAATTGTAACTTTGATTTAGCAATTAATCATAGAACATAACACCTGAAAATCCATTGTATAAAGCCCAAAAATATTAAGGTAAGACGAGTATCATATTTTTATAAAAATTGTAATTCACAAGAGTTGAGTTTTTTCTATAACTTTCTCTTCCATGATAAAGTATTAATCTTTGAAGAATTCTGAATTCCCCTATAGCATAATCAGATGCTCTTGCTGCTTATAATCCTTCAACTCCTTGGATTCCTATTCCAATATGAGCAGCTTTGATCATATTAACATCATTAGCGCCATCTCCAATAGCAAGAGTAGTGATGTTTGGTTTATTTTCTCTCACTAATGAAACAATCGCTTATTTTTAAGATGGTGTAACTCTAAAAGCTAAAACAGCCTCACATCTTTCAGCAATTTACATTATTTTACTTGGAAATTCTGGTATAGCTATTACTAAAGCAACCCCAGAAATCACGAATACATTGTTATTACTAATTTGACTTTTTTATAGAGCTTTTTCCAATTCATTACTAATAGTTTATGCATCATTTCCATCGACTATAATTTATTGTAAGGAATTATTTAATAATTAACAAGAATAACCTATATTTATAGCAGTTTCTTATTTATCTCCTGTTAATACCCAAAATTTAATTCCTGCATCCTTTAAATATTGTATAGTAGAACCAACATCTTCTTGTAATTTATCACCAAGAGCTAATCCACCTATCAATTCTAATTCTTATTCTATTTTAGTTTAAGAATCCATCAATAATTGATTTCCATTTTAGATAGCTGAACATGCTTGTAAATGCATTTTTTCCCAATCTTTATAAGTTTATATTGAAAGAATTCTTTTTGTTAATATTAGAGTTCTTAAACCAATTAATGCAAATTCTTATAAGTCATTCCAAGTTTTCTCCTTTGATTAAGATGCATCAAGTTTCAATAATTGTTCAATTGCAAAATCAGCACCTTTAGTATACATTATAATATGATTTTATTCATCTTATACAATTACTGAACCTCTTTTTCTAGTACTGTCAAATTCTAATACATGTAATAATTAATATTTCTAGAGCTCTCCTTTAATATTTACAACAATTGTATTAGAAGTATCTAATCCCTCAAAAGTATAACCACAATATCTAGCAAAATTAACTAAGGCTAATTCATCAGGAGAAATTGATTAGTAAAGGAGTTAACCATTTTTCTCATCTGTAAATACTGTATGACATAATGATAAACAAAGTAAAAACTCGTGAAGTGGTCCTCTTCCTGGAGTTTAATTTAAATCAGTAAAAAATGATTTATCTTTAAAATCAACATTTGAAACTTAAGCTAATTTAGATACTTCTTCATTTGACATTGTTACTTCCTTTCCATAAGATTTTTTATTGACTGTAAGACATTTGAAATTTATTTAATTCTATGTTAATGTTCCTGTTATATCAGAAAATATGTAATCCACTTACCCAAGTTCTTCATTCAAATTTGACGACTAGACTGATGTCTTTATATCATACTAGGCTGAATACGTTCCTTAATCAATCATTATCATTATTCCTTAGAAATATTATACCATTTCCAAAGAAACAAGCAAAGTTATTGGAACAAAGTATGTAAAAACTAGAATCCAATTTCCCCATTTAATCTAAAATTTAATTTAGAGATCTTACGAATAAATTGCTAATGAAATCATTCTCAGTATCTGTATTTAAAATATATAAATATGATAATTCCTAATTATGAATCTATTGCCATTAAGAATTTAAGTAGCCTGCTAAACCACACAAGAACATCTAATAACACATAATACTGGATATTTACTTATAATAAAATTATTACAATAATGAACCAATTCATTGTTCTTTATAAATGACTTCGTTTAGGCTATGCCTTTTCTTAATTAAGCATTATTTTTGAATCATGACCATTATAACAAACAAAACCATAAATAAAACTTGCATTTCTTAGAACACAACCTCTTAAAATGAAGTTTTCGTTACTTAATGGAATTTGTTAACTATTAAATTCTGCGGATCCAGTAAACAAATACAAGTAAGGATTTGGTTTTTCGTATTTAATTGTCATTCTTAATGCTAATAATGCATCTTCACTTTGTTCTTACAGTTATTTTAGATTTTTTTGAATATTTTTACATCTCAAATTTGTTGCTCCATCTAAATTTTTTGTTTCAATAAAGGCATTCCCTTTCTTATCTGATGTTTAAATTAATAATATATCTGCTGGTATTTATTCATCCTTTTAAACCTTAATTAAATCTCCAATCCTCAATTCACTCCATTAAGCTTCTCTTGGAGCTTCATTTGTACGTATCAAGTATGTTTTACGATTATTTTCAGTGTTATCTGACTTTCGTCTTTAGTAATCTTCTAAAAAATCTTTTATCATTGAAATAGAAACAACGATTAACAATGGCCCAATTATTACAGGTTAATCACTTGTTATACTAATAGCTGAAACCATCTACATTATAGCAATTACCAAAAAGTAAACATTTGTTAATTTTTAAAATTACTCTATCAAATTTAATGATGTGAATGTTAGTATAGAAGAATATTTAGATGTTGTTAATTTATTGTCAGGAACAGCTAAATCTGGAATATTAGATACTATTGATCTGTCTAACATAATCAGTTGAAAATTTACCATTCATTTAATGAGCAGGTGGTCTAATTTTAATAAAACCGCATTTCTTAATAATTCTTTCATTGTTGTATGAATGAGAATTCATTTAATAATTAATTATTATTCTTAAAATCGACAATAAAAGCTGCCAATAATCAACTAGATTTATTTTGATTAAAAAAAAAGAAAGAAATAGATCAATTTATTAATTTAGAATAAGATGTATTTTTATTTGTCAATTAGTTTTTATTGAATAAATGATTGAATAATAATTTAAATAAGCTTTATTAACTACTGAAGAGTTTTATAGAGTGAATTACAATCAGAATCCAACTATTAAGCTTCAGATGTAGCTTTAGACTTTGTCAATGAATTCTACTACATTACAATGATCACAGAAGGAAATTGTACTTTAGTTGAGAACTCTAATGAAGATCCATAACATGCCTCAAATATTGAGATGCCTTTCTTAAAAGAAATATTATCATCATCATTCCTTTAATCAAACATTTAAAATCCATCATTTAACGATATATTCATTAATATAACATCTTCAATTTTTTCAATTTATTATTATTATTCTCTCTGATAAATTTCTACATCATTTAATATTATTTATTTATTTTTTTGGATTTTAATCCAATCCAATCTTCTAACTAATTTCTTTTTTATTCTATCCAAAAATAACTACTTAATCTAAATAATTGAAATTACATTAGAGAATCCTATAACTTATATAAAGAAAGAGCCTTTATTTCATTTACTAATAAACGTTAGCTCTTCAAATTAAATAATTTAATTATTTTAACCAAAAAAAGATGACTTTAGATAACTGATATTTGTAATCTTTTAATGAGGTTAAAAAATCTTTATTTATTGTATATTTCATTTTTTATTTTTAATTCACATTGCTATTGCAATTAATCTAACATTTTATACTGCTTGATCAGACAAATCTTATCCTCTGAAGGTCTCCAAATCAGAATCAATAAAGTTAATATAATAAATTGTTCAGAAACAAAACGATAGTAAATTATTTTAATTATGAGTTCGCAATTATATATATATAATTTGAAATTTTCTTTATTAAAAAAACAATTAGAAGAAGTAATTTAACCAAAAAAGCAAATTTTTTTTTGATAATATTGCAATTGTTTATTTAAATTCATTTATACATTATTGAAAGATCTAATTGATCTACTTTAGAATATCGATTTTAATTATCAAAATTTTTAGTGTTGACTTTAATTTATGAATCGCTATATACCTACTTTCCACGCTTTTTCAATCCCCTATTAAATCTAAATGATTATATTTAAATCTAATCTTTGTTTAAGAGTGCTTCAAGTTCATCTTTAGATTAAAACAATTTTTAGACATAGTTTAGAATAGAAAATGAGCTCATTTATTTTTTGATTAGATGATATCACCTATAGTATACAGGAAACCTTTTTAATAAGGTTCTTTTTTTGTTAAAGCTTTTTATTTCATTTTTACAATTATTTAATTTATTTTAGTCTTTTTCAAGATGAAATTCTATTTAATTATTTTTATTATTCAAAGATTTGATCAATTATTCTGAAAATACCTTGTATCAATGAAATACTTTGGTTATTATTGTGGATAGGATGCACGAAAAGATGCAAAATTAAATAAAATGAAAAACTCAAATACAATTTAATCAAACAACTTTAAAAATATAAAACATTGCTTATTGTATTAGTCGATTAATAAATGTATTTACAGTTAGTATAGATATTATGTCAAAAGATAAAGTAATATTTCTCTCAAACAATTAATTTTTGTTTTTAAACCTTATGATTTTAAATAGAATAAACCACAAAACAATCTGAACTTATTGAAAATCTTAAAAATGAAATGAAATTAAATTCAAAAATTTGAACTTAACCTCCAATAATTATACTTTAATTATCATAAAATGAATTTATAATTTTCAACATTAGTCTCTGAAGAATGTTGAAGATATTCAAGTTTTAAATATTGAATTACAATCATTAATCATTTTGACTTCTTGCATTAAAAAAAAAATGTTATCAGGAATATTATTGTTATCACCCAAATGATTGTAAATAAAAACACATAAAAAATTCTTGCATTTTCCAGGGCTGAAAAGATAAAGATTAAACATAACAGTCTATTATACCCACTAGAATTAGATTTGATTGATAAATTATTGATTAAGTTGATTTTTAATCATTAAATGTCTTGATGGCTATGCAAAATATCATTCCCCATAATGAATAACTAATTATTAGTAGATTTACCATATAAACAATAAAATTATGCGTGATACTTCATCACTCTCAAGTAACAATACTCCTCTGTAAATAAGAGTAAATAAATAATAAATCCCAAAAATTGCATTTGTCACAGCAAACCTAAAACAAATTCTGAATTCTTAAACCATCGTATTATTAATGGTTAAATTTAAAATCTCTATATTTATTTAAGTAAAATATCTTTAGAAAATATGGTAATTTGCAATAATCTGCATTTATTTATAATACCATAAAAAATTCTTAAGATGGGATTTAAATTAGATAATCTACTTAGAAAATTTCTTAAATTATATCCAATTCAATGCTTAGATAGTAAAGGTATTTTGAACCAAAAGAAATGACTTTTAATGATATTCATATCAAAGGATGATTCTCTAGATAAGGAGTAGTATTTTTATCAATATTTAACAATATGGAGTAGTTTAAATTACGAATTTTATTTATAAAATATTTAGTTAGGTTTGGAAGAATCACCAAAGGAGGTAAATTTATTTAGCAAATAGTACTAATATTCTGGTACAAAGGTTACAAATAAAAGTGTTAGAAATATTAAGCAAGAAAAGCAACTAACATATCTTATATTATTCCATCAACTTCATAATTTAAGTTCTGACTACTGAATTCTCATTTCAAAATATGCATTCAATCCAAAAAGATTTATTGTAAATAGAGTAAACTCTTCATTTGACTTAACGATTAGAAATGTAAAACTGTAGTCTACTTTAATTTGATTAATGGTTTTTTGAATATTTGAACAGTCTATCTTAATTATCAAATAGTTACATAGCGGACGACAATAAAGAATTTAGATTCTGGTTGTCTGTTAAATTTAAACTGACAACCAGAATCTAAATTCTTTATTGTCATCCACTATATAACTATTTGGTTAGGCAAAAGATTATTCTTTATTATAATTAAATGGAAATATTATTCTTTGCAAATATATCTATAATAATAAACCCCATTTTTATGATTAATTAATGTCATTCTGAAAATTAATTAACATTAATTTGTAAAATCCTATTTACTTTCAACTTAAAGACTTAAATTATATTATTTAGTAACTAATATAAATAAAATTATAATAGTTTGTAGCATTTAGAATTCAGAAATTCTATTCAAATTAGGCTTTAATATAATTGTACCTAATAGTTTCATTAATAAAATTTATTTTGATACTTAATTTCAATAGATTTAAAATTAATTAAGATACAGCATAATTTAAATGCGTATTTTTTACCAAAGAAAGATCAAGAGAAGTTAAAAGGCATAGAAGTTATTTAAAATTTAGGATCAAATTAAATTCATATAAATATAAACTAAATAAATTCTTGATACTATTATTTTTAAATTAATTAAGATGTATAAAAATAATTGTAAAATCATGGAGTAATGTCATTTTAGAGAAGAATAACCTTCTTAAATTGCTTTATCAATTTAACCTCATAACTTCTTAATTCCCAATGTCATTTTAAATATTTAGAATGAAAGAGGACTTATTTTATTAAAAGAATAGGGAAATGGCTATCTTTCTTGTACAAATTTGAATTCAAATTTCAAAATATAAGACATTGATAATGAGCATTGAATTAAATACAGTTGTTTTATTAAAAATATTTACAATAACTCAAAGTGTGTCCTCGAAAGTTGGAAGCAATTAATAAGTCATTAAGCTAATTAAGAATTTATTTAAGCTTACTCAAATATTTTCATCTATATAATTGTCATTAAAATTAAGATCTTAGATAATCCTTTCTGAAAAAGGTTTAATTCGAATTAAGAGAAGATTTTAGTTTCTCCTCATTAACAAGAGTAATTTCTGATACAAATCTTGTGTTAATCCTCCATATTATAAGAATATAATACCATCAGCAATTTTAATTGTGATAGCTATTTATTAATTTATTCCAATTTTCCAATCAATTATTACATTTAAGTTCCACAAATAAATCTGAAATTACTTGACCGTTATTTTTCAATAGATTAATCGCTTTTTGAAGTTTACAATCCATATTAGGGATTTTCTTTCAAAATCTTTTAAGCAATATAAGATAAGACTATGAACTGTTGTTTGGTATATTGGCAGTGGAGTTTGTTTTATAATTCTCATTGCTTTTTTTTTCTATATCAAAATCCAAATTCAATTTAAAAATTAGATGATGAACCTCCTCTAACAAAATCTTTAACCCTTAAAGTTTAAGAATTCTTGATTGAATTTTTGGATCGGAGATCTTGAATGATTCATTTGTTTTCTAATTATTAATCAAAGTTTATTTACTTAAAACTTTTAATTAATGCATTCTGATTATATTTTGATCAAGATATTCATTTTAATAATTATATTTAATTTTAAAATTAAACATACTTTTCAAATTGTAATAGCACCTGATAAAATATATGTCGAAATTTAGTGAAGATTAAAAAGTAAACATATAAAAAGAGATAAATTATAATAAATCACTACAATTATACAAAAGGAAATTAAGAATAAGTTTTTGGAGATTTATCGCACAAAGGGATAACCTAGCTTTGCTTTTCTTTTGGTAATAAATCTTAATGTGAGTAAATTAATTTAAAAGAAATGCCTATATAATTATCAACTTTAATTATTTTAAGCTTAAAAATTATAAATAATTGTAGAAATAAATGATCAACCATTCCTTATCTTTTACAATTTTCTTTTATTTCTTAAATCGTTAATGATTATAAAGATTAGCTAAAATAAAATTAACTAAATAAATTTCAATCAAAACCAACTAAACAATAATGTTTGAATATTGCAATAAATTTTGTTTTGTGATTAAAAAGGCTTTATTATAAAATAATTATCTATAATTTCAGTACATGCTTATTTTAAATAATTTAGAAATTTTTAAACTAATGAGTTGTATTTTCAAAAAGCAAACTATTTTTTCATTTTATAATATAGTAAATCTGAGTAACTTTTTTTGCTTAATTAATGATAAAGCATTGTAGAGACTTAAATATATCATTATTTAGACGCTTTATTTAAATTTATATCTTTATTTTACCTATTAAATTTAGTAGATAAAATCTCAATATGCTACTTATTTAAGCATGTTGCTTTATATAATAACTGTAAGTTTCAGGGCTGAAAATCATAAATCATAATAATATCAATATAGAGCTTTATAAATTAATGATTATTTTCACAATAAACCATCTTAATCAATAAAGTTTATCTTTTTGTTCAACAAAATGGCTTATTGTTTAGTTGAACAGGTCAAGTGGCATGTTTAACAAAATATTCTTTTGAACAATTCATTCAAGTTTTATTTAAAACAATACAAAAATATTTATACTCAAATTGGGATCCTTATTTTAATGTCGAAGAAGATTTTCTTAAATTATTATATATTTTTATAATTATAAATAAATATCTAATAACTTAATAATTAGACTAACTTTTGCAGAATAAATAAAATATAAATCTTGATTAAAACACTCTATAATGCTTATAAAATAACTTTTTCTTAAATTACACGCCCATAACTTGTTAATTAGAACTTATAAATTTGTTATACAATTTAACCAATCATTCAAATTTCAAAATTTTACTCACAATAGTAATATTAATAATAGCCACACTAAATAATTATAATTCAGCAGCCATCTAAAAATATAAGAATGAAAAATATTTAAAGAAAGTACACTACTTGTAAAAGTATGTCTTAAATTAAGTTGCCAATAAGACAGAAACTGGAGCTTATACAATAGGTGGATTTATGACAGATATGGACTTTGCCTAATGTTTGGTTTGAGATTTTTAAGATGAATTTCACTTCTGCCTCGCATGTTAAACTAATATTGATAAAAAGAGATTCTAATTTGATTCATATAAGAACAGATATATAATAAATAATAATTCATTGTCTTCTTGGTGTAAGTGATTTATTTGTAATATTTTTTTATTTATTTTATAAATTGACTTACTTAGCATAATCATACCATGAAAATGCAGTATTAACAGATGTAGTAATAAGATCGGCAATTTTTTAATTTCTTTATGATTTCATAGTTTCTTCCTTTATTTAATGTTTTTCTTAATTTGTAATTATTATTTTTTTTATACCATATTCAAAATCTTTTTCTACAAATTCATAGCATTCTGCAATTAATTTATTTTTTTATTCGACTTCTTTTAGCAACATAGCTCCGTCAATATTATACTAGAATGTTACTAAAAGATACTATCCTGAAAGCACAAAACAGTATGACATATCATCTTTAGGTTTTATAAAAAGAGTCTTTAATTACCCAATGATTGAAATGATTAATTCTTTTTAATACTAAAAATTCCTAATTCTTTTATCGAAATCTTATTAATTTGATACTTTAAAATCAAATAAAACAAAATCGCAATGGTTAAATGATCCTAAAAATGGAATGTGTTTTTATTTTTCTGGATGTTCTATCAACATAGAAGCATTAGCTGAAATTAATTACTTTAATTCAGAATCATATCTTTTTGTATCAGGAAATCTTAACATCTTTCTAATAATAGATATAAAATGGTATAAAATTGAGCAAAATGTATCTTATCTATAATCAGGTATATTTAATAATGACAAATTGTTTCTCATATAGTTTTAATTTCTCACTAAATTTATAGATAAAAATAATTCAGTCTCTGATTTATTATAACCAATAACTAAAATTATTTTATTTTGGTTTTCAAAAATTTGAATATGAGCGTAATCTTCATATTGTGTTTAGAATTCACCATAAGTATTCTATCCTTTTTAATAAAGAACAACCCAATTAACAAAACTATACAATTGTCTAATTACCTATTCTTTGTAATCTGGAATTATATCAATGCAAACAACATAATTTTTATCAGTTGTATTCAATTAAAGCCCATCAGTATAATTTTTTTTTAACTGCAAACTTAACATATAGTTAAATATTATTTTGGTAGTGACATTTTCAAATTTGCATTGCCTTAATAATAAATAAAATTCAGAAACTATATCAAAAGCCTTAAAATAATTAAATAATACTTTTTCTGATATAAGTTTTGACTTCTTGTTTAATTCACTTAATTCATAAGGATTAGGTTATTATCTTTTTATGAGTCTTGGATTTGCAAATTGGAGTTATTTTAAGTTTAGAATTTTAGATATAGATTGTGTTCCTTCAAAAATGAAATATTTCAAAAATTAATCAATATTCTAACTCATTAAAAATAATACTAAAATTAATTTTCAAAATATATCATCCTCTTCTAAACGAGACACTTTTTAAGGTACTAACTCTCCTTTTTTTGCGTTATAAATTGATGGGTTATTTGATTTCTTTACAATGATGGTACAAATATCAACCAACATATCTAAAGTTTATTTGGCTTCATCTTTAACTTCATTATTAATTTCTTATATCATGGAATTTTATTATTCGTTTTACTCAGTTTTTTCTTTTCTTACATTTTTTTTAAAAACTTTTTTTTGGTTGCTTGCTAATTTTGATCTTACTCTCTTCATAGCCTAGTTGGCTGTCTCATTTTCCTCAAGAAGTTCGTAAAGAATTTCCTTTAATTATTCTATTGATAACTATTCTAGTTTAATGTCTTAATTTTCTAAAGATTCTTCCTTTTTTTTTAGTTTTTCATCTGCTAATATATTAGTTTTAAGTTCATCTTCTTCTTCTTCTACTTCTTCTTCTTTTTCTAATTACTTATTCTAATAGAATTCTTAAGCTTCTGCTTTTGAAGCAAACTTGGTTGAACTAAAAAATCCATCTCCCCGAATTTTTTACATTCTTTTTTCATAATTCTTATTAGCTTCCTTTAATTATTTCTAAATTTTTCTTGAATTTTCTGCTTAAGCTTTCTCTTAAAGTTCTTAAAACATATTACTCTAATCTAATTAATCCAACCAAGCATCACTAATGTAAAAATTTTAATACTTAACTGATTTATCTTTTACTCTGTCAAATACGAAATATCCTCCATCATCGAATTTACCAACATCTCTTTCATTTTTCATATTAAACGGTTCTATTTCATATCCAAAATAATCAATTTGATCTTTAATTGACTTTAAAGTCTGCCTAGACTCATTCAATTTCACAAATTTATTTGGAGCTTCATTAAAATTAACTTATAATAAAATTTAATATCTACTATCAGCTTCAAAATCAGCTCTACTTCCTTTTGCTCTCTAAGCATATTTCTTATAAGATCTAGCTTACTCTCCTGTATAATTTTCTAATTTTCTCATTATAAATAATAAAATGAATTATTCACAATAGTTTTATTATTTAATAACAATAAGTCAAATAAGGTGAATGAAATATAATACTTTTTCTTATTAAAAAATTATATTCCATTTCCTATTTAAAAAATTACCTGCTAATATACATTTTATTACAATAAATATCAGGAATAATCGATTATTAATTATGCTCATTTGATTAAAGAAAATAATGCAATATTTAATAACTTTTTGAAATTATTTGTTGATTATTTAGATTAATTAAATGGTACATTATATTATTATTATTTTATTCAATTTTAATATAACAAATATTATAATGAATAGTAATAATGAAAAAGCAAAGATTGACTCAATAATTAATTAATTTTATGGGTTTAAAGTGATTGAAGAAGTGCCAGATGAAGAAAGACATTTTGATTAAATAGTTCCACAGCCAGATTAAACTTTGATATAAAAAATGCTAGTATGATTATTATAAAATATAATATAGGATGATAGTTTATAAAGAAGATAGGACTTTATTCAAAGTAGCGACTGTAAAGAATATTCATAAATGTTAATAATTTCTTAAATAAGGATGGATTTTACAAATGATGATCCATTCCTTAAACATTTAATGAATGTTGAAAAAGCAATAAAGAAGGCAATACGAAATATTTTATTGTAACTGTAAAAATTAGAGAATAAACAATAATTTAAAGATGCATGCGATAAACTAATAAAGATATTTTATTAAGATATAAATATTGGATTCATCACATCAACTGGATAAATAAAATCAACAGCCTACGCTTTTATTTTTAAGTCAATAATAGAATTAATAAACAGAAAAAAGATTAATTTGTAGTTTAAAAAGATTCCTCTTAAGATAACACTAACTTTCTTCGCAATTGATTCTCTTTAATAAATTATACCAGCATAAAAATAATATGATCCTAGAAGTGCATTCATTAGAAATAACAAATTTTTTAATGATTATATTATACTATCCTAAACCAACTAAGATGAACTAAGAAGTGGAGTATCAATTTTCTTTGTATACAGACCAGAAGATGATTAAATATATGCATTGAAAAGAGTAAGAAATATACTTATTTAAATTATAGAGCAAATTATAAGCAACTTAACTTGATTTTTTTTCTGTTTTTTCTGCAACTGCTTCGAATACACCAATAACTCCAGATATTCGTAAAATTAGAGAAGCAAAAATTCTTTCTAAATTAACTCATCCAAATATATTAAGGTATTTAATTGAATTTTTAATTAAAGGCTTTTTGCTTGGTGGATAGAACAAACTAATGATGGTTACTATTTATATATGTAACTAGAATATTGTTCTTTTCCTGGTTATAAATATTAACCAACAGATTTGTTAACTTTTTCTTATTATTATTTAAATGTAATGCAAAATGCCGAGAAAATCAATAAAATTAAATCTATTTTAAATCAAATCTTAGATGGTCTGGAGTATATTCATTAAAGAGGTATAATACATAGAGATTTAAAACCTGAGAATATTTTTGTGACAATAAATATCAAAGGGGATTTATAAGTAAAATATGTTTCAAATAAACTGGTTAGGTTGTATTAGCAGATTTTGATTAGGGAAAAGATGTAAGAGAAGAAAAATTATCAACAATGACAGATGAAAGACTTCCATAAGAAGAACTTAATTCTATTACTTCTCAAAATACGATTACAACAGGTACATGTGGTTATTAAACCGCTAATTATGTAAAGGATTCTCATTATGGAATGGCTGATGAATTTTATGCAATAGGCATTATATTATTACATTTAGTAATTGCATTCCCAGGAGAACCTAAAAATAGAAATCATTATGCAAAAACTTTTGTAATGGCTAATGATGCAGAAGATGTTTTACAATTATTTGATACCTGGGCTAATAGGTTTGTAAAAAATAAAAATACCGAATTTTCTTTCACTCATTATAAAAATGTTATGGATTTAGCAAAGTTATTGATTAGCTCAAGAAAATTGACTCATGCTGATGTTAGAAAAATGATCAATGAATTATGAGTATGAATTTTGTTATGTAACCAAATATAGTTATGAGATTAAAAAATAATATTAAAATTAAATTTATTACTGAACAAATACTATCTTTTTAAATCAATTCAGAGTACTTTCTTTGAATTTACAATGTCTTCTTATTATTCTAATTCCTCCTTTTAATATAATCTTATGTAGTTTTTTGCATCTCTAAGCTTTTGATTCTCAGAATCCTCTTCATGCTTTTCTATAATATTATAATTATACTTTCGATTCCATCTTATATAGACTTTAATTAAGATTATTTATTGCTAATATTCTATTGATAAATTATCCAACTAAATTTGGACTTAAAGCACATATAGGAAAAAACACTAATGCACATAAGTCCTTAGTCTTTATTCCTGTCTCAAACAAATCTGCCATCTATTCGTTATTCTTATAAATTATCATCACTGTTATAAAGATATAAGCCATAGCTAGATAACTAAATTTGTCAAAATAAAAATCTACATTTATGATTTGACTATTTTATATTAATTTATTATTGGTTTAAATGCTACAATCATTAATGTTATTGTAAAGGTCATAAATTAATGTAATATGTAACCATGTACATATCCATTCTAATCATTTGATCCATAAAATGTATATAGTACTGCTATAACTATAAAAGTTCCATGAAACCCACCTTGAAGGAATTGAGTTATTAATAATTTATAAGGATTTTTAGGAGTTCTAACCATTAAATGATAAACTGGTTAGTTTCTTAATATTTCAAAAGGGAAATCCTAAATGGAAAATAATCAAATACCTAAGCCATAGTATAAAATATAAAGATGTAGCAAATTGTAAAAAACATCATAATAAACAAAATAAATTCATTTAACAAATAATTTTAAGAAAACCTATTATAACACACATAAACATATTATATAAAAAACAGTATAAAAGATAAATAATTGATAAGTGATATAGCTGAGCTTTATCGAATATTATTTAATCTTCCATGTACAATTATAATCTTAGGTAAAAAACTAAAAGTTGGTAGTTTAATATCAAATGCTGTTTGAGTTTGATATCCTATGCAAATCTACATTGATGGAGTAGTAGTGATATAATTTGTTATACAAATTAACTCGTGACTTTTTATAATAGACGATAATAAGTAATTTAAATGCGGCTTAGAATTAAGTAATATAACAAGAGGAATTTTCAGAAAAAAGCTTCTAAATTTCTCATTTAGTAATTAATTCTTCAAACCTATTTATAAAGTCGCATCATCTATAATAAGTAAAACAGGCCTATCATTAATAAATAGATTTAGCTCTTTACCAGAATTTTTAATTTACTAAAAAACATATACGAGAATTTAAATACGCTATTTTTTTCTATTTAATCAAGAGCAGCTAAAAGTTCATCTCCATTTTGCTATATCATAATTTGAGGAGTTGTTTATTCAAATAAGCCAGTCATAGTTGGATCATTTTCTAAGATTTATGACTATTGTTTATTTAATAAATTACATCTTTAATGGGAGTATTTATCCATATTTTATATTCGCATCTTTTAATATCCATTATCTCCTAAGAACAGTCATAGAAATCTTCAACAATTTCAATAAATAAGACAGGTTCAACATCTAATTTAATTTATTTGAAAGTTTCATCATCTATTCTTTTATGTCTATTAACCATATTAGTTATTTTGTCTAAATATTACATTGAAACAACTTTTCTAAAGATGATAATCATTTAGTTAAGATTATCTTTGGCATCTAATAGGCTAGAAATTTATAATTCCACATCAGACTTTAATTATTCTTTGCAATCAATAAACTTTTATCTTAATACTATAAGATATTATTTACTATCCTAAATACATTTAAAAATAATAATACTTCCTTAAGAATTTACTCATAACCAATCAATAAATATTTGGATGTGACTACTTCAAATTTGGTTTGAAAATATTATTAATTCTACTCTTGGTCTTATATTATTCTTTGCTTTCCATTAATACCTAATGTTAAACCATAATCTAATATTCTTTTTTATGTTGCAATATCTTCTTCGCTTTTTGAAGTAGTTTGAAAAGCCAAAAGAGCAAATTTAGCTTCTTATTAGCAAAAATTAAAATCATCAATATCTTCAATTGGGGTGACTGTAACAATATCATTTAGATTTATTTCATCAGATTATTTATTTAATAATATGTTATTAACAACTAAAGTTTATCTGGTTAATAAGCTTAGATCAGTAAGAATGAATTTGGCTCTAGCCATATTAGTTAATGCATTACTATTAATAATTTCAACTTTTTTTCCTGAAACGTCAACACTAAATAATTTCATCAATATTACTCTATTAGACGATCATGTTCAGCTTAGAATTTAGAAATTCTATTGATTATAGAAATTAGAGGAATTTGCATTATAGGAATTCCCCAACTTAGAGTACATAAAAATTATAAGAAGGTTTTCATCTATCCTTTTTCGACTCTATCATCTAGATATAAATATTTGGTTTGTATGAAATTAGCGGCTAATAAGATGATAGATAAAAGAATTGTAAATAAAATTATTATGATATTTTGTATATGCAATGAGAAACCTAATTTTGGATTAATCTTTGTCTTTTCATAAGCAGAACTCTGCTAATCTTTTTATTCTTTTAAAGTTTGACCTGTGACTAATATAAAGATTTCATCAAATGAATTATTAGTTTATAAAATTCTAATTTTATTTTGTTATCTATAAATATTTTGATATATAATTACTAGAAATCAAGACTAAATTAACCTGATTCCATATTTATGGAGACTCTAACTTTTTTATCATCAGAATCAAATTCTAATTTTCCTTCAAGTTATTTTCCAACACTAAAGTTTGCAACTCCTGCTCTACGAGTAATTGTTTATCCTCCAACCTCTAGTATTTGTATATTCTCAGTAACTCCAGAAGTTCCCAAAATTATTCCATCTGTTGGACATTTTTATTTTGGTAAAAGTTTTAAGAGATGTCCTGGCTATAATTCGCCTAAACTACATTCTCTAAATTCATCATTGATATACACAAATATTTATTATTGATCTGCTTGCTCTATTGATTTATATAGATTTATTTTGTTCATCAATGTATCATAAAATTAAACAAAAAAACAAAAGACTATTTATAATCCCAAATATAATTGATTATAAAAACCTATGACTTCATATTGAATAGATGCAATCAATAAAGTAAGAAAGTAAATCAATGGAAAATTGGCAAAACCAAAAACAAATGATTCTACTATGATCTATCAATAATCCATATTGTTGTTATACCTAAACTTTTGTTTTTTCTTAAAGGGCATTAATAGCAAGTGTGGATTTTATAGTAATAACCTATCCTTATTAATCTAATTGAGATTGATTCAATGTTTCCTCTGGAGGTAAATCTTGTGTTTTATTAATTTTGATTCTGGCTTCAGTTTCAGTGAAAGTTTGCTTCATAAACTGTTTAGCTGTGATTTTATTTGCAGAATCGATAGAATTGATAATGTCTTAGTAAAATTAATTTTATACCTCTAGAGGAACCATCTAATGATTACATAATCAAAATTATATTATTTAATTTTTTTACAATTTTTCTAAGACCGTTTTACAAGTCAGCAAGAATTATGTCTACTTTTATCCATATATTATCATAATTAGGTGTAAGTCACATTAAATTTCACAAAATAAAAACTATAAAATATAGTAACATATTTATTATTTAATGAAAATTCTAATCATTAATGGTTATGGAAAGAGTTATAAGGGTATGAAAAACTTTGAACAATACAAATTAATAATCAAAGAAGCATTGTTAAGTAAAAAAGAGATGATTGATACTGAAATTGATTTCATTATACGTGATAGAGACTCTATAGATGATTTATTATATGAAATAGATAGTTCCTTTGTAAGAGTAGAATGTGGCAAAATGTTTGACTCAATAGATATAATATTTTTTGAAGGAGATGCAAATCTTCGACCATGGTCTCCAAATGCATACAAAGTAATGAATTTCATAAAGAATTAGTATTTAATTTTGTTAAGAATGTGTCTTAGAAGTAACAAAATTCTCTTTGCATCTTCATTTGCTTTGCAAGGATTAGTTTTCTTGATTGCATCAAATGTTGAGTGTGTATTAATATTGATATTTACTAGTAAATAAGCGTTATTAATGGATTAAATGGAGGATAATTGGGAGATCTTTCTAAAATAAAAAAGGAGTTAACAGATATCAAACAAACAGATTTCTTTCTTGATAATGTAACTGGAGATTTATATGGATTTAATTATGATACAGGAGAGTGGATAAGCAAAGGTAATGCAGGAATTCATTTCAGAAAAGCTGCTGAAGAATTTAAAACGATAGGTAAGTATATAATGAAAGCACCTCAATATAAGGTAAAAGGGATGAAAGAATTGGATGCTCTCTATGTATCGAAAGAAAATGAAATAGTTTGTTCTTTAAGAAAAAATCAAATGCATCATTTCTTATTTAATGATGTACCTTTTGAGTTTGTAGTGCCTTATAAAAATTCTTGGGATGTACATCCATTCAACTTCGTTAATCCTAAGAAAACCTTTTAAACTTTAGCTGATTGTACTAAGGGTAAATAGAGTTGTAAATTATAGGTCCATTAATTATTTAGATATCAGATAATATAATAGGATGTTAATTTGCGATTAAAAGGAAATACAAAGACACAACAATAGTTTTGAAGAATTTTATGGGATATCAATTGACAAAATTATGTTCTGGATAAGCTCATTCTATTCCTATAGAAATTGCATCTATAAAATAAAACGATAATGCTATGGATATTTTTCTAGAACATATGAGTAAGAATAAATATTAAGCGCATTAAAAAACAATAAAATTTAATGTTATAACAGAATTTCATCATGCAGGTTATGCTGCAAAGAAATCTGATAAATTAGATGTAGTAGTAAATAATGCAATAGGAAAGAGAAAATTTAAACAATAAATATAAAAATTGCCAACCAAAGAATTAGATAAAATGTTATCAGTATAAATAATTTTTTTATTAGAATGATAATTCAATTAGATAGACAGAAAGAACTTCAAATAATTAATCTCGAAAAATAGTTTCTATAACGAATTCTCAAAATGGTTTAAATTCCCCTATAAAAGGTTAAACCTAAACATAAATTGATGATATAAATGACTAAAGGCCTTAGTTCTATAAAACATCTGGAGAGATAATGAAATTACTTCATCCATCCATAGACGATGCTTTGGTTGAATAAAATAACAAACACATTTGGGTACCTGGGTTTTTATCATAAAGCCGTGGAATGAAAATTTCGAATCATAGTACAAAGGATTGTTGGAATTAGAAATTAAGTTTGAGAAAAAATTATTAAAATGTAATGCATTTAGAAACTTAATGTGATAATATTTACAAAACATAAAAATAATTAGAGTAGGAAGAAGAAAGAGAGAAAAGCAAGAAAATAATTGGACCTAAATAATTTCGTTGTGGCACACCTTCATAATCAAATTTGATATGTACATATATGAGTAGAAATTCATCTGTACCATAACATTAATTTAGAATAATTGAAAAAGATAAATGGATCTCTCTTCAAGATTTTAAAATATGAAATTATATCAATCTTAATATCATAGAAATTAATCTCAACCATTATGGGCTCCTTAAGAATCTGGACTTAAAGGCAAAAACATCAATTTTTATGATGGACCTTTAGCTAATAGTTGAAGAGTTTCTAAGAATCTTATTTACATAGCTGCTTTGCTATCTAAAGCTTATGCAGCTTCTTTCATTAATTTAGCACTTTCAACATCAGCCTATGCAGAAATGACTTTCGCTTAAGCAATCCTTTTATTTTTTGCTGCGGCTGCCAAATCAGATTGCATTTGAGGTGTTAAAACCATATCTTTAATGAAAACTTCTTCTATGTAGATTCCCCATTATTCTGTTTGCTTATCCAAGTAAGCTTCAATCGAATCTTAAACCATTTCTCTGTGTTCTAAGAGATCTTATAATTAATGTTCTCCGCAAACCTATCTCAATGCTGCGTATGTCATATCCTTCACTGATTATGTCAATCTTGAAACTCTATATGTAGCTCGAATTGGGTCTAAATAAGTTGTTTAAATTTCAGTTATATACCAATAACTCTAAAATACATACAGGTATCTATATTGACTTAAATGTTATCTTTTGTTAATATAATCTATCTATCTAAATCCAATACTCTTGTTCTTAGATCGACTGGTATCACAGCATCCTTTTTAAAATTAATTCTAAAAAAATTACAGTGCAAGGATTGATTTAATTTAAACCTGGTGGCAAACTTCTGTGATACTTTCCAAACTTTTCTACTAATCCTATAGAACTTTATTGGACTGCATAGAATGGATTTTCACAACAACAGAATATACATGGCAACCAAGCCTTTATTCAATTGTTATGTATTACTCTAAAAAATCCAGAAACGTTTCCACAACAATCAAGACAAGATTCATATGATGTTAATTCTCTTTTTTAGGTTAATTAATCTTCTTCTATATTCTACTAGTTCTTATTGAAAAATAATTTCTTACCCTATTATTACTAAGTGGCTATTATTCCATTGTTAATTATTATATATATAAAATTTTTATATATACAAATTATTCACTTCCAAATTCAGAGAGAAGATTAGATCAAAGATCAACATAAATCACTTTTTATCAAATGTCTCATCATTATCAATTATTAATAATAAAATAATTATTTATTATTATTTAAATAAAGGAAATAATAAAGACAAATTAATACCACAAATTGAAATAGTATCAGCTTTAAAATTACTTTCTATTTATTTTGTCTATCTGTATGAAACTCATCTTTTTCTAGAATTTTTAATATAGTCATTTATCAATGCATATTCAGTATTAATTATAATAAAATAATTATAGAAATTAATTGCATATATGGATAATATCATCGAGAATTCTTTGAACTTCTGGTAACAAAGACTTAATACAACAAATAAAGATCAAACATCAGTCTTCATAATTCCGAAAAAAATATCAATTGTAGATAGAGTGGTAATAAAATCGGCTTACTTCTGGAATAAGATGGCTGATGAATTCTTAGCTAAAGGTTCCACAAATAGATCAATGGAAAGTTTATCCTCTTAGTCAAATAAACAGTAGATATCTGATTGTTGATTTGTTATTATATTATAATTAAATAAGATATTCCCCATTAGCTAGTATTACGACATAAATAATATCAAATTACCCATTAAACAACTATTATGTCTTCCGTTCATTTCCTAAATTGACTCGATATACTCTCTAAAACATTATTTTTTTTTCTTCTGAATTAAACGATCAATTTTAGAGTGTTTATGTTTATTTTATATATATCTTCATCCCTGATCATTAGTAATGTTTTTTTTTTTGAGTTATTTCCTTTTATATACCTATTCTAAGTTCAAAAATTTATAGTGATCTCTATTCTTTATTCATAAAAGAAAGACCTTATATATATAAAAGAATCACTATTTTTTATAAAAATATTTGAAAATTCTCTTAACTCTAATACAAAACAAATCGATTATTTTATATTGTATTTCCTAAATTTTATTTAATTAAACTACAAAATTTAACATGCAGCATCAAGCCGTATTAAGAATAGGATCGTAAGATTCATTTTCTAGAAAGAGTCAAATGAATTAGTTAAACACAACTCCAAGTCATCGGAAAACCTCATAAAATAAATAGCAATCAATTGATTAAATACCAGATAATGCATTAGAAAAGTTTTACTTATACAAGCAAAAAAAGAATGATATTCGAATGAAATAACAGTTAAGCAAATAAACTTAACGATCTTCTTAGAATTCTATTGCATAATAAAATAAGTTCTTTATTAATGCTAATTTCGTTAACAATTAAGGTGGACATTAAAAGCGTTCTGCTTAATCTGTTACTGTTGAAGCTATGGAATCTGTAAAAAGAACCATAAAAACTGATATGGGCAATCCTGCATTAGTTTTAGGCAAAGCAAAAAGTTTGGGTCCTGATGAATAAATGCAATAAGTCAAACATCATAATGTTGTTTTCAGATTTGGAAATTAAGACTTTTATTTTTACTTTGAGTCTCAGTAAAATTCTATATAATATATCTTAGTTTTAATATGAGATAGATTTGGTATCAAATTTTGTAAAGGTTACATGATTTAGAATTTGCGAATCCATAGGAATGCTATGCTAATCTTAAAGACAAACCATCAGTTAATTAAATAGTTAGTTTTGTATCACAATAACATTCAATCTCTATAGATTATTATATTGCTTAACCAGAACTGTCATTTAATGTATTTATGAATTCTGGGTTGAAATTAGAAGCATTTTTATTATAAGCATAACCAGAACCAAAAGTTGGTTTGAAAGACTTTATATTTCTCAAAAATATTGGCGTAGGAGGCTTTTCTTTAGTATATTTAGTTAGAAAGAAAGACACAGGGAAATTCTATGCCTTGAAATTAATTGATAAAGAGTTTATAATAGCCAAAAAGAAATAATAAATAGTTCTCAACGAAAGAAACATAATGACTTTGCTTAATAGTCCATTTTTATTACATTTATCTTATGCATTTGAATCAAGATAGTTTGTTGTTTTTGTTTTGGAATTCTGTTAAGGAGGGGAACTCTTTTTTTAATTGAAATAAATTAAGAGAATGAGTGAAGAATAAGCTTGTTTTTACATTTCAGAAATTTGTTTGGTAAATTTTAAGAAATTATCAATAGGGTTTATAAGAGATACATTCTTTAAACATATTATATAGAGATATAAAACCAGAGAATATTTTAATGGATATTGAGGGTCATGTTAGAATAGCTGATTTTGGATTAAGTAAGCCTGAGATAGGAAGAGAGGAAAAAGCATATAGTTTTTGTGGATCTCCCGAATATATGGCTCCAGAAATGCTATTAAAACTTGGTCATTCTTAGACTGTAGATTTTTATTGTTTAGGAGCATTATTATATGAATTACTTACTGGATTACCTCCATACTATTCAACAAATACAAATTAAATATACTAAGATATTTTATATACCAAATTATCATTTCCAAATGATGTAAAATATTCATAATTTTATTTTCTAGTTAACATTGTCTAAAGAAGTCAAAAATTTACTTGTTGCACTTCTTGAAAAAGATCCAAATTAAAGATTAGGTTCAAATGGAGGAGTATAAGAAATTTTGAAACATCCTTTTTTCTCTTAAATTGATTTTAAATAATTAGCCTTAAAAAGAGTCAAACCTCCATTTAAACCTGATCCTTTGAAAATGAATTTAGATGAAAAAGAATCGCAAAGAGGAGAACAAGATTTTAGAAAAAAGATTGCACAAGGTAAATCAATGAATTTGCCAGTTATTTTTGGTTCTTCTTTTTATTATGAGTCTCCTTAAGAAACTCAAACTAAATCTGTTTATAAAGAATGGATTTCACATTCAAATTTATAACCAAATACTCCATGTGTTGCTTCATATCATAGTTAAGGAAGGTAATAAATTTTAATAAGTATAGATCTGCAAAATCTTAAGATATCATTCCATTAATTTAATCAGTCAAAAATAATCCTAGATCTCGGTAAATGTTGAGTTAGAAATAAAATTTTTATAAGGCTTCAGGACAAAAACCTTCTTTAGAAAGAATAAATTAAGAAAAAAAATTTTTTTCTAAAGTGTGACCCAATTAATATTTATCAAAATTTTATTATAAACAAAAAGTTAAATTTTACTATCAATTATTTAAATTAAGGTATTAATTAATTCCTCTTGTATTAGTCCAATGTTTTTTGATTGAATAAAACGAAGATGGAATAGATTACTTTTATGGCTTTGAACTAATTGACGTATTTTAATATTAGTTCATTGAACTTTTCGATTATTAAGTTTAACCTTATCCTTCATCAATTTAAGGAGAGGAAAATAGTTTAGGTTTAATTATGATTCCAAAAGCATCCTCTGTAGATCCTAACTTTGATACTTATAGAGTATTTCTTAAATTAATTGAAGGATTTTAAGTTGTCTAAAACTTTTACATTTTATTAAATCGATAGTTATGAGATTATTTTTAAGTTTTATTTACTCCATGATATATCGGAGTAACTTTATAATTGAAACCTTAATCAGTAGGAAAATGCATTTCTTATTTTATTTTGGCATTAAAATCATTTAGAAATACTAAATCTTTTGTTGGGGAATAAGGATTCCCTGTAAATTTAATATTTGTATTATTTTTCTAATTTAATTATGATCTTTTAAGATAAGGTTAGAAGATTTAATCAGCCATATTTTCCTCATTAATATCAAAATTTAATTCTGGTTTATCTTTCAATTAAGTTTCTTGAATTAATGTTTTTAATTTAATTGGAGATTTATTTCTAATATAATTATCTGCTTATTCACTTTTCCATTATGTTACTCCAAAATATGATGTTCTATAAGTTTTTGTTTAACTGGAATCATTTGAATATTTATTTGTTAAAGTAAATGTTTAATTATCTTTAGTTTTATCTTCTTGTTAAAATTATTTATAATTAGTTTTTCGATATACATTTTAAAGTTATGTTTATTAAAATAAATTATTAGTTTAATCCTCTAAAAATTATTTTTTATTCACCAAAACAGTGTTTCTAGTTACGATTGAACTATTTTCACTACGAATGGATTACTTCTTTAAATCATTTATTTTTAATGATTTCTTTGACTTTTTAACTTTTTTCTATTTCTTAGCTACCAAGACAACGTTACTTAGAATTTCATCATCTAAATCATCTGATTCTCTTTCACTATCAGATTCTCCTTCAGAAAATGATAAATTAGGTTATTCATTTTTCATTTCTTCAAATAATTTAGAATATTATGAGTTTTAACATAAATTTTAGAGAATCAATTACTTTTCTTCATCTTATTATTATTATGTATTAGATTTCTTTTTTATTTATTTATAAACCTTCTTATCTTTAAATTCCAAAAAAAGAGCATCAATTTCTGAAAAATGTAAAATAAAATCATTAAATGAATCTCCAACAATGTAACCAAATTGAATCCATTTTTATTAAGTAAAGTTCTCTGTATTTTAATCATAATAATAACTACTGTTTGATACTTCTAAGGTAAAACAATTTATAAAATCATATTTTTCGCAAAATACAGCTCTTGCAGTATTAATTTTACATTTATTTATTCTAAATAAACATGAATAATAACGAAATATATCTGTTTTAAGTGATAAGATTTTAGCAAATAATCTTGATTTATAATAGTTACAATTCCACAATTAAAATTCTGGTCCATATAAAAATGCATTCTTTTTGGCTCTAATAAAAGGGTAAAATCATACCTGAGTGTCCATGTATATCTATAAAACTCAATATTTAATCTCCATACATTTGATATAAATCAGAAACTAATTATTTCATTGCATAAACTGTTGGATATAATTATTTACAACTTTCTCTAAATTATCTATTAAGATCTCTTCCTGCACAACCTGTTCTATAATTACCAAATATGACCCCATCAACATTCATCATTGGAACAATCACAAAAATTAATCTAATTAAATATTTTTATCATTTACTAATCTAATAATTTATCTGCCTAGCTAGAACTTAAATATTCTAATAATCCTTACATTACCCATGAAGAATTTGATTCTCCAGGATGTATTCTAGCCTATATAACAATAACTTTCTTTTTTAAAATGTTACCTTTTGAAAAAGTAAGCTTTGGTACATAAACACCACTTAATGAATAACAAAAAAAAGATTGTTCCATATACTAAGAATTTAAGGTTTTTAAAAAGCTATTTAAATTACTAAATGTATAGGGAACACAATAGGCTAATTTTATAACATCATCTCTTTTCTTATTCACTAACGTAAAAGTTAAACAATAATATTATTTTTGAATCTCTTTAAATTGACATTTATATGAACCATATTTTACATTCTCACCTTCCTATTACCAATCTTGAGAATTTCTTTAAACATAAGGTTTCATTCCTCTTTCATATAAACATCTTTTTTTCCTAAAATTACAAATGTTGAATTTTATTTAATCAACATTCTTCAAACCACTGACTTCAAAATAATACCATAGTGTATGACCTTTAGTATTTGTGTCTACCCTCATAAATAAATCATATTCAATTTCAGATTTTTAAATTGCAAGATCCAAATTCCCACTTTCAAATAATGAATTAAATTGTATTTGATTCTTACTATTTGGGTTCATTCCTACAAATAACTATTAATTTTGAAAGTATTTTGCTTTAATATTTTTAGTATTTTTAAATGTGTAATTTGATGAAGATGAGAATTGTTTATGAAATTAATTTGCTTCGTTTGGCCTATAACCTAAATAAACAATCTTATTTGGGTCATTCTAAGTGTAATAATCAATGAGTTAATCATTCAATTCATTGCAGAACTAAACATTTATAGTTTCTTCTAGAGATTACGTAGGAACCCATCCTAAAACCATATCATTTTCTAAGGAGTAACTTTTGTCAATATGATCAATTGGTTAAGGTAATATTCTTATATTTGAATTGTCTTCTAACTTGCATTCACATAGATTACTATCTTTCATACTAATTAAATAATGTATTGTAGTTAGAGTTTATATATATTAATAAAACTTAATATGTAAATCAAGAATGCTAATTGACATTGTATCATATAATATGTAATTTAAGATATAATTAAAAATATAAGTTATTTTTTGAATGTTAATTTAAATCTCATTTGTTTTTAAGTATTATCCTATCTCTAATTTATGATCCTGTACCCTTAACAATATTTAATAAAAATACTTATTTATTGTCTTAAATTCCTACTGACTTTTTTTATGAGCTTTGTTGATTTGTTGTTTATGATATTATTTTAGGAGGAGCATCCTTAATTATCTTCATAGCTCCAGCAATTTTTTAATTATTTTATTCAACACTATCTGGAGGAATTTGGTTCTTTTCATAATTAAATAGCAAAATTCTTTTTTTTGAATCGCTATTCATAATATTTGATTATTATGATTCATTCTACTTTATCAATGCTACTTATTCTTATTAAGTAATAATAACCGGTTAAATTTAAGGTTGGAATTATTAAGCAACTTGCTTTGGCGATTCCAAAACATTTAAAATATCACCAAGATCCACCTCATCTTTCTAATCTTGTTATTTAGGAGATTATTCTAATCCAAGATCTTGTTACTCTTAGTCTAATTTATGTGAAGATAATGACACAGATGAACTATTTTATTAATTTTTTGGTACTAGAATTCTCTTGGTTATTCGCTATACGAAGCTATTTCAAGGATCTTCTTATTTTTATTGGAATTATGACCTTATCGTTTATCCTCACTTCTAGATCGAGGTTTCGATCGCTCCTCACTACGTTTCTTCACAGAATCTTTTCTATTATCTTTATGTTTCTTATTATTATTGTAGTCTCTTTCCCTCTCTTTCTCACCTCCTCTTGACCTATCCTTATCTTTTCTTCTATCTTTTCTATCAGATTTCTCAAATGATCTCTCTTTAGATTTATCTCTATTCTTCTCTCTATCTCTCTCTCTCTCTCTCTCTCTATCTCTGTCTTTTTCCTTTTACTTTTTTTCATAATCAAGTTTTGAATCATTTCTATCTCTATATTTATTATGGTCATCCTTTTTATCATATCTTCCTTTATCCTATCTTTCTCTATCTCTATTCTAATCCTTTTCTTTGTCTTTGTATCTTTCTCTATCTTTTTCTCTGTCTCGATCTCTCTCTCTTTCTCTGTCTTTTTCTCTTTCTTTTTCCTTTTCTCTTTCTCTTTCTCTCTCTCTTTCCTTCTCTTTCTCTTTCTCCTTTTCTCTTTCTTTTTCCTTCTCTTTCTCCTTTTCTCTTTCTTTTTCTTTTTCTCTTTCCTTTTCTTTTTCTTTCTCCTTTTCTTTTTCCTTTTCTTTCTGTTTTTATTTTTCTATCAGTTCTTTCTCTTCCCTTTCTCTTTTTTCTTGCTCTTTTTGTTATTTTTACTCTTTTTCTCTATCTCTTTCTCTTTACTCTCTTTATTCTTTAGCTCTCTCTCTTTCTCTTAATTCTCTTTAATCTTTTTCTTTCTACTATTCTTTTTCTCTTGTCTGTCTTTCTTTTTCTCTATCTTATTCTCTTTAATCCTTATCTATTATCTATTATGTATTAGAATACTATCATCAATAACAAACTCTAAATTATTGTGGCTTTTTTCTTCTCCATCATTTTTTAATTCATTACTTTTTTTTTCCTATCTTTACTTCTTCTTTAACTTCTTTCTTTACTTTTTCTATCTTTACTTCTTCTTTCTCTACTTCTACGATCATAACTTTTTTTTTCTTTAGCTCTATCCTTACTAGATTTTCTTCTATCTTTTTCTTTATCTTTTTCTTTCCTATCTCTCTCTCTATTTCTACTTCTACTTTTACTACTTTTTTATTTATCACTATCATTTTCAATAAAATTTTAATTCAAAATTTTATTAAATTAATGTGGTATTTTAATATCCTATTAAGGTTAAGGCTTATAAGGTTTTTATTTTTGAAGTAATTATAATAACTTTGAATAATTTAATATTACTTACTAATTCAGCAGTTTAACAAGTCAATTCTTATACATCTTTACATTGATTGACTGGTTTCATTTCATTTAAATCATTTTTGATATTATAAGTTTTTTCAAAATTTAGTACACCTTTAAATATCCATTCTACCTTCACAAATGATTAAAAAAATTCTTGTAGTTTGCTTAAATTTTGTTATTATTCATCCTAATGAGTTAACTTTTAGAAATACGGTAAGATAATCGAAATCAGTTGGTTCATTCTGAATTGTACCAAAAGCAATAAAAGATTTTTGATCCAAGCAACTCAAAAACACTCCTACCTATTCACATACTTAGGCTGCATTCCTTAATTACTAATCAAATCTTTTTTGGAAGAAAATGACTTTATTATTAAGACTTTAGTCAGCTTGTCCTCTGGTCTTGTATTTAATGATAAAGAATTTATTAGAAGGCGACTTAAAGATGTCTACATAGAAACAATGTTTTACCTTCCATTTTGTAATTCAATTAAATTATTTATGTTTACGTATATAAATAATTTGAAATCAAATATATGTATTTTCCAATATATATATATTTGATAAAACAGAATAAAATCTTAAAATTTTACACAAATATTTGAAAATTGTCTACTTAATCCATATTTTTTGACCATAAATTTAAAAACAATACATTTTATATTAATTTTACATGTGTATGTTACTATTACAAAAAGACAATGCAAATATAAAGAATAAGATTGTCTAGCTAATAATAGTATTTTATATATGACTAATAGTTGTGACTTAAAATACATTAAGTATTAGTAAGTGGGATTTAGTCATTCAATAAAATTTATTAAAATATTTATAATTAGATAATATTTAATTATTGTTCACTTATATTTGATCAAAATGTCAGAAATAGTCATCCTTTGATAGTTACAGAGTTAATTCTGATATTTTAATATTGAAATCTAATTTTTTAAATTCCTAATCATTAACTCTATTATTTTCTGATTTCTCTTCTGATTTTACATCTTGTTGTTTATTTTCATGATATTCTTCATCTTAACTTCTTTGAATTTTCTCTACTTCATTTAGAATCTATTAATCAACTTATTATGTAGCATTAGGTTCTTGGATCATATCTCCCATTTAATTACATGAAATTTATAATAAATCTGTTTGAAGGAATCCTTATAATAAATCATCGATATCCTTTTTCTATATTAAGGAATCGATAGTTTATTAAATTTTAGGATAACAAGAAGGTTTTTAAAGTATCACTTTTTCATATATTTGATCATTGGAATTTGTTAAACTTTTATATGATATCAAAAAGTGTAGATTATGATCTTATTTATTCAATGCCCACCATTCCAAATACTATTATGATTTTGCCCATTCTTTTACAACCATATCTGAAGCATCAAATGCTAAACTTTATTTTCTTGCTTTGAGAATTTACTCTAATTAATTCTTATGTAATATTAAGAATGATGCATTGTCTTTGTCGAATTTTTAAGCAACTATTTTATCTTACTTTAGTATTTTTTCACTCAATTCTCTTAAATTTTTAATATATTCACTTGGTTTCATTACAACTTAGCCAAACACTATCTTTCTATCAATATTTGATGATAGAAATGAAATTGTTTCTTTAGAATTATGAAGTTTAGAAATATCAATTTTATCACATAATACTCTGAATTATGGAGTAAACTGAACTAAAAGAACTATTGGTATTTTAACTTTGCTGTCAAATAATATCATTTATTTTGAACAAAATACTCCTATAAATGGTGCTCCTTATATTCCATCATTTACTCTTATATCAATTTCATCATCATCATCTTCACTTTTTTATATTTTTACTTTTTTTTCCTATATTGGTTCTATCGGCAAAATTGAGTCTGCAAATACCATTGTCGGTTTTGCAGCGAAATTTCCCTTGGTGTCTGAAGTCTAATTCTTAGTTTTAACAATTGTTATTTTATTTGCTACCAAAATTGTTTTTTTTGAGCTAATTTATTTGGTATTTAGAGGATCATATTCTGATTTCTATAATTATTTATTTAAAATTTCTTGATCATAATCTTTAAGTTATTTCTTCTTTTCTAATAATTTGAAAATCGATTTAGTTTGAAGTTCTTGCTTTTTTAATTTTTAAGCAATATTAACATAATTATTTTAATTTATTCCTTTAAAAAGAGAAATGACCTTTTCAATTCTACTACTGTATAAATGAACATTAGCTGAATGGTCTTAATAAATTGTATTCTCAATTTCCTTAACTCTTGCTAAAATTATCTATTCATTAATCTCCTTAAGTAAAGAATTAGCTTAAATTAAATCAGCAACTAAGTAAAAATTTACGGGATATTAGTACTTTGATTTCTTTTTTGAATTCTAAATTCTGTGTAAATAACTGCTGGTACAATTGACTATTTTTTTCCTCCATTCATTTTTTTCATTTTATTATTATTTATTAAAAGAAAAATGTTTAATATTTTTTTGTTTTAATGGCGAATATAAGAATTATTAAGTAATCTAAAAATATCGCTTTATTTTTAATCACTAGTAAATTATGCATTCAAATAATGTTATAAATCTCCTTCCTTCTTGCAATATATATAATACAAGAAAGTTGTATCTTTAATCTAAATAAATCTGAATTATTAAAGTGTAAATACACATATTCGAAAAATTATAATCAAGAAGTCAGTTAAATGTTGAAATCTATTTTTCTACTTTATAAAAAACTTATTGCATTAGAAGAAACAGAATAGCTACAACATTATTTACATCATTGATTTAATTTCCTTATTTATTAAGGAATATTTCACATGACTCAATTATATAATAACATAATATTCTAAGACTATTTTAAATAATGAAAAAAAATAGAAAATTAAGTTTAATAGTATTTTTTAATTCATTAAGAAGCATTAAAGGAAAGGGATAAAAAAATAATTCAAATAAATATTCCTATATGAAAATATTATTTGTAAAAATGATTTATAACCTTAATTAGTAATTGGTTGATGCTAAAATCACTAAAATTTCATTTAGGATACATATGATATATATAAATTTAAGGAAAATATTCTATTAAAATAATTATAAAATGGGATATTGCAACTTTTTATCAGTAAATACATCAAATTTTATTATGTTAGATTTAGCTGTGATCATAGAAAAAAAAAAGATGAATATTTAATGTTTAATTCTTTTATCCAATTTTGAGGATAATATAGATATATATTATATTAGAACTGGATAGGATTAATAATTCTATAATCTAGATTCTATTAGAATTCTTATAAACCTAAATATCTATTGGCTTAATAAATTCATTAAATTTCAATAATATCACAATAATTTGAATTTATATGTAAATATCTCTTTATACTTATATAATATTATAAAATAAATTAAAATCAATTGATCGCATTTTGTATTTCTTATTATTTTATAAATTGTTTTGGGTGATGCCAACCTCCTATCCAAGGTAATGATTTCTAAATATGTTATTGTTTTTATACTTCTATTTGTTTTTTCAATTGGCCATGTTGGTCTGTATTGATTATGTATGTTAATTGCCTATCTTGATCAACATTTTCTATAAAAACTAATTTGAAATATCTGTCATATAGCTTTCCAAATAATTATTTTTATCTGTATTCTATATATTTATATTTTTATTCAGTCTACATATAGCGAATTCTCTTCCAGGCAATAATTCTGGATAAAGCATATATGATAGTTCTTCATAAGTAATACCAAAACTTGCCCATCTCTTTATTTTCATAGTATCGTCACTTTAATCTATTTCTGCAGACATTCTCAATTACAAAGAAAATTTGGCTTTTGAATACTTACTAAATGACATGATATTATTTTAATCTGTAATTGCAAATGTGGGCTCTAATTAATTTCAAAATCATTACGTTGACCAAGAAAAATTATAATACATTACCATCTAATACCAATGAAGTTACCATAGTATATACAGGGAGTGATTCATATGTGAAATATGATAACTTTTTAATCATAAATAATTATTTTATTAATTTACGAGAATTTATTTATTTATTATAATATTTCTCCAAATGAATACATAACAATAATCATTACTTTAAAAACAACACGAAACTTTAAAACATTAATCCAAAAAAGAGGAAAATTAAAAACAAAACTGGAACTAATATTATGAAAATCTAGTCATTTATGATGTTTCTAAATAAATTTTTCATTTTAGGGCACACCTATTTATTCCATAAAGAAATCAGAACCAATTATATTATTGATACACGGGGCAGGACATTGCGCTATGACTTTTGCTTTGCTTATACAAGAATTAAAAACATTTTGTAGTTGTTTTTCTTATGATATTATTTCTCATGGTTTATCTGAAAGAAAAGAACCTTTAACTATGAATAATTTGATAAGAGAATGTGAAACAGTGATTAAATATATCAGAATTTAAAACCCAAATACAAACATAATTTTGTTAGGACATAGTTTAGGTGCTGCTATAGCATCGAAATTACAACATTAATCTTATATAAGAGGATTAATTGTAATTGATATGATAGAAAATAAAGCATTTGAAAGCATTACAATAATGGATTATCAATTACGAAAGAGGCCTTGTTTATTTAGTTCATATAGTAACGCAATAAATTATCATCTGTAAAATAGTATAATAAGAAATCCTTTATCTGCTTAAATAACAGTTCCTCATTATTTAAATGAGAAATTAGAATGGAAAGTAGATCTGATTGAAACAAAATAATATTGGGATTAATGGTTTAGTGGAATTTAGAATGGGTTTGATAGTTTTCCTTATCAAAAAATGCTTATTATAGCGTAAAGTGATAGAATACCTACGAATTAATATATATAATCAAGATATCCAATCCATTTGTTTGAAAAGTCAGGTCATAATATTCATGAAGATGAACCTATTAGAATGGCAAAACATATTTCTGATTTCATTTATCAACAGAGAGTACCAATAAATTCTTATGAATCAGAAAAACTAAGATAATTAGGGATAATAGGTTTTAGACCTAAAGTATAATAATATAAAATAGAATTAAAAGATATCATTTGATGAATTTTTATAAGTTTCTGATTTTAGTATATAAATCAGTATAAATTTCCAAATAATCTTAATGTAAATTGTCAATATTGTCAACAATAGAGGTAATTTTATCATTAGGATTGATACTATTTCTTAATGTACTAACAATGGTTGGTTAAGCAATTCTTTCAACAATTTTTTTGTTTTTGGAAGGTAATTGAAATTTAAAAGCAAATGTATCAGTATCTTGTGAAGCTAATCTCATAGACTCAATAAGTATTTTATCCTTCAATCTTCTTTCTTCTAATTTTTATTTCATTTATTAATCACTATCATTCAGTTCTCTACCCATTTTTCTTACAATTAAATTATCTCTAGTCATATGCATTCCTTCCATCAATTTATTTATACATCTATCACTCCATAAATCAACTACTCCCATAGAACCATCATTGGCAACATCGCCTTCAGCTTCTCTAACTTTTCTTATAAAAGGTTAAAGATAGTAATTGTTTTTCTTCTCATGAGATCGAAATCCATATTTTAGAAATGTTAATCTTTTATTTTTAGATTATTAATTTGCTTTCCCAAATTATTCAAATCTCTTTAATTGTATTTCAGTTTTAGGTAACTCTTTTTGAGGTGTTTTTTTACCTATTAAACCTCTAAAATGACCTAAAGCAAAATCAGATTTCACCTTTTCTTTCAATATATCTTCTTGAGGTAATAAAGATCTTTCACTCTTATGCATCATTCTAGATTGCACAGTTGTTGATCGACGCATTGTAATTGCTTGAGAATTCCTCATATATATATATATATATATATTTATATAATTTTTATTTTCTAAATTGTGAATTATCATTCTAAGTCATCATCAATTTCATCTTATGGTTCTGGTCCAATTTCAGGTAGATTATGTTCTTATTCCCATTCTTCAATCCATTTTTGTTCATTAAATTCTTCACCTTCTTCTCCTTAAAAGCTTGTTCTTGCAGCTTATAAGTCTATTTCTTTTTATTCCTATATTTTTATCTTTATATTTAATTACTAATAACTAAGCTAATAATTCTTTGGAGGCTTATAATTAAGTTCTTTTTTCTTATAAAATTTCTTTTCTTATTGCAACATCATCTCTTCTTAATTTGCAATACAAAGTAAGGAATCTTTATAAATATCCTAAAGCCCAATTATAATTCATAACTTTCTCTTCATCATAAATATCAACTAATTTTTCTAATCGAAATATTGTAGCATGTTAAAGAGGTGCTTCTTTAGGTCCTCTATGATTTATAAGTGCTAATTTAGCTAAAAATCTATAATCAATGTAGGAAGCCACAATTTTCCAATTTAATTTGTTTTCTTCTGTGATTTCTTCTTTTTTGTAACCTAGCAAATAAAATAAAGATTTAATTATATTTTAGAATTTAATCACTCTTCTCTTAGTAAGATTTAAAAAAGCAGAAGCAAAGTCTTTAGTAGTAAATTATTACTTCAAAAAGTCAAACTTAATACATTCAATTTCATAATTATAATCTCTTTCACTATTTTATTTTAATTCTTCCAAAGTTACAGCTTATTATTCAACAAACTGATTTTCTTAATCCAAGTAATTCTCTTCTAGTTTTTCAGGAATTGTATTTTGATATTCAATTTATTAATTAATATCTTCTGATAACAAGGCGGTTTCTTTATCTTAGTAACTTTATCCAAATTATTGAATTATTTCAAATAATTGATTTCGTTCATCCTATGATAATTTTCTATCTTATCCTAATGTATCACCACAAACAATATATTACTGTTGAATTCCTAAAAAAGGAGGTTCAACAATCTAAGGTAAAGAAGCTAAATAATTCTAATGTTCTTCTTCCAATTATTATTTTTAATCTTCATTTTCAACATTTTATAATTATTCTTAATGCTCTAGTTCCTTTGCTTTAATTTCTTACTTCTATGTTTCTATTTCAGAATTGTATTTTATTCTATTCATTAATCCTGCATCAAAGGCGTCCTATTCTAAATTAATGATAGTACTTCAAAAAGCGAAGTTTCAAAATTCATTGGAATAGCAAAATAACATCCTAATTTAGGGAATTTATGAAAATAAACTTTTGGCTCTTTGACTACGTCAGGGATGTAACAACCTTTATAAACTTCAGATGCTTTGCCTTCTTCAACAGGAGGTGGTTTGAGTACTTCATAAGTTAAAATTGCTTATTCAGTTAAGTTTTAATTTAAAAGGAATTTTTGATTTGTAGAAGTTCCTACATATTTCAATAATTTAGGTGCTTTTTGATTAATAAATGCATTTTCGTCATCTACAAGATCAACATCAACTTCTTATTTCTAATGAGTAAAATAACAGATGTAAACACCAGATAAATTCTAAATTGAAATAATAAAAGAGATTTCTTACAAATTTCTTCATTAAGAAATCTGGAAATTCTTGCATAATCAATTCTTAATGATAAGGATGGTTTTTGAGATACTCAATGTAATTTAGCTCTTCTTGTAAGGATTTTTATTTAAATTGTAACAATTCTTCTAATTTTTCCTTCTCTTTTATTTGTTAATGAATAAAACTTTAAATGTTTTATTCTTTCTTTTAGAGCTGTTAACTATTAAGTGAAGATTATCATACATCATCATAGAAGTGTGTTTTCTAAGTGGAAGTTTTACAATATTATAATAACCATTTGGCTAAAAATTCAATAGGTTTTTCAGGTTATTTATTGTAAAGTACAGTCAATCCATCGGCAATAACTCCTCCAATGCTTTCTTAATGTAAATAATCTAAATCAATTGGAGATAATTGCATAATTTATTTATATTTGTATAATTTGTATTAATCATGTGAAATAATTATGAATTATAATTAATGTAAAATCACAAATGCAGATTCTGTATGCATAAACGCTAATGTTTGTATGCCTCAAATGATTAGATTTCAAAAAAGGGGGATCTCATTTAAACAATGAATGTTAGTCTTTACTATAAATATGGGTAAAGCTAAAACTATTTTTTTTGTCGACCTATCAACTAAATTTTAAGAAAGGAGAAGCATAGCATTTACGGGAAAGTTGAGGATTAGAAAATTCTGGATACTTAAGAAGAATATCTAAAGAAGTTCTATCACATGCCTCATTGTTAGCTTTAGATAAAATAATTAACACAATATTATAAAGTAACCATATCTAATAAGTTATAAGTTTAGTATTGATCATCCTATGTTATTCTTTATAGAATTAAAAGCAATAATTCTAAAATACATTAGTAGTAGATCTTAGGTTGAATATTAATGGGCAATCAACTAAATAGATAAAGAAGCTTAAAGAGAAGGTGAGATGAGTCCTAAAAAAAGTAAAAAGAAAAGTGCTCCTTTAGTAAAACAAGAGTTGTCTTGTTTTTTGAAAGAATTAAATGATACCCAAAAGTCTACTACAATATTATAATTGCTTAGAAATGTTGAGGCTGACAGAGCCTTAGAAAAAGATTGGCAAAAACAATATACATAATCTCTTATCGAATAAGACTTAACAAAAGCTATGTAATTTTCGACTTACTTACAATAAAAAGAATTATAAAAACCAAAAGAATCCACAATAAAAGAAAATACAACATCTAGGACTGTTTATTTGGGAAACACAAGGAAATAATTGAATCTTTAAGTTGGAACTCCTAGAAAGGCAAGCAACGTTATAACTAATAATTTTAGTACAGGTTGTAGTACTCATGCACATTCGAATATAAATGTTTAAACCCAAAATAGTTAGGTTAATTCTCAAAATCAAAATAATGGAAGTACAAATACTTTATCTAGTAATAAGACAGTAAATTAAAATTTTCACTTTTTTAATCATAATTTCAACCATTTAACTCAAGCATCTAATTCTTAGAATAGTATTAATCATAATTTCGTCACTAAAACAAATATTGTTAATAGTTCCAATAGTAATATATACAAACCTCAAACAATTAATAAGATGTAACCTTTAAGATTAATGGAAGTACCAAAATTAAAGTTGAAACTTAATCATTAAGATTCAAAAGATCCAAAATCGGAAAGATAATATGATCGAATTCGAGAAAATAGAATCGATTGTTTTACTTAAAGGATTAAGACTTAATTAGATGAATCCAATACTGCAAGACTAAGTGTTAATCCAAAAACTGTAGTAATCAAAAGAAGGTAAAATTTTTAACATTGAATATTGATAAATTTGCTACTTGTTAATCTTGTTTGTAATTTATATTATTTATTTAATTTATGCAATAAACATAACAAAATTTATAAGCTACAGGTCCTTTAACTTAAAAACCTTATAAGCAATTGCCAAAAGATAATGAAAAACTTACTTTACTTGAAAAACAAATGGGAGATTTAGCAAATGATTTTGAAGATATGAAAAGAAATAGAGAAGAAGCAAAAAAATAACTGGAAGCTAAATTCTTAGATGTTCATAGGTTATTTCTATATAAATGTTTAGAAAAATATAAAATACAAGAGAATTCATTACATAAGAAGGTGAAAGAATAAATAACACTTTAATTGCATATGATTCAAAATTTACATAAGTGTTGAATCAAACTAATTAAAAATTGTAAACATAACATGAAACATTTGCACATTAAACAGATTAAAGAATTGTTGAAGCAAATTCTTATTTAAGAGACCTAACACAAAAATTAGAAGAAGAAAAATAAGAAAGAATGAGATAATCTGATGAAAATCTTAGAGAAATTAGAAAATAATTAACTAGTATATTTATATTCCAATCCTAGCTTTATTCGAACATTATGAAACTGAAAAGAATACAAGAGTAGAAAGAGAAAAAGAGATTTTACGAAAATTAGATGATGAAGCTTATCAATTAAATGAAAAATTAAGTAATGAGAAATCAGAGAGAATTCTATAGAGTAAAGAATTAAGAGATCATACTGATTAAGAGATATAAAGACAAAGAAAAAATAATCAAGATTTTCATGTTAAAACAATCGATGAATTTAATCATGTGGCTTATAATTTGAAAGAAGAAATGAATCAAAGATTTAATTAATAGGGTCAAATTATTGATAATTTAAGCAGTGTTATAAAGACTATTTAAGATACATTAAAAATTATTGGTAAAGGTGTTAATGATTGAATATTATTATTAATATATATATTATCATAATTGATATAAAAAAAGCTTTTATTTTTAATTTAAATCATTCACTATTATCTTGGATCAATTATTAAATAAGGTACTAAACCTGCCCGAAAAGTTGATATTACTTATGGAAATTCTTCTGATCTTTTTATTTTAGGGTTATCATTAAAGTCCTAAGTTTAAAATGCAATGAAGGGATTAATTGGAGCAGCAATACTAAAATAATGACAAAACAAGACTTTGCCAGGCCAAATAGCTATTGAATATTCTGAAAATTCTTTTATCTAAATTGGTTTACTTAACATTAATTCATAACAATCATTTACTATTTTCATCTTACTATGTCTTAAAGTAAATTTCTCTTGATGTATTGGCTATTTAGTCAAATTTTTTTTATTATATATACCAAAATTGATAACAGCTGATTTTTTTTGATAATTTTTTGTGCCACTTTTAAACAAACATGGCTACATAAATCCTATAATTTTTAAGTCTCTTAAAGATGAAAATATGCAACAAAATATAGTTGATGAACTCATTTTCCAAGCCCAATCTTATGTACTTAATTATTATAATCTTGCTACTTCAACTCTATCTAAATTTAAATTCGGTTATTGAACAAGCTATTATGTTTCTAATTGATTTGATTAACCAACATTCATTTTGAATATTTTAGACTATTTAGTTTTCTTTATAATATCTTATTATAATTAGGCCTAACTGAGTATGACTGACTTAGAATGTTCTTTTTTTCTAGTATCAATTAGAGTTATAGGACTTTAATCTAAGTCTTATCCTCTTAAAGCATTTATTATGTGTTGTAATCGATTCTTCATTTTATTTTATAATGTAATTTAGATATTTGAGATTTCACTCAATTGTTTATCGAATTATTCCAAATTTTAAGCCACTGCTTAAGGCTACTTAATTTATTAAAGATGCTAACTTAATTCATGTTCCATCTTTGTCATTAAATCATTTATGATTAATTTAAAGGTTTAGAATGTTTAGACCAGTTCTTTTATATTATAACCTTCAAATAAATTCTGAACTGTTGTTTTATCATGCTCATGCTCACATTATTAGCATAAACATCTATTCTCACAATGTTAATCATTACAATAATACACAATATCTTGTTTATGATTTATGCATTGAAAGGATTTCATTTCTGTTTAAATAATATTAATATTAAAAAAAAACAGAATTTCAAAGTAAATTAAATTAAATTTATCAATCTCTATTCAATTCTAATCAAAACTAATTGACTTTAAATAAAAGATGATGAAAAATTCAAATCATAACTAAGTAAATTTTAAATTTACAAATAAAACACTTCAACATTATTAAGAACTCTATCAATATATTTGAGATTGAATAATCAAGACTATTTTATTCATAAATATTAATATTAACCATTCAAAAATATCAACCAAATAAGCTTAATCAAAATACTTAAACTACTTTAAATTCAATTTTATCAAATAAACTTTGAGTCGCTGATAATCTTTCTTTCTTTAACAAAAATTGAGCAATTTATTTGATAAAGAAGAATCAATCAAAATTTACTTAAGTTAATTTTAAAATATCTTGATAATTTGATTATTTCTAACTAATTTTATGAAATTTTAAGATAAAATAAATTAATTTACTTTAAGATGGGATAGTTAGTTTCTTGACATCAAAATAAACAACTTTTTAAAGAAGAAAGATAAATTTTGAAATATAATGATAGATAGGAGGATTGTTTAAAATTCTAATTTTAAAGAAACTAAGCTTATTTTAAAATCAACATTAACAAATTACCAATAAAAAAATATCAAATTAGCCTCTGAAAAGAAAGATAAAAATGAACAATTTAAATAAATATTAAAAATACAAATCAAATGAAAGAAGCATTCTGTTAGGCATAAAATTAAAACCTTATACAATTAAAAATTTTAAAAAGAAACATTATGTAGAATGATATAGGTTTCGTAGAAAAGTATAAATCAGCATTATCAACATTGGAAGTATTTATATATAGATTCAATTTTTATCATGATTTCTAAAAATATTACAAAAATTTTAGTGAAATAGAGAAACCTAATTAAATGTAGAAAGGAAGAAATAAGAAGCTATCTCTAAATTTGTAATAGCTATACAAAATTATAAAATTGATTTTTTTGTTTATGGGAGAGACAATATCAATCAAAATGAAAAGAGATGTCTTAAATTGATATAAAGAAATAATATGGATTTCATCTAATTAACATATTAAATTACGGCTTTGATCATTTAATATTTAAGGTTATTTCTAAATGCATTCAAATAGTTAAAATAAAATTTAATAAAGGAATTCTGAAAGAATTGCAGTTTCATTATGATGATTTGATATAAATTAAGATTTTCTTCAGAAGTTTTAGAAAGATAGAAAATTAGAATGTTGAATTGAGATATAAAGTTGAAGAATAATAAGTAAAACGTAATTTATATTTAGTGGAGTTTGAAAGTAGAAGATTAGTAATGTTAAACATTATTATAATTGAACTATTGAAGAGATTGTTATAAAAAAAGAAAATTAAATAGCTTAATGAATATTTTATGATTTACTTATATATATTATTTACTTAAACAAATTAATTTAATCAAAGATCTAATTATTAAAAATAATAATGAATTAAGAGATTATAGATAGTCTTTCTTTATTGATAGCATATACAATTGTTATTGCTGTAGGTTATTCATGGCAGCACTATTTAATAAAACTTCGAAAATAAAAAGAAACACCAAAATAAACAGAACCCGTCAAGAATGTGGGTTAAGAGCAGTCTCCATTAGAATAATTAGAGAGTCAAAGTTGTTAAATAGCTGTAGTAAAAGAGGAAATTGGTTTACTTGAGCTTTTTCTATTTAGCAACAAACTTTTCAAATAGAATAAATAAGGTTTTTATAAATATTTATATTATAGATTACGATTTATTAAAGATCGGAAAATATCTATTATATATTTCTAATAATCTAATGATTATATCTATAATGAATAGTTATTATGGAATTGATGATTTTAATAAATCGTGTTGGCTGTTAGGTTTATTGTTGGTTCCCATCTATGATGTAATATAGATATTTTTATTCTTATTTGCATATTTATTAGCTTGTAAAATATTGAAGAGAACCTAGATTAACAATATTGAGGTAACTTTCATATTAGTTGGATATTTTTACTTTATTTTGGGAAACTTAGTCATAGTTTCATCTTTGAATGGAAATGAATTTTTAATTGATAAAGCCTTTTCAATATCAGGCATACAATATATTTTGGAAATAATTCTAACAAAAGTAAATGATAAGGTTGATTTTGATATGGTATAGAAATTAGATTACTTGTTAAAAAATAAACTTTGATTTATATTATTATTATAGAAAATAAAGTTTTAATTTCTAATTGTGATTAGATAAATAATTTTTAGAAATTTAATAGTCTGATCATAATAAAGAAAATTAAGGTCTTTGAGATTTAAATTTTACGAGTTCATTTTTCTTATTCATCACTATTGGTAATGGTTCAGATTTCTAGGATATTTACGAAATATCGATAAATGGTATGAATGTCTTTTCTTGTGAATTCAATCTTAATTTAGAAGTTTTATCATAATATTATTATTAATAATATTTTTTATGTTAAATCCTGAGTTACTTATTAACTAAGCTATTTTTTTTCAATTAATTCTGTGCTTATTTTTATGACTCGGATTCTAATTATCTAAAACTATCTGGAGGTTATAGAATTGTTGAATGTCGTTTTTACTAGGTGTACATCTGACATTAATTTTATCTAATATTTAATGTATAGCTTCTAAGTTGTCTTTCCTTTATTCTAGAAGAATATTAGGATTCTAAATCCTACCCTTTAATTTGATTCATCACTGAATAATATAATAAATTTTGTTTTACGCAATTAATTTAATTAAAATTTTTATTTCCCCCAGATTTTTTACATTATTTATACAAATATTTGTCGATTTTGATTTGATTATTATTAATCATCCTAATTTTATGAATTATTTAAATAACTTTGATATTTTCTATCTTAACATTAAATTAAAATTCCTTCTTCTTCAATTAAATTTTCATCAACTTTACTTTATACTGTGAAATATAAGATAAGGAAAGATTTTCTATTTTTTTATATTCTATTTCTCTCAAGTAACCAAAGTTATCTTATGTATTCAAGTTTACTCACTTAACAAAAAGATATAATAATAATATTTAACAGTGCCTTATTGGTTTTTTTACATAAATTTAAATACAAGATGTCCTTATTAATATATGTTTAAAATATTATACATCATCCTCTATTTCCAAATAGAGATCTCAATAAATTTAGAAAGTCTCTACATTTTTTTTAATATTTTAAGTGTTAATTCTATTAAAATTCATATTTCCTGAATAAAACTACCTAATCTGAATTAATTTTTGGTAAAAAATTATTTAATCAAATTTGGTAGAACTTTATAAACATCATTATTTTCTGCAATAAATACTTTAATCCAGAATAACTATTAAATGATTTGTATCTTTATAAGATAGCATAAGAAAATAATTTATAAATTGAAGGAATTAAGATTAATTTATAAAATATTTATAGAGTTATAATTTTGAATTAGAAATTTTAGGAGTTTAAATATTTTTTATGAATAAATATGATAGTAGATATTTTATTGAAAATTTATATTTTTTGATATACAATATTTATTTTGAATAAATAAGATTTAATAAATACTTGTAATTGATTATGATTGAAAAATCAATAAAATGAATAAACAATATAGTTAGAATTTTTCATTCTTTCAAAATTTGCAATTAGGCAATTCAATATTTTACATGACTATAATAATTAAATTTAAATCAATGACTTTTGAGATCATCATTTTTGAAATAATTTAGTATTTTTGATTAACAAACTAACAAAGTAAGGCGTTGTAATAAATTTATAATCTCATAAAATGGAGATTAATTAAAAGAAGTAACATTAATAAGTTGCTTTTTTATATTGAGTTTAAAAGATAGTGAAGTTACAAAAAGTTTAAAAGTAATAAATTAAATAGTAATAATAATAAATAATGTGAGATAATTGCGCCAAAAATATGTTATGCGGGAATATTTATTGTTAGAGTCGAATTTAATTAATTTGATAATAATAAAGTAATTTAAAAAAAATGAGCAGAAGAGGACAGTAGGAAGAGGAGAAAAAAGGAAGTTCAGATGAAGAGGCTTAGGAGGAATAAATAGGAGTATAATCTTCAGAGGGGACACCAGATGAAGAGGATTCAGGAGAAGATTTGATTAATGATAACATGATGAATGATTACAAACCAATACCAGAATTAGATAGATATGAATCAGATGGAATAAATGATGAAGAGATTGATGCTAATATGGATTATGAATAAAGAAGAAGAGCAGAAGAGGAGATTGATAGAAGAAGAAGGATTGATATGGGAGATAGAAGAATTCCTGGAGCTATTCAGGATTTGAGTGATTCTGAAATAGGGTCATCATAGTTTGTTCATCGAGTTCACGATGTGGATCCTTTTGAGGAAGAAGATACAGATGTAGTGGAGGAGGAGAGATATTTAAACATTGAGGAGTGCAGAGGCAAGTTGAATGAGTGGATCAAAGATGATAGAACAAGTACAACATACTATTTATGTTAGAGGCTTGGATAAAGAGAGCATTTAGGAAGATTTTGAATGAATGTAAAAGAGGATCTGATTAAGAACCAATTTATATATAACTAATTAAGGAGATGTGTAAAGCAAATAAATAGTCACTGGAAGTATTGTACTAAGATTTGGTGACTGCAAATGCAACAATAGCATTGTGGGTGGCAGAAGAGCCAAAGATTATATTGCCACATTTAAACGAAGCTGCAAGAATAGAAGTCAATAAAAGATTCAATCATTATCATAACATTCATCAAGAGATTTTCGTTAGGATTACAAATCTTCCTGTGGTAGATATCATTAGAGAATTAAGATTCAAACATTTGGATAAATTTGTTCGTGTAATTGGGGTTGTTACTAGAAGAAGTGCTGTTTATTCATAATTAAAGGAAATCACTTATGTTTGTCTTAAGTGTGGAATGAAAAAAGGACCATTTTATTTGGAAAATAATGATAGCATTTAATTAGGCGTTTGTATTCAATGTTAAAGTAGTGGGCCTTTTGAAAAGTTATATAATTAATTGGTTTATCGAAACTTTTAACGATTGACACTTCAAGAATCCCCAGGATAAGTTCCTGCAGGAAGAGTACCTAGATAAAAAGAAGTGGTTGTTTTGGGAGATCAAATAGATATAGCAAGACCTGGAGATGAAATTGAAGTCACTGGAATATATACTTAAAGATATGATTATGCTCTAAATGTAAAGCATGGTTTTCCTTTGTATTCTACTATCATTGAAAGTAATTATATCAGAAGAAAGGATGAAAGTGAATCTCTAAATATTGATAAAAAAATTAAGGATGAAATCATCAAGTTGTCTTAAAATCCCAAAATTGATAAATTGATATACAATTCTGTGGCTCCATCTATTTATGGTCATTAACATGTTAAGATGGCTATTGCTTTGGCAATGTTTGGTGGAGAATCCAAAGATATCCAAGGAAAACATAGAATTAGAGGAGATATAAATGTATTAGTATTAGGAGATCCTGGTACAGCTAAATCTTAATTCTTAAAAAATGTTTAAAAGACATTCTATAGATCAATATACACTACAGGCAAAGGTGCATCTGCTGTTGGTCTTACTGCATCTGTCTAAAGAGATTATTCTACAAATGAGTGGAGCATTTCTGGAGGAGCCTTAGTTTTGGCTGACAAAGGAATCTGTTTGATTGATGAATTTGATAAGATGAATGAACATGATAGAACATCTATTCATGAAGCCATGGAATAATAGAGCATTTCTATCTCTAAAGCTGGTATTGTAACAACACTACAGGCAAGATGTAGCGTTATTGCAGCAGCAAATCCAGTTGGAGGTAAATATGATTCATAACAATCATTTCATGATAACGTTGATCTAACTGATCCAATATTGAGTAGATTTGACATATTGTGTGTTGTTAAGGATGAAGTAATAAAGGAAGCTGATGAAAGATTAGCTTCATTTGTGATTAATAGTCATATCAGACATCATCCTATGGCTGCTTATGAATTAAATAAAGATCTTGATTCAGAATGGAGTCAATAAATCAAAGGATATTTTGTGAAGGAGAGTAAATAAATATAGGAAGAGGTTATTTAATTGGAATTACTGAAGAAATATATTTTATATGCGCGTACTCATGTCAGACCAAAATTATAAAATGTAGATAATGAAAAGATATCCAAATTTTATTATTTATTGAGAAAAGAAGCTGAAGTTTGTGGTGGTATAAACATTGCAATAAGACATTTGGAAAGTATAATAAGAATGGCTGAAGGTAACTTATTTGTTTAATATAATAATAGCTCATGCTAGAATGCATTTGAGAAATAATGTTATTGATTTCGATGTTTCAGTTGCTATCAAAGTTATGTTAGAGAGTTTCCTTTAATCATAAAAATATTCAGTAGCCAGATAATTAAGACGCAAGTTTAGTGATTATTTAACATTTAATGAAGATTCCTTTGATCTTCTACTAAATATGTTAAATAAACTATATAAATAATAAGTATTTAAATGCATTATTCATTTTAGAAAGACTATTACTAAAATATTAAAAATTATAATGGTGACATAAGAGTACCAGTATAAGTGTTAGAAAAAGAGGCAAAAACAAATGGCATATACTTTAATTCAGATTTTTATGACTCATCAAAATTCTTGGAAGCTTATAAAAGAATTTAAGACTACATTACATTAAAATGATTTGTTATTATTTTTTTTACGTGTTATTTTATTAATTCAATCTTAAACATCTTATAATTTTTAAAACTTAGTACTCTCCTCTATTATTCTTATAAATAATTATTTGAATATAATTTATTAAAATTATAATATGACTCATAATTTTGCCTTTAACTTTGTACCCATTAGATCAATGACAGCTTATGGTACCTTTTTAACAGAATTTTCTTTTGTTGCCCAGTCATAGATATATTCATAGGGTTTTCCATCGTGACAACCTATACATGTTCTAAGAGCATTATCATTAAAATCAAAAGCTTCAACCAATCCAATTGCCTATGGTTTGATATTGGTAAGCAACTCTATTTTTAATTCATTGAGAGATTTATATTATTCATTTGTAATTGACCCTGACTCAATTAAAGTATTTGGATTATCTAAGATGACTTAAACAGAGTATAAGTCACAAAGTTATTGTAAGATATTTTTGACAGAAGAATTAGCTTGTTAAATATACTCTTAAAAGACAAGATAAATGAAATACTCAGCATATCTTTGTGCTAATGATAGTAAATGAATGCCGACATGTTAATTCCATATTTATTGGAATGTCTTACCTGAATTTAGTAAATCCTTGATTCTCTTACCAACTGAAATTAATTGTAAAGTTAGTGTTAATTTAAGTAAATGACCTAATGAATTACTTAGATTGGCTGGAAATAAAATAACAAAATCATACTTAGATCATTATTGGCTAGAGTTTCTTTAATTTATAGTACAAAATTAAAATAAAAAGGAACTTTATCTGGAGTTTTTTCTGCATATGATAAAACTTTAAGTAAATATCTGGCCACTTATAAATACATAACTTAATTTTCTCCTTCCAATGTAACGTTAGGTGCAGTATCAAAATAAACAGCAGGTATACCAGAATAATGTGCATATCCATGTCCTCCACATGATAATCTGCACCATTCGGTTGTATCCACTACCCATTAAGAAGAGAAAGCTTTAATGGCACTTAATTTTATTTAGTTAAAGATTACCTTAAGATTGCATGTGATTATTGTAGAGTACTAAAATCTTTCTTTTGAACTCTATGAAAATTATCATCTACTAATTGCATGATTCTTATCCCTGCAAAAATCATACCATAACAAGTAGCTAATCTAGGCAATAATTTATCTTATTATGTTTGATATTCAATAACTGAATTCTCAATTCCTTTATCATTTGTGAATTGCTATCTGGTTATAGAATATCTAATTGCTACAGTTAAACTTTATGCAGCCATTCTTGGATATATGAATATGATTAATTATCTAGATACCATCATGGATGCATAAGAAATCTTATCATAAATATTATAAATAAATACCTTCTCATTTCCATGTCTTGAAAATTATCCATTCTCTATTCTTGCATATCTAGCTAACATACTAATCAAAGGAATTCGGTAATTGTCAAATGCTAAAAACCCATTGTCTTTTGTTGAATAACCTAATTTTGGCCCTATATCTCCTACTGTTACTCCTTTCAATGGTTTGTGAGTTGCATTATCTCTAATTTAAACCATAAATGGATGTACTCCCTTGTTTTTACCATTAAATATTAATTTAGCATATACTAGTGCATAGTTTGACAAGAAACCCAATTCTCCAGGCCAAACTAATTTTTAATCTTTTATCATTTACATTTTACTGCAGAAACAGAAGGAGTGTGTAAGATAAAATCATTACTTTATGCATCATAGGTAGCTGTTGTTTCTAAATTTTATACATCACTTCCGTGTCCTATTTCTGTTTAGGAATATGCAGCAACAATCTCCATCGTTAAGAATTTAGGACCCCATAAGTTAAACTGTTCTTCTGTTCCTAAGAATCTTAAAGCTGGAACTGTCATTGCAAATGACACTGCTGTTGGTGTAGTACTTTAGAATATGCTTAATAGAGGAGCCCAGTGAACAGCATTAGACAAATTGAAATGCTAATGCATTACTCTTAATTTCTCATATGACTTTATGATTTATTCTTTTCGATTCCAATTATGATAATCTGGATGATTACGAATACTTGGCTCATTTGCAATTATTTTCTAAGCCTTCATAAATGTATCATATATCTCATCATTGACATAAATCAGCTTTGTTAATTCCTCTTTTGGAAAGGTTACTCTATCTCTTGCATTTTATAGCAATTATGTTGTAGGATGCATATTTAGTGCGTAATTCAAATATTATTAATTATTAAGCAATTAATTTATCTTAACATTAAATTAAAGAATTTACGAATCAAACTACTAAACTTAGAATTTTAAAATATAAACTCTATAATTTTATTTAATTATGATATGAAAAACTGTCTTGATTCTTTTTTTTCAATAATTTTATGAACTTATAAAAACTATACAAATTGGTTGAATTACTATGCTTCAATTTAAAGAATACCAAAAATAAACGTAAATAAAGTGGTATACCATGATTTATTTGTAAGAGTAGATAATTAACAATATACTACATTTCTAATCATTCAGTATTAACAAGAAAAACTTACTTATTATAAAGTAGACTATATTTTAGATTATGTTAGATAATAAATATCTTAAATAGTTACGAAATAATATTCAATCACAATAATCAATAAGATAGATAATATAAATATTCGTATATTTTAATATTAGAGAAAAAGCAAAATAAAGCTTTTTTTAGTTTGTAAGATTGCTAACCTTATTTTTGTGCTAAAGCATAATGGGTGGTAAATTTAAAAGTTATTTCAAAAATTGACATTTTTTTAAATTAAACTTCTTATTTTGAATAATGAATCAACACCCTCGATAAAAAAAATTTAGTGATGGTAATTTAACACACAGGTTTGTTTAAAGTTTCAAATGATGATTGAATTTAAAAGAAAATAATTGGATAATCTTAAAAGTATTGTATAAACTTAAATATAATTAAATTTCATCCATGAAATGGATTGTGATGGTTGTTTGAAATCAATTTTAAAATCTAATATAATATGAGATAAATGTTTTATATATTCAGTTCCGAATGAATTAGTATGATGATTTGTTATATTCTACTCTATGAATAAATTATATTAAAATTGATTATCAAAACATAAATATCAATGGCAAATTAATACAATGTACAGGTACTTCTACAAAAGAAATATTCAAATTGTTAATCATATTATTACTCAAGGACTCTGAATGATTTTGTAAATTCTGCTAGAACTAAAGAGGTGATAGAGTTTTATTAGGCTCTTGCTTATTATGAAAATTTAGAGTACTTAAGACGGTTCTATTTTGCCAGTATAAATTTAAATCTAGTTTTAGATGAAGTAAGGGATAAACTTAAGTTATTTACTGAGTATTACAAATATCATAATGAGATTCCAAGGTTTTTTATGCATAAAATTAGTAATGTTATGAGCAAGTATATAATGGCTATACATAAGCTAGTTATCATGATAAAAAAAGAAGGGTTGAATATTATCGCATAAAACGTATTATTGAAGAGGAAAATCGTAAGAATCCAAACAAACCTAAGAAGGCCATTGTTGGAGATCAACCCGAAGAACTTAAACCTGGTTCACCTAAGGTTCAAGAATAAGTTTACAGCAAAATACTTCAAGATATTATTGATAATTCAACAACTATGGAGGCAATTAATAAAAAATTAGAAGCTCTATAATTCAATACAGGTGAATTAATTTTATAACCATCTAACAGGGAATAAGAACAATTATAGAATTTCATTCATTACTTAGTTGAAAAGTAGAAACCAAAAGTTTAACCTCAAATATAATTGCATTCACCAAAAACATTTAATCGAATTCCTTTTGGAGTGAGTCAGTAGACTATTAAATAAATAATATCAAGAACTTCGAAAAATCAATAAACATTTCATCTATCTCCTAAAATACTCAAAGATGAATAATTACTATCTCAAAATGGTCCATCCACACATAGATTAGTCAAAGATCCTCTATCTAAAATATTAAGTCCTGTTCACATTTATACTTTGAATTCCCCATTTAATCATCATACTTAGGAACTTAAATAAAAAGCCAAGTATTTTTATATTTATCGAAAATAGTATTTAAACTCACAGATCTTAATAAGCAAGTGTATCTCTTTCAAAATAATTTAAAATTACTGATAGTATCCCTTAAAATAAAAAATTTCATAAACATACAAGATCAGAATTTAGATTATTTAAGAAATGATATCGTTTAATATATTTATTATCTACTCAAATTTAAGAGAATTGGACATTAAATGATGGTTTTTCCCATGGTAATTTAGTAGAGTCATTATAATCCCCTGGACCAGGAGATTAAACAGTTACTTTACCATATTAAAATCGTTTTTCCTATATATATTAAAATTAATTTGAACTTGAACATTGAATGGTGGAGGTGGTTATTTTTATCTAAATGGAATTTTATGATCTTCCCTTTTTTAATTTTCTTTTTTTATATATAGTTCTTCATCTAATTCATCAATTTTAATATCTGATTTATTTTAAAAACGAGGAGCTGATGATTAGAATGGTGCTCTTTTTATTTCAAATTCTGGATCATCTTCTTCATCTTTTTTTGCATTAAATTCAATTGTATGATTTCTTGGATAATATTAATCAGGAGCTGGTAATTCTAGTTTATTTAAAATTGTTGGATCTATTCTTTTAGTTTAAGATTTAAAAACAGACGAAGCTCCTTGATTAGGAGATTCAACTCTATTTTCATAATATCCAGGACCAGGTAATTGTTCTTTATCTTGGGAATCTTCAAATCTGGGTTAATTCAATCCAAATTTTCCAACTGGTGATCTTTCTAACTTCTTAATCAAATCATGTTCCAACTAAATTAAATATCAAATTTAACTTACACTCTAATTAATATTGTAAGATTATGGTCCAACTCTTCTATTTAAATGTTTTAATTCAAAACGTGTATTAGAAGATTAAAAAGGTGGTTATTTTTAATTAAGACTATTATTTAATAATGAAGTTTCAATTTTATATTCTCCTGGACCAATTGTTATTAAATTTGTATCACTTTCAAATCTTTTTAATTTTGATCCAAAACACTACTTTTCTAATTTAGAAGTAGATTTAATATGAGTTGACAGTGTATTCTAATCTTTAAAATAATATCCAGGTCCAGGTAAATCATTCTATTTTTTTCAAGTAAAAAATATACTTAAGATAATTCAAATTATTCATCTTTTAGATCTTAAAATTAAGGATTTTGCAATAATTAAAATTTCTTCTTTTCAAATTGAAGCTTAAGAATGTCTTAACTTCTTTATCCCTTATCAAAATTATTAAATCTTGAAGTATTCGATTGAAAAGAAGGTGAAGGCATCAATTTGTATAAAGGTTAGCTTTCATTTTAGATATCATATGCTCCTGGTCCAACTATCAATTTCCTATCTTTAGATACAACAGGGGCAAGTTTTGGTTATTTCGAAGAATGCCAATTAATTCCTTTGTCTTTATTTGAATCAAAAGAATTCTTTAGTTCATAATGACCTGGACCTACTGAATCATTTTTTAAACCTGTTATAATAACCTAAGGACTTTTATTTAATTAGAGAGCTAAATATAAATTAGAATATACTTCCACTATCTGCATAACCATAAATTTATTCATTAGTTGGGATTGATGGAATTGATTTATTTCTATTCAATTTCAGCAGTGATTCTATAAAATATTCAGATGATCCCTTTTGATATTGTTGTCGTTAATTTGATTCTTTTATATATGATCCAGGACTAAGATATCAATACAAGACTCTACCCAGGAGTATCGCTTGTATTAACGTCTTAAAAGCGCTTACATTTGGATGCAAAAACTGACTGTTACTTATGGATATCAAGAATCTTAAGTTCTGACTGATTTGATTGCAATAACACTTTCTATCTACTATTAAAAGGTTTTTTTACCCTGCACTTGCAAAATTTACACTATAACTTCCAGGACCTGGGTAGGAAGAATTTTTAATTGGATTAGGCCTAGTTGATTATGTATTGAAAGGAGCTACTAATTGTTTGATTTATTTTTTCTTTTATTGTCCATATGAACCAGGACCAATCTATATACTAAACATATATACATTTGACGGCACAGAAGTCAATAATTGGTTTAAGTCTCGTTATGCTTAATATACAAAAGCCATTATTATTATATAATTATATTAACTAATTTTCAAAATAAATTGGTTTTCTTCATTATTCTGATGAAGTCTTCTTCGCTTATTTCTCCATCACCATCTCTATCAGCTTCATCAATCATCTCTTATAATTCGTCGTCTGTCATTGTTTCTCCTAATTCTCTTGCAACTCTTTTTAAATTTCTTAATGTTATTTTTCCTGTGTTGTCATCATCAAATAAACGGAATGCTTTAAGCATCTCTTCTCTTGGATCTCTTTCACCCTGTCAATATTTATTAACCACATTACCATTTTTACAGTCATCAATTCAAGAAAATCAGGAAATTCAATTACTCCTTTTCCTTCACGATCAACTTCCTTTATCATTTATTTGACCTCTTCTTTTTTTGTTTCAAATCCCAAAGCCCGCATAGCTACTTTAAGTTCTAATAAAATATAGATCAAAACTCTCTACCTTTAACATCAATATAACCAGTTCCGTCTGTATCAAATAAATCAAAAGCCTCCTTAATTTCTTACTTCTATTCTTCATTAAGTTCAGAACGAGCTTTTCTTTAAGGAGCAGTTTATCTTTGAGGTTATTGTTTGTTTCGGTTCATGAAAATTTGAATTTTATTTTAATTAATATTGTTAATAAATGATATTATTATGTTTATATGCAAAAATAAATATTCAATGCTTATTATTTCATATTATTTTTCTAAAAACCTTTATTTTTAAACTTTCTGTAAGTTATCAAAAATAATTTTATTCCAAAAATAACTATTAATAAAATAACATATAAATATATATAAATATTGTAATTTTAATTAAATTTCTTATAATTATTATAATAAAATCAATTCTATATACAACTACATCAATCATTTCTTAAAAACAAACAACCAAACTCAATTATTATCAGTCAAATCTGTAATCAATACCAGGTTCATTAGTCTATTTTTTGTTTGAGAAAAAAGTCTTATTTTTTTTACATCATTTTAATTATTTCTTAAGCTACATCCATTTTTAAAAAAAATAAATAATTTTAACTATTAAAGGATAAGTATTGCATTACTTTTTAAACTTACATTTAAATGTTTATAAAATATTATAAATACAATATATTTAGATCACATCAATTATCTTAAGGATTTACTTTTATTTGTCTACATTTCAGGTATGATCTAGGAGACAGCATCATCTTCATCCATTTCTGAAGTCGATCTTTATATTCTTTAAAATTTTTAAAATCTTCTCTTCCTTTCTTCTGGATCTAAGGAAGACAAAAAATAAGGATGTTCTAATATCTAAGTAACAGTTAAGTTCATCTCTAACATCATGATCATAATTAGCTCCTAAGCTAATTTTGGTGTCTAAGAAATTTTAAGAGTCTACAAATTCTACTCATTATCTTTATCATTAAAATCTTTGCCTGTGTATCTATAGATGATTAAAATAATTATTACAAGTAAAATAAAATTCTTCCACAATTCTTTATATCACAATCATCTAAAATATTACTTTATTTAGCTGAAGAGAAATCAATTATTTTGATAAAATCTAATTTGTAAATTATGTGGTAAACATCGATTGTGGCATGGATGACGTAATGGTCATGCAAATATTTTACAGCCTTTAGAAGTTACTTCAATATAAATTAGCACTTACAAGAATTATTGCTCTGCATTGTAGATGACTCAACTTAGGATTTTATGTTATGAATTTATGTAAAGTTATTCCACCAACGAATTCTGTTACAATATAATATTAACTGTTATATTAAAAGCATTCACGGTATGAAATTACTCCGTGATAATTCAATTCTCGTACTATTGGCACCTCTTTTAACAACTGCTACTAGCTTACAAGCTTCATACTGCATAATTAAAGAGATATTTAATCTTAAATCTTTGATTGATCATTCAAATCGATTTGTTTGTATAATTCAACTATATTATCAAAACATATGAAATTCCTACACAAGCTTCTCAATTATTCCAAATCTTTGCAATTTGCTTTGAAAAACTTTATCATTCCTTTATATTCAATCCCAAAAGCTTGAATTTTAAGGTTGTCCACATACCAGTGTATAATATTGTCAAGTTTAAATTTATACTCATATTTAGGATGGCACTATTCAATTTCATAAAACACATTATACATTATTGCCAATCGTCAATTTGTCTTTATAAACTGTTACAACATAATGAGTGTTTAGAATATAATGTAATCTTTCGCATTTGAATTGAAGTATTGTATACACTAGAAATTCTCTCTCCTTTTTCAGTCTTTTCAAACAACTGTTATAATTTCATTTAGCAGCAAATATTAATTAAAGATGAATGATCTAAAACTAAATACATTGATTATGCAAATGTTGTTCATTATTTGAATACTTATATGAAATTTATATAAAATTGTTATTAATTTAAAGTTGCTGTCTAAGTTAATATTTGATGGAATTTTCAATAAAGTTTAATTGCTTATTAATTTTATATGTTTTTTGCTTCACCTGAAATACAAATGACAGCATAGATATCTAACTTTAATAAAACTAAAGAATTGATCATTATGAGAATAATGCTTATTTAAAGATAATCAAAAGTTAGATTTTTTTAAGAATCTAATTTGTAATTTTTGCCAACAATATCATAAAATTATTAAAAACTCACATAATTTTGATGTGTAAATTAAGTCTGATAATGTTATTCTCTCATAATTCTCAAAAATGAATATTCTGCAACTATATGATCCAAAATTGGATACAAACTCATTATAAAATGTTTTTTTCAACTTAATTCTAAAGACTCTATTTTATTTTATTAAGCTTGAATAAATTTATAATATTTTGAACTTGATATTCTAACCATATTTTTAGATTACTTATAATTCCTAATAAAATCCAAAATAAATAATCTTTTCATCTTCTCAAATTTAATCTTAACAAATACCATTTAAGATACAATCGATAGAATTAATTTTTTTATGATTGCTTTAGGTGGGCATCTAAAATAGAATAGAGATATAATTCATTTATATTTGATAATTGGTGATGGTTGTTTAAAATTTATTTTATCATTTTTATATAAAATTGAGAAAATATCATGTTTTCAATAAAATATAATAAATTCTGATATTTGAAATTAACTAAATAGAATTCTTTACAGTATAATAGATTAAAAATTTGACATGAAAAAGATTATCATAAAACTAATAAAAAATGGAAATTGCTATCATAATGGCCATGCTTGGATTTGAATCAGCTCCTGAATCAAGATTAAATCACCTTTTACCTAGAATTAGATGTGATGGTGCAACAGCTTTTAGAGATGCTGTGATCAAAGGAAATCAATTAATGTTAAAACTTTTTGCTACTTTTTGTAAAAGTGGAGCGTAAAATTTATATAAGTTTGTTCATGTAATTTTAACAGATGGAGAAGATAATAAATCATAAACTAGTTTATAAGATTTTCTTAAATATTAACTATACCTTTAAGCAGAACTACCTGAAAATGTTCTCTAAACATTTTATATTGGTGTAAATGTAGAAAACAATCAAACAGTGAAAAGTGAAATGCAAGCAATACTTTAATGTAGTGGAAAATCTGCTTAATATTATCCTATAAATAGCAATGGAATCAATGATATCTTTCAAAAAATTCAAATGTAAATAGGAATTAGAGTTTAACAAAAAGGGATAGTGATAGAAAAAGATAATCAAGCTTTAGCGCTTATGTAAAAATAGTATTCACCTGTCTTTTAAATGAAAGTCAATAATTATATAGTACTATTTACTCTTGACATATCTGGTTCTATGGATTCCAACTGGAATAGAGTTTGCAATGCAGTAAGTGGATTTATGAGAAATCTTGGGGACAAAGATTTTGTATTAGGAATTGTTTTCAATGATAAGGTGGAAGTATTGACTTAATCAAAGGTTGAATCTAAGGAAGTAGTTAAAACTTAATAATAATAATAATAATACAGAATCCAAAATTATTAAAATATTAATAACAATAGAGAAGATGAATGCCAAATATTTTGATTTTATTATCTTTTAATATTAACCATTCAATAGTCTTTTTACAATAATTATATTGATGACTAATATCATTGTCAATTCAATTATTCTTTTTTTAATATTTTTAAGTCTTAATAGAATAGAAATTATAAAAAATTAAAATATCTTTTTTATATAAAGTTTAAATTAATTCATCTATTAGACCTAAAAAAAATTTCAATTTTATTTTTAGAATCACTAAATCTTACAAAAAAGTTTATTTTGAAAATTATAATTAAAAATTTCAATAGACAATTTTAAAAACATGGCTAATTCAATCTACTATTATTATTATCTTCATTATCAAAATTTGAATATAAGTGTCTTAATAAAAAATATGCATCTCTTTCAATCATGAGGTTAAGGTTGTATCGATATTTTTATCTTTATTCAATATATTAAGAAATTCAACTAATTCAGTTATTTATATTGTTAATATTTAATTTATATGAGTTTGAAAATATCAATGTCTGGAAGTTTAAATATATATGAGAAGATTGCAAATGAAAAAACGAATTCAACTTAAGATTTCATTAAAATATTGGAAGTTATATATGAACTGGAAGAATATTACTCGAAAAATCTTGAAAAAATTAGTAATTTGCCTTTGAATATTGTAGGTTAATAGATTTCAAAGCTTATTGAGGAATAACCTGGAACTCTAGACTTATTCACTATCTTAAGAAGTTATCTAATGATAAAATCAGAGTAAACAAGTAGCTTTGCAATGTAATTAAAGAATACTTTAATATAAGAATAATAGTAATTTTTGATCAAGCAAGAGAATTATAATAAATAATTGTAAAAATTTTACTAAGCAAACAACAAAGAATGTCAATAAAATATATAAACTTTAAATTAGTTAACTCAAGAATATAGACGGTCTATAGAAGAAGAAAAATAATATTAACTCAATAAATTACAAAAGAAAAAATTAAGCTATGCTGTTAGTGAATTAAGTATTTAAAATTTTATTAACATTTACAATTAATACATAGATGCTACTTCTAAAGAGGTTGTAAATTTTTAGGATCAATTCAAAAATTTGGAGATAGAAAGAAAAACCTTATTATATGACACACACATGAAGTTTATAATATATGAGATTTCTGTAATTAGGAATTTGCAATATGATTTGACAGGAATTAGTTAAAAATTAGAATAATATTAATAAAATAATGTTGGAATTGAATAGAAATTAAACAAAAGTTTTTTCAAAGAGAAAATTGATTTTGAAGCCTTTAAAAGAGAGATCTAGGAATAATTAAATTTCAAACCAGCTAAACTTATTAGTAAAATGAAGAAACCAATTTTCGATTAAATTAAATCTAAAAATTCAGAATATTGTGAATCAATATAAGAGGAAAGTCATAGTTATTTAAAAATCTTCCAAAATGTTCTCCTACATAATAGTATTAATGATGATGTAATTAAGAAGTTAAACGAAATAATGGAATAAGCATTACCTTACAGTTATATTTCATGTTTGGAATAAGTTCTTTAAAAGGTTATTTCAGAAAGAAATTAAAATAATAATTATCATAATTAAATTACTCATGAGCTTTACCTGTCAATTTAAAAATTATTAGTAACTCTACTTGACCATTGTAACAATTAATAAGAATATGCAACAGTAATTTTGGATGCATGTTTGTTTGCTAAAAAATTATATAAGGTAGTTTTGATACCAACTGAAAATAAAGAGATTAAACTAAGCGTTTTTGGTATATTATACTTTTAATTTGATAGAGGGTTTAATGAATCATTAAGTAATTTAGAATTCTTAAATCTGGGTTGATTAAGCAATCAATATGAAAAAATAGCCCTCTTAAAAAGCTTTGATGATTAATCAAAATTGTATGAACTTTATAATATTTTAGAATTAAAAAACTATTAAATTTAGTATTAATATGATGAATACATAAATTTACTATATTAAATTGGATGTAATTATTAAATAATTGAAAATGTGAAAATCATTTTTAATATGAGTAATTTGAATGACTAAAATTGAGCTCTAGGAATTTTAGTCTATTTAATAATTAAATTAAAATAATTCATAATTATTAGTAAAAAATCATTATAAATCTTTGTAAAATATTTATTTTTGTTTTTACTATAGTTAAATTGAATTTGCTTTTTATTATGTTGAATTTAATCTAAGAAATAGTTTGATAATTTTTATCATTACTCTATAATTCTAAATTAATATAAATCGTTTTTTCTACTCTTTCTACATGAATTATTCAAATTATTTATTTTATTTAATTTTAAAGTTCAATTTTAGTAAAGATTATTCTTAAAATATTACTTTTCAAGAGAATGGTTTTTCAACAATAACTTAAATATTAATCAGAAAATTAACATATTTAATAAAATCAATCATTAGATAGAAACTTTTCTATCTAAAATATACGATTCTCAATCTTTTTTAATTTTTTAACTTCCTAATAATGTTATGATTAAGTAATAATAATTAGATTGTAGGCAAAATCAACGAGAGGGCAAAATTAGCATTTCATAGTATTTGGCCTAAAATTGAAATTTGGTGCTAAGTTTCTAATAATATCAACTTATTTATCTGTAAGTTCATAGTAATTTAAGAAGTTTTCTTCAGTTTTTAATTTATCAAATAAAAGTTTGGCTTTCATTTAATAGATAAACTTTGCAGATCTCCATTTAGGTAATTCTGACAAAAGTACTTTAGTGATTAATTCTATACATTAAATATAAAATGGATTAATTATATCAGGACTAGTATATAAAAATTCATTCTAGAATCCATCTCTAAATTCTAAGAAATCAATTTCCATCAATTCTGGGAGTTGATTATAAAATATATTAGACTATTGCATTTCTTATTTATTATTAAGTTCTTTTATGTAAAACTACTTTAAGATAGGTAAACATTATATATATGTTTAATTAAAATAGCTATTTAATCTTCTAAGGATAGTTATTTCTTTAAAATTTAGAAAAATTACAATGTTGTAAATTACAGGTTTAATAAAATAATTTTAAAGAGAATTCTTTAAGGGTTTTGTTTTTTCTAATTAAATAGGTTTTGATATCAAATTAGTTGGTTTTTGGATCAGGTTTTAATTTTTTGGGTTCATTTTAACATTATTATTCTTATGTAATTCTGATTGTAAAATGTGTTATTATTTTTGATTCATTTATTATAAATTTATTTAATTTTTATTGTAGAATTATGTTAATAATCTGATTTGAATTTCTTTTCCATTAATTTCTGACAATTTTGAGATAATTGTATTGAGATAAAATTTTTAGATAATGAAATTGATAGACATTGTAGATATAAAAATTATAAATTTTAGTAAAAATAAAAATTATTATTTCTTTAATAAAATGAATGATATTATTTAACTTAAGATATGAGTTAAGAGTAAAAGAAATTTGATTCTTTTTATTATGATGATAAGGTAAAATTTGATTGATTGATTTGAATTGGATTGTTATAAAAAGTTATTTATATAAATAAAAGAAAAAAAGAAATAATTTTAATTAATGATCTCAATGTAAAACATAGAAGACACAACATCACTAAATAGAATTTCAAGTGATGAAGATGAATATTTAGAAAGTCCATTAAACAATTAGAAAGTTGAAGAAATTGAATAATAATAATTGATTTAATAATATGATGAGAACGTATCAATAGCTGAAATGCCGATAGAAATGTCTTTCAACAGACATATTGATTAAAGGATCAATGATACGGCAGTGTTGTAAAATCATGCTGATGAAATCACATAAAAGATAATGAAGAATGTAAAGTGTGCATTTTAGAGAGAAATAATTAAGGAACTCGTATCAAAATCAAAGAAAAGATTTAAAGTAGATGGTTTTAATTTGGATTTAACTTGTAAGTAAATAATACTTATCCAGATATTACGGATAATTTGATTGCGATGGGTTTTCCTGCGGAGAGTTTTGAAGCAATATACAGGAATCCCATGTCTGAAGTATAAAAGTTTTTAAATACACGTCATGCGAATAATTATATGGTCATAAATTTGTAAATTTAGATTGCTACTTAGATGTTCAGAAAGAAAGTATAAACATGAATCTTTCTTTAAAGTGGCTGAATTTCCATTTGATGATCATTAGGCACCTCCTTTTAATTTGATAGTAGATTTTTGTACCACTGTACATGATTGGTTAACCTCTAATCCAAATCACGTAATTGCAGTACATTGTAAAGCTGGGAAAGGAAGAACAGGTGTGATGATATGTTGTTATTTATTATATAGTGGTAAGTACAATTCAAGTCAAGATACTTTAGCTTATTACGGTTTAGTTCGTACATTAAATTAGAAAGGTGTAACTATCCCAAGTTAAATTCGATATGTACACTATTTTAGTTTTGCTCTTAAAAATGATTTAATTAAAAAGCCATTTCTTTAAGTAGAATTGCTTTCTGTTCGATTAATTGGTTTAACACATGGAACATTGATTAGACTATAGAATAATAGCAAATAACTGATTGAAAAGGCATAGCTCATTTCTGAAAAGGAAATAATCTTTGCTTTTGATGGAATCTATCTTTAAGGAGATGTTCTATTATAAATTTTTTAAAAATCAATTGTATCAGAATCAAAGATCTTACAAATTTGGTTCAATACAAACTTTGTGGCTTTATCCCCAAATGAACAGATTTTCAAAGCATCTGAAATAGATATAATGAAAAAGTCAAAAAAAAAATCATCCTAACATATTCAGTTAGAGTTATTACTTGATAAAATAGTAGAAACAAGAAAAAGATCGAATTGTTTATCTAAAGGTAAATGAAAATACATATATATATATATAACTATCAAAAATCTAAATATTAAACTGCAGCTCCTATATCTATTAAATCAAAAGGTTTAGCAATAAAATAGTCTGCACCATTCTTAAAACATTCTAATTTGGAATTTAAATCGACAAAAGTTGAAATCACTATTGCGAAACCTTTATCAATCAATCCAATTTTCATCTAATCCTTTAAGAATTTGACAAGTTCTATTCCAGAAAAAAGCTATAATAAAATTTAATTGATATTTTTACAGGAAGATAAAATTCTATGAAAAATAATAAGTATGATCTATTTCCACATCTACAAGGTTTAATTTATTTATTTGAAATCATTTATTGAGCCTCTACTCCATTAAAAGCCTTGTCACATTTAATATTGTATTTTTCTAAGACTTTCTGTAATGATAATACACTATAATGGTCATTGTCAACAATTAAGACTTTTGAACAACATGTTAATCTTAATCTATACTTTATGACTGAAGGTAATAATTTTGGAGTAAATTCAGGAGGATGAATAGATGGTATACTTTATTCCAATCCTAAATCATAAACAGAATGAGTTTTAACTGAATCTTATTATGATTCACTTCTTTCATTCCTATTCTTTTTATATGTTTATTAAACCATGTCTGGGAACACTTATTTCCATGTGCCTGAATAACTATTACTCTATTCTTTTGATTATTTGGGAACTGATCCAGAATTTTACACCTATTTTGAATTCGAGGAATCTTATTTAATTCTTGAGATTTGAGAGAAGTAAGCACTTTATACATCAAATGCATCTCCAGGTTTCATTGAAAATTATTTGGATAATTAACTTAAAGTATAATATCTAAATATGTAAAATTTATACTTTGATTCTTCTCGATAACCACTACTATCCTAAGCAAGTAATAAAGATAATGATGTTTCATAGTATTTTCTCTAACCTATAATTTTAATTGGACCTGTATCTTGGCGACTTTACATCCTTTATTGACTAGATTAAGATTCAATAACAAAAGTAAAAGTTCCATAACCTTAACTATCATAAAGAAATTCAATTCCTCTTTTAAAAGATCCACTTAATTACCAACACAAAATAATACAAATTTAAAGTTCTAATAGATTATTAAGGTCAACTTAGTAAAATGATGATGTTTTAAGAGATGAGTTTAATGTTTTAATTAAATTAGATATTGTTTTTCTAAGATTTTCATCTTTGGCTATCATACTATCTTTAAATGATATCATTATTCCACTAACAGTGTAACTTTTGATATCCAATTTTAGAGATGATCCTGATGTGTATTTTAGACAATAGGTTAATAAACAGGCCAATATTTGTTTTAACTATATTATTTATTTCTAATTACTCTATCAAAATCACTGAATAAAACTTAATTGTTATCACTTAAATCGATTGAAGTTATAAGATTCACATCTCTAATCTTTAAGTTATCCTCATACATATTCACTATTTCATCCACTATATCATTCACTCTAAAAGCAGATATCTTTAGGAATAACTAATTTTAGATATAGAAGATGTAATCTCTCATATTATTTACAAATAAATAAAACCTTTAACTTATTAATTTTATTGGAGTGTAGTAATTCTATTTAAATGATATTTTTAAATTGTTTTCGTGATCGTTTTATGTTAAAAAAATAAGAGTTAAAATACAATTGATAAAACTTACTGACTCATGCACAAAAGTGGTGAACACATTAATTATTGGCAGGCTACCCTCAGCAGTCTTTCTTTGTACTGGTTTCTATTCAAATAGAAAAAAAACATAGGACGACTCATTAATCTTATTCACAAAAGCTTTCACTTGGACATTATCAAAATCGAGCACTTCACTTTTCAATACAAACAGAGTCACCATACACGTTCGCCATCTCTTTAATTCCAAGTAAACTACTTATCGAACTCATTTTGCATCATCTAACTCAAATCTCGTATAGTTAGTTTTGACTTTAGTCGGCACTTATGATAGTCATTCACTCTATTCAACAGGAAGGAACCACTATTGATTAATTAATTATAATACTCGCTATTAATTGATTATTCATTATTTTCATGTAATTCTCCCAATTCCTTACTTCCCATCAATATCTAACTACTTAGAAATTGTTCTTCATAATCAGGCTTCGATTATTACTATGTTTGTTATTCGTCTAAAGTTGATTACTTTAACAACTTTCCTAAAAATATATTCTAATAAACAATATTTTGCTTATTGTTGTAAACCAACACTGATTGATTTTATATCCATGCCACATGTTATAATATCTACTCATCTTCATTACACTCCATTTTTAAAGGGTTTAGTTCAAGCATCAAAGATTATTACTAATTTACTCGACTACCAATATCTCGATGATTTATTGATTCCTTCACTAAATTTTTATTACATCAATACTTTACATTAAATTGATCTTTGTTTAACACTCTATTCAATATATGCATTTTACTCTTTTTTGTTCACACAACTCATATACATATGCAAAAACCAAGTTATTATATTGAAAAACAGTAATATGTTATTAGGTATTGTTCTAATGTAATTTATCTCTTAATCTTGTAATGCATTTATCAAAACCGTTGTTCCTAAAAAGAAACCTTTCAACAATTCATCATCCAACAAATGAATTACTATTAAACAATATTGACTCATCTCCACATTCAAAGCTACTTATATCAATATTATTAATAATTTCAATATCCAAAAAAGTTTTACACTTTTGTAATCTTTGTATTTCAACACAGCAAATATTGTTCCAGAAATTAAATTCAAAATTATTGGTACTATTGAGTCAATCCCTAAAGATTGTTGTAAGCCTAACCTAAATTTATATCTCACCTAACAAAAGAGCTAGAAATAATTGAAGTTCCTTTAGACATAATTGAGCTACACTAAATTTTTCCATTATTATAAATAATTTAAGCAAATATATATCTATTGATATTTTAATTATTATTAAAAATGTAATAACTCAAATTAACATTATTTATAATTAAACTCCTTAATTTTTTTATTCTTATCATTCTCTAATTTTTTTATAATTATTCTCACTTAAAATAAGTTTATTATTTAGTTAATTTTAGTATTTCAAATCGAGCTAAAGTAAAATTGCACAAATAAGGCTGCAATTATACACATGCAAACAATCAGACCAAGCAATATTTGCTAATATTATTTCAAGCCTTCGAAATAGCAAAAATATCCATTTTTTATTTTATTAAAGATTTCATATATTAATCATTAATAATTTAAAGTTTGGAGTAAATAGTATATGAAAGCATTAAAAAAAAATTTTGTCTCGACTAAATTGAAAATGAAAAGTATATTAAAAAAATAGTATATGAGATTAAAAGCTTACTTCTTACATAAATCAATTTAAAATAATGAAATTCTCATTAATAAATTTTTTTAAATATATTTAGACATTAAATCACATAGATTTATTTATCATGAATATCAAATCCTTCAGGATTAAAAAATATTTCTAAAACGATAGTTGCACCAATTAAAAGTGAAAATAAAATGTAATGAAAAATAATAAATCAATATCAGTCTTTTAGAAATAAATTAAAAGATTATTGATAATAAAAGATTTTGTAATATATTTGCCATCAGTAATAAATATGATTAAATTAACTTAATATTTATAATCTTCCAATTTTTAATTATTATCATGTTAACCCAAAGATGTCCAGCGATTATAAAAAAGGTGGAATTTGGAGATATATAATAAGGCTTACAAAGTTAAAACTCTTAAACAGAATTGATGCACTAATAATAAAATAACGATGCTTTATAAGAGAAGGCTAAGTTGAAGTAAATTAATATGTTTAATATTAGAATTTTAAATTAAAGAATTTAAACACAAAGTAATGATAATGCTATTAGAACAGATTTATCAACAGCAGAAGGATTGTAATTGTAAGAAAATAAATAAGATGAGAAAAAATAAAAATTTGACAAATTAAAAAGGTAACCACCGACTTTTTTTGAAAAGATCCCCAAGGATCCACTTACATTGATGAATTCAACTAGAAAAAATAAATAAATCCAAATACACATTTTAGCAAAGTCAAAATAAGCTGTAAAAGATCATATCATAAATAATAATTTACCTCAACAATCTCCTGCTTAGGATGCTGCTGTCAGAGAACTTTTGGACAGCTTTTAAACTCAATTCAATTTTAGAACTGCTATAGATGCAAAAAAGAAAAGATAGGTGGAAGATCTAAAAGCAAAATATCTGAAGACCTTCTTTATAAAAAATATCCCAACTAAGGACAAGGTGGTTTACAAATATTATGGAGAGAACTAATTAAATTATTTCACAAATAGAGATGATCGATTCAAGTTTTCGAGAAGTTAAATAAAAAATGAATGTTACTATAAACCATTTACATAATCATTTTAGACTTAAACACAAACATTTTGTAATGAAAGTAATAACTGTAATGGATATTGTTAATATCTGAGAGAACTATACAAAAAGAATCATCAAAGTCTAAAACATTTATCAGAACTAACCTCCTCTAATTGAATTAATAATTATTTATATTAAATAATTAGTCAGTTTTATAATAGCTTATTTACTCTTTTAATTTTAGATGCAACAAAGCATTTAATCGAATAAGGAGTACTAACATTTTACTTTTTTCTTTTAAAGTTGTTTTTTGTATTTGAATTTAAAAATTTGACATAGCGATCTATAACTTAATTGTAATTATTATGAGGATAGTAAATTTTATACTCTTGCATTTTTTCGAATTTATTGAATAACAAATCATTAATAAAGTATCCTTGGTTCTATTTTAAGAATTTAATACTACTACCTCTGGAGTTGTTATAGCTTAGAATTACGACATTTAATTTGGAGTGCTCTATTTAGTACCTGATTTTAAACTCTTATTATTGTTTATTTTATTCTATTCACTGAGGGATTTAGAACTATTTATTTTCTTTACGCCTTGCTATTACTCAATTAATCTATTTTAATTAGATAACGCAGATAATTTCTATGATTTATTTTATCTCGAATTTGATGAAGGATTATTTGAGATATCTTTTGACAAAGAATTGGAATAAGTATACGATCTATTTGATGCTTATCTTAAAGATTGCTTTAAATTATTATGAGATATTTATTATTATTATTATTATTATTATTATTACTATTATTATTATTGTTATTATTGTTAATAAGAATCAGTTTTAATTTGATCTTCCTTAAGCAAGATCCCTGAAGATGCTTCTTTATAATATTGAAATGTTAATTTATTTTAGACATTATTTCTCCCTGCAGGATAGAGTATAGTTTTATCAATATTCATTTATGCCTCTTACAATTAATTCAAAATTTCTCTGTCATCTTTCTCTATTTAAGTCAAATTATTGCCCAATATTGTAATATTATTAGGGTCAAAATTGATAGGGAATCCTGCTGTTTTCAAAGTTGTTTTGTTAGAATTCTTTCTAATACTTTTTATTTGCGGTTCTTATATTGGTATGGTTTCTTCATCTAAATATTCTTACTCAACATTAAATTAATCTAAACTTTCAAGATTTACATTACTAGCTGATTACTACTAATCAGGACTATAATTCTTTTACGCTAAAGAATTACTAACAAAGCTAACTGATTAATGTGTTTAATCTAAATATATTTTTTATCTTACTTTCAGAATAAGGTAATTAGGAAGTTTCCGGTAAATCATCAGAAACTTATTCTTAGCTTTACTTGTTAGCATATTATCTAGCTTTATCCTGATTCAAATTCATATCTTGCCAAGCAAAATGTTTCCTTATTCTTCTTGAAAATTTCCTTCTTTTTTGTTTTTCTGTATATAAATGTTTTTCAATAGCATTTATTCTTTAAGGAAAATATTATAAATGTCTACATTCTACTATGTAATGTCCTCTGATTTTACAATAATAGCATTCAAATAATTTTGAATTATAAAACGCATTATCTTTCATTGTACAAAATACTTCATTATCAGTAGGATAATTTGATATTATCGAAGTGAAATCAGATCTTTTTATTTTCATTAATGTTGTAACTCCTGAACTGAAAATACTTATGTTGGAAGGAATTCCTGTAATAAATGAATATTATCCAAATGTTGATCCTTCATATAAAGTTGTTACAGCTCTCTTATTGGTGCCAAAAGAAGAACCTTAAAATTATACCTTGACCTATCCTTTTAAGATATAAAATAATCCTAAATCCTCTATTTAATGTTCCTTTAAAATACTATTTATTTATACAATTATAATATTGTCTTCAGGATTAAATGTCACTTATTCAATTTCATAAAGTAATTATTATTTAAATTAAGGAGAGAATCTATTCATCAATTCTATCTTATCAATCATTGTTGACCTTAATGATAAATCAATCTCATCTTCCAATTCCGGGCTCAGCTTTTTTGTTAGCTGATCTTTGGCTTTATTTAAATCTTCCTATTAAATTTATTGTATTATATACTTACATCAATTCTAAATTCCAAATAAGAATAGCATCTTCTTAAGAGACCGTCATTTTCACATTTTTCTCTGAATCTCTCTACAAATCCTTTTAAAAGTTTTTGTTTCTCTTCTTCTATTTCTATTTCTGGTTTAATCCAAATATATATCATCATTGTCGTATAAGATAGACATAAATAAGATATTATCATGTAAAAAGAAATCAATATAGAATTTTGATCGTTTATTTCAATAGCTAAATTTAATTTTATTTAATTACAAATATTTGAGCAATGAGTTAGTAGAGAGATAGCAAAAGTAATACAATATTAGAGACTTGGATCTTCATCAATATTAGAAACTCATATTATTTTATTATAATACCTTGGTAAATACAGGCAAAGGATATAATAATTGATATCCATAGTTAAACAATAAATAGAAAATGATGGGTTGATTTATAAATATTTTCAAAGATTTCCACTTATCTTATGAATTAGAAGAACATCATTAATAAAACAGTTATTAATTTGGCTCTGTTGTCGATGTCAAAAAGAGTGTTCAAAGATAATAAGAAAAGCCTTAATGCATCTAGAATTTTTTTTGATTTATCCTAATAATTGACTTTAATAACTCCCCTTGACATTTTGAAAGGACCTCTCTAAAAAAACAAATCTTAACAAGTTGTCAAAGATGCAATTCCAAAGGTTATTAATGTAATGATTCGAGTAATTTAGGAAACATCAAAAAATTAAGTAATAGGAATAAAAATACACGAAAGTACATTTGACAAAGCAGTCGATAGGAATATATAAGTAGTGAAATAGTGATATTTAATGGGTGAAACTAGAATGATAAATAAAAATGATATTACTTTCCTTATATTCTTAAGTAAGGATAGGATCATTATATTTAGAATAATGAATTAAATTCAAAAATTTAACTTTCACATGGTTAACCAATAATTTTACCCTATCCTAACTTATTTGCATGGATTTTTTATTTTCCAGAATTGAACGCATCTATAATTAGATTTCATAAAATATACTGAATTAAATTGAGAAGAAAATTAGGAACTATCATCTAAACATTGAAGTTGATTCTATTTTCTACCATTTTGTTTTAATGGAAGTTATTCTTGACTCTTGTTGGAAATCAAATTAGTTATAATAGTAGGAGCTTTTAAGTCTTCGCTTGCTTAAAAGTCTTTTGGTTATTAAGGAAAGGTCATTAAGAATTTAGGTTTTGAGTGACCATTGATATTAATTTAAGATAAAGAGGAATGTTCCTCCTCCTCTTAAATAGATTGGCTATGAGAATAAGGAATAGTTTTTGTCTTTAACTTGGATTGATTTTTATCAATATTCTCGGAGTCCTTAATTTAAGGGAATTATGATTTTTTCTTTATCATCATATAATATTATAATAAATAATTGATTAATAGTTAAATATTTATTTATCGTCATTAATTGTTTTAAAGTTCTCTACATCTAGCTTCGACAACTTCGATACCTTTTTTAAAAGAGCTGTTGAATTAGGACAGCAATTTAGACACAAAGGTTTAATGAAAATTCGACAATAATTTCTATAATAAATATAGCATTTATACAGAGTAATGTGTTTTTTAATCATCTATTGCTTTATAAATGATTGACTCATCTCCTGTTAGATTAGGATAATATTTGCAAGCTTTTAGTAATTTAGTTTGCATCTCCATACTTCTATTTTCAATATCAAAAGTGATCTCCTCCAAAGTCAAGCACCACACCATGAATTTGCGAGCATATACCTAAGTTTAGAATTGAATGAATGATACAATTCTTTTAATAGACATAGTATTATTGTCGTTAAGCATCATATCTACAACTTGATTGAATTTAATAAAATCGAATTCTTTGCAAGGATACTTCCTCCAAAATCCTTTAACCACAGTCTCCCAATCAAAGTTAAATGTGTACTCAGAATGAATCTGCATGCTATAAAATTAGATATTCTAAATTTTGATTTTATTCCTAATATAAAAGGTTAATATATATGATATTAAATATTCCGTACAATTTGTACCCTTGAATACTCATTCGATCGGATTATTAAATTGATTTATATTTATAATATGTAAGCCCATTCTTTTTTTATATATATAAATCAAAGCTTGAATTAATCCAAATCTGGATGGTGTCCTTTTGGTTCATTTTGAGGAGTTTCAAGTGGAGTTTTAACAAAAGTATAAGATTCAGCTCCTTTCATTGTCGATTTATCCTAACAATATAGTATCCATAAATACATTCAAACTTTTACTATGTTCTTTAAAAAAGAAAGTAAGATTATTGGGATCCATTTCAAGGGCCACTCTTAACTTTTCTCCTATTCTAATCCTTTCACTCTCTTTTCTATCTTTTAACCAGATCTCTAACAAGTTTCTTCTCTCTCTAATCGATAATGCTACACCAATAACATTATCATCATCAAACTCTTCTCCAATGCATGCTACCATTATGATTTAGATTCTAATACCTAAAAGAAGAGCTTCCCATTTTTTATTTAACAATTCATTTTCTCTCTTTTTAAAGTGAATAATCCAAGTCCCCCCATCCAAACATTCTTCCCACATAGGTTTATGTTCTTTTCTGAACATCATGATTTTGTTGTCAATATCAATCTATTAATCTCAACTCTCTTTACTTCACTTGGTCTCTATAAATAACAATAGTAACTGTAAAACTCTTCTACTGTTTTAAATTCTCCTATTTCTTTTAAATTTACATCATAATGATCTGATCCAGCTATTGCCTTTCTTCCTCTCGGAGCATACCAAAAAACCCAATTTTGAGATAACTAATGAGACATAAATAATATTAATTTATATAAAAACAACTATCACACTTATTCATCATATTATAAATAAGCAAACTATTTCTCAATAGTTTTATCCTGCTTTAAAGTTAAATTATTATTTTTATTTACATTTACATCTATATATGCAACTGATCTTTCAGACACAATCACACTCTATTCTTAAAATTCATTTCAATTCATCTTTATTAGTTTTAATGTAAATATTCTAAACAAGATTTCCTTATTTTAAACTGTTCTTAAATTATATTTGATTTTCAATTATTTCAAATAACGAAAACAAAAAAAAGTTTAATCAAAAATAATTTTATATTTATAATATTTTTGTTTCATAATAATTCTCCAAATTTCATAACTTTGTTATTTTGAACTAAAAGTTTATATAACTTCCTTAAATTTAAGTTAATAAGATTGATATTATTATTTATGCTATATTAATTTTTTTATAATTTGAGGTTTATAAAATAAGATTTTCAAGTAATTACTATTTAATTATTTTCTGTATTTCAAATGGCACTAGCTTAAATAATGTAGAGTTTGGGTTTTTAATCTGCTTAAGATTCAAAATTGAACTATATTCTTCCCACAATTATTTGTGATGGTAACACTGCATTTAGAGATGCTGTATTTTAAGGAAATCAATTGATGCTTAAACTTCACAGTCTTTGTAGTCAATTTAACTTCCTAAATAAATATAAATTCGTGCATGTTGTTCTTACAGATGGAGAAGATAACAGTTCATAAATAAGTTTAGAAGCCTTTCTTAAATATCAACTAGCATTAAAAATTGCTCTTCCTGAAAATATTCTATAGACATTTTACATAGGTGTGAATTTAGAGAACAATGATAATGTAAGACTTATAATGCAAGCAATACTTTAATGCAGTGGAAACACTGCTTAGTATTATCCAATAAGTAGTAATGGAATTAATGATATATTTAAAAAGATATAAATGTAATTGGGAATAAGAATTTAGGAAAGAGCAATAATTTTAGGGAACTAAAATGTTTCTGTTGCTCTTTCGTCGCATTAAATTTAGCCAGTTTTATAATTTCAGATTAATAACTACATTGTTCTATTTACGCTTGATATATCTGGATCTATGTAACTTCATTGGCCTAAGGTTTGTTCAGCAGTTAAGGGCTTTCTAAACAATCTAGGTTCAGATGATCTGGTTTTAGGAATCCTATTTAATGATTAAGTTCATATTCTAAATGAAAATGAAAAAGAAATCCATATTCTAGATGAAAATGAAAAAGAAAGTTCACTCGATTAAAGTAGTTTATTTAAAGATGCTCTTAAGAAAATTTAAGATTAAGCAAGTTAAAACAGTTAAAATATGGAGGAAAGTGATGATTAAAATATTAAAATGGATGAAGATAATTCTCATAATGATTAAGAAATAAATTCTTTTTAGAGTGACTAAGAGAAAGTTAATCCATTGAATGATAATGAGGAAGTTAGTGATTAACATTAACCCTCTGAATATCAACCTACTCCAAAATAACAAAATATATAGGAAACTCTTGAATCATCTAATAATAAACAAAAACCAGTTGTTTTGGATTAACCTTAAAATCCAATTTGCAGTTGCTAGATTAATTGCTAGATATTTTGAAAAAAATTTATTAAATTTGATATTTAAAAGTATTAGTTATTTTTATAGTAATTTAAATTTATTAAAATTGATGATCTCTGAAAGAGATAGAGAAATAAATAGAACTTTTTTCAAATGAAGCTAAAAAAATGAAATATATATGAAATTGAGGATATGAAGGCATTTCTAGAATGATCAATCTATGAATTGCACAACAACACAATCAAAAAATGATATCTTATTATTGGCTAGTTGATTAATAAGTAATTCTTAAATTGAACATTCATAGGTAATTCGCTTGTTTTTAATCTGATTTTGTCAAAATACACAATTATGACAAATATAAAAATCTAACAACTTAAGAACTTTCTATGATTGATAATTTAAATATAAAAATTCGTTATAATTGCTAAAAAGAACAGTCATAATTTAAAAAAATTAGGAGATCTAAGATTATCTCAAATAACATAACAATAAGTATCTCCTAAATAATATAAGTAAAATTTATATAGAAAATAGTTAGCAAAAAAATCTATAGTTAAGAAGAAGAGAAATACAATTATTTTATCTAAATATGATGAGTTTAGAATGTTTTTATTATATAATTTTATACTTTTTTTTAATTAATATTTGTTCTTTTGATTATATATTCGATGAGTGAAAAATAAAATATTTGATACAATGGAAGAATAGAAGTTAAAAATTAGTCAGTTTTAGATAATGTAAAATATTCTAAGATATTATCTAATTATGAAATGGTTTGGAAATTTAATTCAAATTTTATAGTATTTTTTATTAATATAAATTAAATTATCAAAGATGTCTGAACCAACCTAGTAGATTATTTAATGAGACATTTAGGTGGCAATTAGTATAGAAGGTGCTTATATTTGGAATTCTGACGTCGCTCATCAGTTCATTTGGAAGAGCTGATTACAATCTGCCTCTCTTTATTTTTGCTGCATTTTTGTGGGAGTTCTAGAAAGTGCATTTTATTCAATTCTAAAATAGTTCCATACTCGGATCATTTATCTATTGTTGTTCTCTTTCATAATTGATTTTGTCTATGCGGTGTACTGGCACAATTAATGGAGTCGATTCAAAATTTTAGATACTAAGATAGATTCCATTTTGCATTCTACAGTCATTATAACTGCTATGGTTAATATGATAACAAAAGTAAAAATATATATCAATCATCAATTTAAAGATAATAGTAATTCTTCTTTCAGCTGGTAATAATAATGAAGTTAAACATAATTTATATCCAGGTGCTATTAAAGATAATGTAATAAATTTTATTACTTTTAAAAACACAGGTGATGATTGATTATTATACAAAAAATCATAAAATAATTATCAAAGAAAATTGACACTTTTATTCAATTTATTAACCAAGTATGAATCATTAGCTTTTCTTCAATATTTGAAGAAATCTATCATCTAAATTGTTTTGATTTCTATTCATAAAACAATCTCATTTTAAAAATTGAAAAATAATCAATTTCTAAAATCTAAATTTATTTAAAAAATCAAAAGATATTTGCTCATACCTCTCCAAAACATTCTAATTAGATAACATGTTATTCTAATTTTTTATAAATATAGCTTGATATACTATTCTAAAATTTAAAAACAATGATTTAGTGTTAGTAGTTAATATTATTTTTTTTTGATATCCAATATCAAGTTTATTTGTAAAGTAGCTTAAGAAAATAAAATGGTGGATAACCAGTTTAAAAAGACAAAAATATTAAATCTATTGTATTATTAAATTAATTTTATAATGCAAGAGACCCCTACTCCTGAAATAACTGATGAATAAGTCTAGCAATTCTAAATTTAAAATTATTTCGAACATAAAGTAATTGGTGAGACCTTACAAGGGCTGGCTATTAAATATAACATTACTCCAGAATCTATTAGAAAATTTAACAATCTCACATCAAATGAAATTTATTATCTCAAATCAATTATAATACCAAACTAGTCTTCATATAATATGAAAGAATAAGAAATCGACTAAAGTTCTCTCTTTAAAATATTTATGTTATAATTTATGCTTAGTAACATTTTGGATCCTACTGATCGAAGTGAAAAAGTTGCCAAGTATTATTTAGAGGTTAGTGATTGGGACTTAAATAAAGCTATACAAGAATACAAAGAAGATAAAAAATTTGATAAATGAAGGCATTATTTTTATATTTTTAATTTCGTAAATTCTTACATTTAAAATATATTTTTGTAAAAAGAATTATATCTCAAATTACTTTTACATTGCTTGAGAATTTATTTTAAATTAAACTTCTCATAATATTTGGCAATTAAATTTAAAGAGAATCTTAGTCAGTTTATGAAATACGAAGACTTTTAATATAGATAGGTTTAAATTGATAACAATTGACTAGCTTAAACCATATTAAGACTGAAACACACATTATAACAAAGGAAATTTCTAATTTATTAATTTTGGTAGAGTCTATTGTAATAATTTGAAAATATATTTTATTAATAAATTATTTATAGGATTTTAAGGAATTGATTTAATACTAATGTGGTTAATATCAGAAGTAAATGATTATTATATATTATGATATAAATAAAATTATATAATATATATATATATTCAAATGGATTAAAATTATGTTGTTGTTTAAGGTGTAAGAGGTTATAGATAATAAGGTAATTAGTTATGATGTTAACTACCAGATTATTGATTTTACTGCTACAATTATTGTTAATATAATTATTATTGATTTTAGTAGTACATCTATTAATATATTATTTGTTATTGTTGAATAAGATTAGCTTTAGTCTATTATTTCGGAGATTCTAAGCAACCAAGAGGCTCCCTAAAAATAATAAAAAGAAATTACCAAAGATTCTCATCGTTTGGATATTTCTTAACTGGATATTTGGAATCATTATTGAAATCATTTTAATATTTCGGTGGGAAAATAGTATCTATAGTCAATTTAAAGGCGTCATCTAATTATATTATAAGGAATTTAACCTAACATTCTTGGTAAGAGCATCTATAAAATACTGCTTGATTCTTCGATACATGGATTGGTATTAACTTCTATAAGCCAAGTTTTGAAATCACTATCAATAATAAAATCGTATCCAAATATTTCCATACAATATCTTCTTTGGGACAAATTCAATTTTCTTTTGACTGATTACAAAGAAGTCCATACTAGTTATTTCATTTTAGGAACGTGAGTTCCATAAAAATCAACCTATAATCCTTATTCATTTAAATAGTTTTAAAAATCATTGAATGACAATTAATTTCCATCTTCAAACTCTCCATATTTATCACTATATTTTTGAATAGCATTATTGGTTAAGTGAATGAATTAATTATCCACATTATCCGTAGTAAAATTTTCACTTGAAGTTCTTATGTAACCTTCTTTAAAGAAATAACAATTCAAATCCATAGTCACCAAAACCCATACTCTGATATCAAATTTTCTATTTTTAATAAGAAATGGTTGTTCAATATATTTCTAAATTACAAATGAGTTTGCTTTTATAGAATTTTTCTTCTTTTATTCTTCCAAATCTTCGGCAGATCCCATTTATAAATCAGTTATTAATTAGATTATAACTTCAATATCATTTACTACATGTATTCCTCTTCCTCTATTTAGAAAAGTCGGTTTAAGTAGCCAAAGATATTGATCTCCCTCTTAACATTTAGGTATTTTTTAAGGAATAGAATGTAATTTTTTATCAATTTGGGGATTACTTTAAATCTATTATTTATATTTGATTAAAATTACTTTTAATTTTTTCTTGATCTCTTGTAATTTTTTTGGCAACTATTCTATTTTTTTATCTTTTGGAGCAAATTTATCAAAGAATTTTATAAATTAAGTTAATTAAGAATCTATTGATTCATCATTGAAATCTAAGACAAAGGTAACAGGAACAAAATCAAAAACATTTTATTTGTTGTTCTAAAGTTTATCCAAATAGTTATACATCACATAATTAGCTTAGGTTTCGAAATAGATATTATTTATTAGAAATTTCAAAATGTTACTCAAAATGATTCACACATTACTTATATTAACTATTTGCTATTAATCTATCGTATTTATATCCTCTATTAGTTTGTTACCATCTGAAATTTATACTCATTGAATTACTTTCTTTACAAAGATGCCATTCAGTTCTTCCATCCATGATTCTCTGTACCAACTCATGATTATTTCCTTACCCTAATGAATATTTATATCCATCTAAGATTTCAGGAATAACTTCCTGTTTTTCTCGTTGTTATCTATGAGTAAACTAATCTTTTGAAAATTTCATAGATCTGGCAATCAATATCATAGAACCGGGAACCTGATATTTAAGTAGACTACAGGGCTTGGTCAAACATTTACTTGATCTATCTGGAGAGTCTGGTTATTCTTGCAACCGAGACTTCGATTATCGAATTCCTTTATAAAATATAAAAATTCCATATTTACCTTTCTAACCTCGCAATTTAGGTAATCTAAATTCATTTCGTATTGGAAAAGCAGACCCATTTATTGCCAAAAACATGAATTTAAATTAAAATATATTATAGGAAGAACTATTTATAAATTTATTCTCATTTCTCTTATATTAATTTATTAGTGCATACTTTTTATTTTTATTTCTTCAATTTATGATCTAAAAATTGAATTCCTTTTTACATATCAAATATGATTAAATTATCTATTTAAATAGGGTAAATATGTATGCATACATTTTATTATAAGATTAGAATCAATTAATATTCTATTCAAACTAGTGTATCTTATTTGAATCAATTAATCAGTATTGTATTTTCTACCTCTTTAAATTATTTCATAATCTCTTTAACCATTACTGATTAATTATGATTAAAATCAATATATTTGAATCATCATTATCTAGATACATCTGATTCATGCATTTATAATAAAACCATAAATTGATTTTTATTTAAATAATTTTCCTGAAACTTATCTTAAAAAGAATAACAATCTTATTTATATACGTTTAATAAAATTTACAAATAATATTCTTTAAATAATATCAATCGTTTTGATAGGCTAATCTTTCGTAATAACTTAAATCCTTTTTGGTTGGATGACAGCAGAGGCAAAATGTTAAAATCACCATTAATCCCATGATTACAGTTAATCCAGCGCAAATATCTCCTATGATTTTACAAGTAGATTATAGGGAATCTTGTGCTGAAACGAGACATTATTAAGGCTATAATATTAAGAGATAAATTTACATTAGTGGCTAATTTACTATTAATATCATAAAAGATCTGTAATGAAAATGGAGTACACCACCCTGAACAATCATTACTTTTTTCAAGATTTTCAATAAAATAAGCTTATGATTTCTAAGAATCAGTCCATGTTTTAAATTACGAACATTATTAAACTTTTGTTGCCTAAATATTATATACTATGTCTACCTAGGATGTATCAGTGGTTGTATAATTATTATAAGAAAGGGGTAAACTACTTGGATCTGATGTGTAGCATTAACAATTAGAGGAGCATAAAAGATTTTATCCTAGCATCCAAGTGTTTTGTAGATTAGGATCTTTTGAGCAATACTACTCTTAATTCAAATCTTTTATGTCACTTGCAAAAATATATCCCAATATCATAAGGGCAATAAATCCAAGTAATAAAAATATATTAACCAGATTAAATATAAACAAGAGAAAAGTACTTTTTTTCTTTCCTCCAATTATTCCAAAAATAGCATTTATTATCATTACAGAAGATACAATCCAAAAACCTAGCATTGTTCCTGATCCATATTCAGTAATCTTAAAATGAAATTAAATTTACATCATCATTTTTCCCTTTTGAATATTCAATTTACAAATATATTGTAAAACCAAAACTCGCTAATCCTCCTATCAGTATTAAGATTGCTTCAAACTCTACTATACATTTTAAACAACTAATTGGAAGACACATAATTAAATGAATAAATAATTATTCTATAATTAATTGTTCTATAATATATAGTTTTTTTCATTTGTAGAATATTCAAAATATAAAAATCCCTTCCATATTATATCAATAATTTATAAATTACGTATATACTGTTATAACTAAATTTAAATATATTTAATAATCTTTTTTTGAGATTTAATTTAAATTTGTGGAAAGCTTTAATAACAATGAATTTCATTGAAAAATTGAAAAATCTAAAAAGTAGAATTATTAATAAAATTAATTTTTTAATTTTCAAATAAAAAATCAAATTTGCTATTGATCTGTTGGGATTCTTCTATCATCATTTTATTTTATAAAATATTTATTTTCTACTTTTTTAATGATTACGATAGTTGCGATAATAAAAATAAATGAGAGTATAATAGCAGAAATAAAAATTAAAGCCAAATATCCCCCATTTATAGGAGAGTTTTAAGGATTATTTTTATTTAACACCACAGTTGAATATTATACTTTACTTGAAGCTAAATTATTATATATTTCTAATTAAGGAATGATATTTCTTTCGCCTAAAACTCTTCTGTTAGAATTCTATGTAAGTAAGGAACTTATAGTAATATTGTAATCCTAACTTTGATTAAATTAACTATTATCATAAGAGAGGATAAGCTCAGTTGCTGATCCATTATTTTATTAGTCTTCTAATGTTAGTGGGATACTTGTAGAATTTTGAGTTATCGATCCATTTAAAAAATTGATCGAATAAATTTAATAATTTGAATCTCTTACATTTTATGTAGTTTAGATCAACTGATTTTAAGTATCAATGATAGAATTAGAGGCATCACTTATAATTATAATTGGTCCCACTACAGAGGATTCAGTATTTGAAGTTGGCAGCTCAAAAATCTAAATAGAATTAGAATATGACTATGTTTATTTTTCAATTTCTATCTGAGATATAATCATCAACAAATATTGGGTTTATTTATTCATAGTTATTGCTATTCCAATTATACACTAATAAACAATACTCTCTAAAGTTACAATATTTTAACAAGTTTGAAACTATTCTGGAGTTAAATAATATTATAAAACTTTATTATCACCATCATTTAGTTTAACCTATTGTTCTTCTAAAATTGCAGTGATTGTGTTATCTTCTATAGATTTAGTTAAATAAATTTTAGGAGACAAACATTCATTTAAAGCAATATTAAAAGTGGATGTTATTAATAAATTAGTAGTGTTAAGTTCTATTTCACTTGTTGAACTAATGTGCGAGCCAGAACTTAATTATGAGATTTAATCTCCACATGTTTAAGGTATGCATTTGTAATAAAATAAGAAATAATTATCTTAACAACTTTTACATGTATTATCGGTATCACATTCTTTACAATTTAATGAACAATCAGAACTTATTTAAAGGTCAGACAATAATACTCCTGATGCTAGGATTTTTATACTAATTATTTTTGAATCAATGTCTTATTCTAACCAGAATGAATTTGTTGTTAAGGTCTATTTAACACTATTCTTGTTTATTTCTATTTCAATTGATTTACCAATTGCAGAGGCGAAAGTGATATTAAACATCAACTTTCCTTATGAAGATGTTGAAAAATCTTGAATCAAACAAAGACCATCCTTTGGAACTTCATAACATTCTTGCCAATCATTTTCGTCTTCTGAGCACTTGACAGGTAGAATCTTAGACTTTGTTTCACAATTTTACCATAAATCATCTTCCCATTATGTATTAACTTCCCTATTGTATACAGGATAAATTGATATAGTATTGGTTAAGTGTATTATAGAGAATATTAAGATGTATTCTATTATTTGAAGCATATATAATATCAATATTAATGGAAGATAAATAGAATAAGTCCCTTTATGAATGATAAAAAAAATATTTTAAAATATACTAACTTAATTAATTAATTAAGTATTAAATTATAAAATGAATTTTGAATAACAATTATAGCAAACATTTTTTGAACAACAAATATCAGGACACTCTATATTTATTAAACTGAATGATGGCGAATTTGTGGCAAAATCATGCTCAACAAAAAACAACAACGAACAGATGTACTTTGTCTAGAATATATTAGTTTCTATGAATGGGTTTCAAAAATTGAAGGATATCAAGATTTCTTCTCTTAATATAATGGTATAATAACTTTGGAAGAAAATTATACTATTAATTATCCAAAAGTAGATTAAATTTAACAAAATTGGCTTGATTCTTTGGTTGCCAAAAGGTTTAATCCAAACAACAAAAGTATAATGATGTTGAAACTTTAGAATATCTGCTTCTAGAAAATTTGATTATAAATTAAAAGAACCTTCGAATACTTGATATTAAATTAGGATTTACGGTAGAAAAACAATCACATGCATTACGCTATTAAGAATCAACATCATCAAAAGTTGGTATAAGAATTTGCGGAATGAAAGTGTAAAAAGATAATGAGATTATTGTTTTTAAGGACAAGCATTGGGGGAGAAGCATTTCTGTAGACGAATTGATTGAGGCATTTAAATTATTTTTTAATAGTTAAAAAAAGAGTTGTAAGTATTAGATATAATGAAATAATTAGAGATGATATTAAATTTGACCCTTCAAGTGGAAAAATTGAAAAATTTTATAACAAACAATTGTAAGGAAGTTACATCATGGTAAGGAACAAGTTTATTAATTGTATGTGATGCTTAAGATGATCTTAAAATTAGATTAATTGATTTTTCAAAGGCTAAAGTGGATACATAATCAAATAAATAAAACACAGATATAATAAATGTTTTAAATAGCTTTTTAGAATTTGTGTAAAAGATTTGAAAATTCTTGATTATAGTTATTTTATTGGGATTCGTAATGATTTATAATATACTGATACTTATGGAAAAATAATGAATTATAAAAGAAAATAATCAAATCCATTAAAACTTTTTATATTTAAAAATATATGTAAGGAGCTCCAGTAATAGTTGTCAATGCTAACACAAAAAGAGAATAAGGAAGAAAGGCTTAATTGGGAAATATATAAGCTGCCAAGGCTGTCTCAGATATAGTCTTAACTACTCTTGGTCCTCGTTCAATGTTAAAAATGTTATTAGATCCTATGGGTGGAATAGTGATGACAAATGATGGCAATGCTATTTTAAGAGAGATCGATGTATAGCATCCAGCAGCTAAAAGTATGATAGAATTAGCAAGAGTATTGTTATGATATAATAATTTAAAAAGGCTCAAGATGAAGAGGTTGGTGATGGTACAACATCTGTGATAATATTGGCAGGGGAAATGATGGTAGCAGCTAGACCTTTTATAGAAAAGAATATCCATCCAACAGAAATTGTTAATGGTTATTTCAGAGCATTAGAGGATTCAGTTTAAATTTTAGATGAAATTGCTTAATAGATTGATACAGAGAAAAAAGAGGAAGTTATGAAAGCTTTACAATCTTGTATTGGAACAAAATTTGCTTTTAGATGGGGAACTTTAATTAGTGATCTATCCTTATAGGCTACAAGGATAGTTTTAAGAGGGGGAAATATAAATAAACTGAATTTGGAAATTAAAAGGTATGCAAAAGTAGAAAAGATTCCTGGAGGAACTTTAGAGGAAAGTTGTGTACTTGAAGGAGTTATGATTAATAAAGATGTTACACATCCAAGAATGAGAAGAGAGATAAAAAATCCTAGAATCATCCTATTGGATTGCACATTAGAATACAAAAAAGGGGAATCAATGACTAATATGGAAATGACAAAAGATTCAGACATGACTGATGCACTTTAATAAGAAATAAATGAAGTAGCTTTAATGTGTAATGATATATTAAAACACAAACCTGATATTGTTATAACAGAAAAGGGAGTCTCAGATTTGGCTCAACATTTCTTATTAAAAGGAAATGTTTCAGTAATAAGAAGAGTTAGAAAAACAGACAATACAAGAATTGCAAGAGTTTCTGGAGCTACGATTGTCAATAGACCAGAAGAATTATAAGAAACTGATGTTGGTACATTATGCGGAACATTTGAAGTCAAAAAGATTGGAGATGATTATTTTGCTTTCTTTGTTGATTGTAAGAATCCGACAGCTTGTTCTATTATTTTGAGAGGAGCTTCCAAAGATGTACTAAATGAAATGGTAATAACATATTTAATAAATAAATTAGGAAAGGAATTTACATGATTGTTTGGCTGTTGCTAAAAATATTTATTAAGATCCAAAACTCTTACCTGGAGGAGGTGCTGTTGAAATGGAAGTTAGTGCTAAACTATTATAAAAAGCTAATAAGGTTGAAGGTTTAGGTTAATTGCCATATAAAGCAGGTATATATACTCAGTTGAATATTTAAGTTGCTTATGCTTTAGAAATTATTCCAAGAACACTTTCAGCTAATTGCGGAGCAGATACTGTTAGAATTTTGACAGAATTGAGAGCTAAACATAGTGAAGATGGAGGACTCTATTTTGGAGTAGATGGTAACACTGGAAAAATTGCAAAGATGAATGAAATTAATGTTTGGGAACCACTATCAGTTAAAAAGTAAATAAGAAACCTCTACTATCTTTAGATAAGTTTTGAAGACTGCCATAGAATCTGCTTGTATGTTGTTGAGAATCGACGATGTTGTATCAGGAATCAAAAAGAAATAATAACAATCAGGACGTTAAGGAGAAGAAGAACCTTAGGAAACCTTTGGAGATTAAAGAGATGGTTGATATTTGATCAAAATTAAGTATGTATAAAAATCTATCATTTATATATGTTGAAACTATGCCAACATTCTTTATATATTTAGAATTAGTGTTCATTAAAAACATTTAATGGCTCACATTAAAAAATGTGTTTTAAAATACTGATTAATATTTTCCTAATTATTGTATATGAGGATAAAATGAGGATAGTTATTAGTTTGTGTAAAATTGATACATTTTTGAATAGAGTTCTTATCTCTTAACCATTAATTTATATCTAATTTATTTTATTTATTTCATAAATCTTAAGAAAGATGAGTACAGGATTGGCAAAACCAAAAAAGTTGAAATTGACAGATTATGAAGTGTTTCAAACACTTGGAACAGGTATTGAATTGAAATTCAAATCATTAGGATCATTTGGAAGAGTTAAATTGGCTAGAAACAAATAAACAAATAAATATGTAGCTTTGAAAAGTTTAAAGAAAGCTGAAATCATTAGATTAAAATAAGTTGATCATGTTATTAATGAAAATACTATATTGGGCAACTTATCACATCCTTTTGTTGTAAATTGATTTATTAGTTTTAAATAGGTCAATTTTGAAGGATTTTGCCAGGATCCAAGATATTTATATTTGGTATTAGAGTTTGTGTCAGGAGGAGAATTGTTTACTTATTTGAGAAGTATTGGAAGACTTGATACTTAACATGCAGCGTAAAATATTAAATTAAAATCTTTATTATAGTTTTTATGCTTCATAAGTTGCTTCTATTTTTGAATATCTTCATTCCAAAAATATTATCTATAGAGATTTGAAACCTGAAAATTTGTTGATTGCTGATGATGGATATTTAAAATTAACAGATTTTGGATTTGCTAAAGTTGTTGAAGGAAGAACTTATACTTTGTGTGGAACTCCAGAATATTTGGCACCAGAAATTTTATTGAATAAAGGACATGGTAAGGCTGTTGATTGGTGGACTTTGGGAATTTTAATTTATGAAATGAATGCAGGAATCGACCCTTTCTCTGATGAAGATCCTATGGCCATTTATTAGAAAATTCTTAAAGGAAAAGTGAAATTTCCTAAGTCTTTCGATAAGTATTTATATTTTTTTATCTTAGAAATGCTAAATCTTTAGTCAAGCATTTATTAGTTGCAGATTTATCAAAAAGATATGGAAACTTAAAAAATGGTAATTCTATCAACTTATTTATAATATAGGTGCTGCTGATATCAAGAACCATAGATGGTTTGGAAATCTAGATTGGAATTTGTTAACCCAAAAAAAATTACCAGTTCCTTATAAACCTGTTGTTAAGTACTTATATAAATTTAATCAAATATTAGAGCTGCAAATGATACATCAAATTTCTCATCCTATCCAGAATCTGATACCTAAAGTCCTGCACTTAAACCAGCTGATGATCCCTTCCTTGAATGGTGAAATATATATACATTATCATGAATAAATACGTATAGAAAAATCAACCATAAATTTTTCATTCCTTTTTTTTCATTAAAATCTAATTAATTTTAAAAAAGCTTCAATTCAGATAATTTTTGTTTGAGAATTACTCATTTTATATAACTAAAGATTATTTGTTTATTTTAAAAAATAAAATAACACATGATGTTCAATTTTACTTAAATTTTATAACTTCAATTTAAATTTATAAAAATGATCTTGAACACTACTTTTATTTTTATTCAAAAAAAATTAGGCAAAATAAAAATTGCCATATTTTAATCAAATAATTACAAGGAATAAAGTTTCATTTTAGGCTTTGCATTTTATTATGAAAATTAAAAATATAATTTTGAAATTACATTTAGGCAATTATCCTATTATTAAAATAATGGAATCTTTTAAGTAGAATAACTAATTATATATTTTTAATGAACTAAATTAATATATATTTCGATTAATTGGAATAGCAAACTACCATATGAAATAATTTATCGATAAATAGGAATTAGAATCAATTTAATAATTTTACTTATTGACAGCCTTTTTTAAATCAACTTCTTAAAGAAAATGAGGAATTAAGAATTCTTTTAAATTTAATTTTAGATATTGTGTATTAGAAAGTTTGAAGGTAATAAATTTATTTAATAATTACCTCTGAATCTTGTTAACATCCATAATAATAACATTCAATTTAAGGAATAAATAATAAAATGAGATGCTTTAAATTAAAGTTCATAAATATATAAAAATATTTCTACATATTAATTATTTAAAAAAAAATCTTTAATTTTTTTCTAAATTAAAGATTTTAGTTTGTAAATAAATTTCTTTTCTATGGTTATGAATTGATTAGTCAAATGAAAGTTGTTGTTTGTATAAAAGTAAAATTTGAATCATAAAAGTTGCTCATTTATTGAACAAAAACAAAAATAAAACTGATTAAGAAAAAGAATTGTTATTAACACTAAAATTGAATGTAATTCTTATTATAGTTTTAAATCCTTTTCAATTATGGTATTCTTAAAGCTCTTAGATTTATTTTAATTAGTGTATATATGTATATATAATATTAATTGATTTATTTGGATAGTTTTGAAATTAAATACAGTAATTATAAAACTTAGCAAGTACTAGAAGGGATTGATACAGAATGTAGAACAAGAGGTTTATTATTATCAATTTAATGTATTAAACATATTTCATTATTCAAAAAAAATCAATGATTAACATATAAAAGAATCATATTTTCTTGTAGTCTAACTATGCTGTTGGAGCTAAGTTTTATGTAAAGGTTTAGGGATTGGAAGCTTTATTTTCTTGTAAGAAAATCTAACAGAATGATTATTGTTGTTAATTGGCTTTGCTATCCTTGACTTCCTTTTTGCGATTATACTCTAACAGTTTGACGAAGTCGATTTCAATATTCCTTTGAGGTTTGCTTCTTTGAAGTGAATAGTTTTGTTTTTTTGATGAACACACCCCCATATGATTTGTAGTAATAATAATTAATTGTTTGTGAATTGATATTATCATATCAAGCAATTAAAAATTCATATCTTTTTATGAATATTATAGATTAGATTTATTGACTTCTTTAGTTAAAATCAAAAATATTAAACTCAAAATTTTAATTATGACTATTCAAGAGAGTTTCTTGAAAATTCAATTTTTTATTAAATTCATAAAACCTTTCATACTTTTTGACAATTTTTTGCTTTTTATAGAAATTTGAAAAGGATTTTCTTATTAAGCAAATTATTTTTATAAATTTTTATAAATTTATTTCGAGAGTTGATTTGAAGAACATAAGAGAAAAATTAATCACTAAAGTATGACATTTGGTATTTTTCTAATGAAAATAATACAATAAATTAATCAAATTTAAAGGTTTATACTTGTGTTAAAATATATTAGAATAATCAACGCAAAGTATGTAATTCTAATTAAGCTAATAAAACAGATTTTACCAGAATTTCCATCTTATATATAATTTAAATATATATTTTTTAATAATTTATATAAATATGAGTTCAATTTAGTATACTCTTTAAGATTAACTTGAAAAAATTAGATAAAATTAATATACAAGATAAAGGGATATAATTAATGCATTTGATATAATTTAAAATTTGACAAAATAAATTTAAACCCTAAAATTGCCGAATAAAATTATTAAGGATGATAATACTTTAAAATAATAGAGTAAAACTAAAACTAATACTAAAACTAAAAATAAAATTGAAAAGTAGGAAATAATCAAAAAGGAAAAAAATCTCTTCAAAAGATTTGTTTCTCATATTGTCTTTAGAAATATTATGTAATTTTTATCGATAAAAGACCTTAAATAATTGAGATTGATAAGTGTTTTCACAAATTATCTAATAGAAAATAATATAGAATATTTGATATACTTTAAATAATAAAGAACTAATTATTTAGAATCTTTAAACATAACAAAATATTAGAAACCTGAAATTCCAGGATTAAGAAACATCGAAAATATGCTAAAAAGTCAAATCTCTAGAAAGGGATATATTATTAAATTTTCATAAAGACTTTTATCTTTCTGTAGCTTGATTATTGGTTTATAAGCAGGATCAAAGTCTCATGAATTTTTATCAAAATTCGAGATCTTAAAAACAGGACTTAAAGAGCTTCGTACTTTATAATAAAGATGGTATGGAATTTACGAAAAAGAAAAAAGAATGATCAAGAATTTTATTTCTAAGCAAGGAATTGGTGATCTCACATCAGATTATGAAAATGGTATTAATTTTGCAGATTTAAATAAATATGTTAAAAACCTCAACGATTTCACTACACAGTAAAATTATAAAGTAATTTGCGAAGCTTTCAACAAAAATTAATTACTTTCAACAATATCAAATGAAATGAAATTTTTAAATAGACTGTTAATGCGAATGAGAGCAAAATAAAATTATCTTTTTAAGATATCTGATTTAGGTAATTTATTTTTTAAATTGACATTATCATATTGTTCTTTGAAGGATGTTATGAATAGTAGATTAGTCTGTAAAAAATTTAATTAAGCATTCCAATAAAATTCAAGTTATCATTATTAATTTTCAGCCAATAGAATTTAGAAGTAAATTAATTCAATATAAACAAATTTCAATTTAAGCCTAACATAAGATGAATTTTTATATAAAACTAATGAGCAAAATAGTCTGATGGAGATTTTTTATTGTATTTATCAAAATTAGAACCAAAATGATCATATAAGTACAAAAGATTTCCTATAAATAAATAGTTAATAAATTGCAGATTTTATATATAAATCAACAAATGATGACTAAGAATATTTTAAGACTCTAGAAATACTAAAAGAAAGATTAGGGATAGATATTTTGGATGAAAGAAATTATAATACTTTTTTATAGAAATTATAAAAAGTTAAGGAATCTTTATAAGATTACCATATAAAATTACCAAAGCTTTAATAGCAATTAACTATAATAGAGAATAAAAATCATTATTATGAAATGTGATTTTAATCAAATTAATTTTTAAAATTCTACTGTAAAATTTTTAATTTTACTATTTATAATTTTTGAATCTAAATTATCTATAAAAGTACTATTTATAATCCTTTGAATAAATTTTTAATGCCAATTTATAAAATCTGCAATCATCTTATTTTAATATTTAACTTTTAATGATGATCAAAAAGGAGTAACAATAATAATCCTAACTCTATGCTTGTTTGATAAATATAATTTATTTTATGAATAAAGATTGTTATAATTTATTTTAAAAAAGAGCAAGTCTATAATTTTAAACAAAAAAAATTTTTAAATATTTTAGATAGATGTATGATCATTTTCTCTCAATAAACTAAATTTGGATGATATTAGTTTCGATTCCGACTTTAAATTTAGAAATGGATATCTTATTTTTATTTACAATTTTAAATGACTTAAATGACTGAATAGTTCTTATATAATAATAACTTCTATCAATTTCACATGTAAGGCAAACTTTCTTTTAATTAAAATTAAAAAGTTAGAATAATCTGAAGTATGATCAAACATTATTTGATCAGATGATCAGATTATTATTTTGCAGATGGCAAGAAATATGAAAAAGCTTAATAATGAGAATGATAGATTATATAACAATTGATATGGAAATGAGTGTACTTTATGCATTATAGATGAATATTTATATTATATATTAAGTTTTTGAGGATCCAGATATAACTTTAGAGATATTAATTAAAACAAAAAAAATCCTTATATCAATTCAAATGTCTTTTTCTGCCTCTTCAGTTAGTAATTCAGAATTATTTTCTTAATCTTCATTAAATTTGATCTAAATAGAGTATGATGAAGAATTAGAAAAATAAGAATTGGAAGCTGAAAAAGAGAAATTTGCTTAAATGTTTGAAGCACATTATAATACTACTAGCGTGTTCATCTAGACTGTTTAAGAGACTGCTGTTTTCAAGTAATAAATCTAGAAAAATTTACTTTTATTAGGAAAGCCAAAAAACTTAGAATGCTAAAACGAAAACTTCGTAAACTGATAAGAAGTCAGATAATTAGAAAAAGAGCGATTGAAAGTTAAAAGTAAGAAGGGTCCTTTAATGAAACAAAACAATTTAACTAATTTAAATATTATCCGGATTATGAAGGGAAATATTATTATCTAGAAGGCAAAAAGAATTAAGAAATTGATAATTTAGATTGGAAGCCTATGCCAGAGCCTATTATAAATCCAGATATTAGTATTATTTCGTCGTCGTCATCAACATAGCATTCAAGTTTGTTATTTTTTTAATTTTAGCATCCTAGAGTAATTTGAACAATGTAAACGATGTGGATGTTACTAAGAATACAAATAATTATTCCAATATTAATAATAATAATAACAATAATTAAATTAATAATAATACTAATAATCAATGCGAGGGAATTGTTAAGAAAGCTTTTGAATAACATGACCCAAATGAATAGTGTTAGAGGTTTTAGCATTAGTAGTAGTGAAATGGGCCCTTCAAACTGGTAGCTGCAGTTATGAGGGGTTGAAAAAGCCGTGCGTACACTCAATGAAGTGACAAAGCTTTCATCAACACCTATAAATAATTATTTTTCAAAATGTATCTTCCTCTAGTAATATTTCTTTTAACACTTTTACATTATATTTATAATTTATAGAGATATCTCGATAGAATAAGTTGAAATTTAAAACTAAAAATTAATATTTTTATATTTATCAAGAAAAGTATTAGCTTAGATGGACAACCAAAATGATTCAATTGACTATTCTAAATCTAATTTCCTATAGTCTAAAGATATATCAGACTATTTATCTAAAGATTATTATTCAAAATTTAAGATGGAATTAAATTTATATGATCAATCAGCCACTCTCTCTAGATTATCAATTATTGATAAAACAAGTGATGACTTTACTAATAATACTCAAATTAAAGCTATTTGTTCTTCCGAAAGACTAGCTGAAGAAATCTATAAAAATTAAGTATTTATCCAAATACAACTAGATCTTAGAAAAATAGATTACTACTTTATAATAATAGCTAAAATTAACGATTGATCACAATTCTATTTTACAAGATCAAATAGAAAACAAATAGAAAGAAATTAATCTTTTATAGCTAAAATTAGAGGAGTAAATTAATAAAAATGAAAATCAAAAAATAAATAGTTCTTAAAAAGAAATAAAAGTAGAAAAATTATAAATCAATCCTAAGTATTTATCTTTTTTAAATTAGGGAACACAAAAAATCTTAAAAAGTATTTCAGAAAAATTAATTTTATTATTAATTAAAAGATCTTTCTAAATAATACTCAAAACAAGCTATTAATAACTTAAAATCTTATTAAACAGAAGTTTTTTCTAAAACATACTAAAATACTTAAGGAGATATCACTGAAGATTCCACTATGAAAGATACTTAACTTAGTGATTTTAGATAAATATACAATTTATTAAATACTAAATCTAATCCTAATTTAAACTAAAGTGGAAAAAAGTTTTGGTCTCCTCCTTAATTTCAATCTACTAAACTTTAAAAAAATACAAATTTAAAAAAAAGATTAGACATAACTATCACTTAAGTAAAAGAAATGCAATAGAAATATAGCTAATTTTAAAAAACAAAATGAAGACTTTACCTTTAAATTTGATTTAATTAAAAAATTATATAATTATTGTAGTGTAATTTTTCTTTAGTCATAATTAAATAAGAGGCTATCGATAATTAAATCTAATATAATGAAACTATTAATAGCTTTATTTCAAAATTTAATATTGTATATAAAGTAATTAATGAATTTTTTAACTTCATTTTATAAAAGTACTTAACTTTATTACTTTTTTTATTCTTAACTATTACTCAATTCTTGAATTATTTAATAAGAATTTTAAGATACTTATTAGAAAAGGAAAAGCATATTTAAATTGTAAATAAAACTGGATTGTCAATAATTTTAAAACCTAACAATTGTAAATAAAAAGTTTAAATATTTAATTGATATAAGAAGATATTTATTCTTGAAAACAAAATATTAATCTCAAATATATTAACTTAAAAGATTCAATATCATTATGCGAATTAATTATTACGATAAGCTTTTTGCTAAATCTTCTTTAATTTTAATTCATAATAATCATCAAAAAAGATGATTGAAAATGGTAACATGAATATTGATTAACTTATTGCTTAATTTTTTTTGGTCAAATGTTATTTTCCTATGGTTAAAATGAAAAACATCATAAAAATAAGAACACAGAGAATTCCAACTACGGTGAACTATAAAATTATAAAATATGTAAATACAATTAATTAGTTTAACTAGTAAATTGTAACCTCTTTTAAGTCTTCATAGAATAATATATTTAGATTTTCTACAAATTCCGAAAATATTAAAGCCCCTTCTAATTCATATTTATTATATCCTATTTTTTCTTTAAATTAATTTAAATCTCTATCTGTTTTTATTGAATTTAAGATATAGATTAAAGCAGAAGATATGCCTCTTTATAAATTTTAATCGAGAGATTGAGTACAAATCTAGGAAGGGTAATTGTATATCTCTTCATGAATGTATTCGCAAAGGTTAGCGGCTTGAAGAAAATTATATTTATTCATGAAATTTTGGGATAATATACTACTTTATATAAAATTGATACTTTTATTGATCATTTTATATATTGATGAAATCTTCTAATCTTTAAAGAGAATTTTATATCTCACCAATAAATCTTTACTTATCAGTTTCGTTTAGAAATACAAAATTTGAAATTCCATACAATACACTGATATGCGAATATAAGGTAGGAATATCAATGCCTACATCAGAAAGCTTTCTATAAAACTAGGCTGTTGGTTGGTATTAAATAATATAATCTGAGATCATCCAATACACAAATGTACCCTAAATAAACATAAGAAAAACTATAAAAAATGACAGTATTCTCACTGATAAATCTCCTACTTAAATTTTTATTCCCTTATTACATTTATTTGCTGACATCTAATCTCTTGATTTATCCATAGTTAAACTAGATTTTAACAAATGATTTTCTTTTTCGTGCATGGAAAACTAATACTTAAACAAATTATCACTATCTTTAAGAATGTATTTAGTTAATTACTAGTAATTATGAATATCTAAAAAGTAATTTTCTTTTGGACATGAAAATAATAATCTTAAATGTTTTAAATGTTATTTTTCAACAATTTTTATTAAAATAATAAGAACAATAAGATTTGCAATAATCAATATTGATTATATTAAATAAAGCACTCTTTACTAGGTTAGGATAAAATTAGAATTTATTTGAGATTGTTCATAAATTTAGTCATTTAAATTTTGGAATTCTTACTTGAGATTAAATTAATTCTTATAACTATAATAAATATATGCGCTATCAGTTTCAGGTATTTGTTTTTCTACATAAAATTACTTTAATGTGTATTAAAAATCTAATAAAATATTAATACAACTTCTAATAGAGATTTCATAAGTTTCTCCTTTGTTAGAATCGACATACTGCAATACAGTGATGTTGATTGAGGATATTGATATTTATAGTTCTTTTTTATTTAAGATCTCATTTAAATTATATTGCAATCTTTGGAATTATTAAGGAATAGTATATTCCGGAAATATCAATAATTGATTATACTCATCCTCATCTAAAAGAGAGTTCTACTTCATTTTCATATAATTGAATATAATCCATCGATTGACCCAAAAAGTTTCCAGAGGTTAAAAAGCTTGGTTTTTAATCTATAACAATTCAATATCCCTTACTAACTAATTTAAGCTACGATATAGACTTTAAATTATCTATGATTTAAATATATTTTACTATATATATGATAATCGAATGAGCAATCAAAGAGAGTAATGCTATTTTTATAAATAAGCATGAACCTTAATGGGATTACTTTTTATTCACATTATAGAAAAGTTAATACTTCTTAAAATGCTGAGATTATTTTAAATTCTATACAGAGGATACTTATGATTTCTTGCAATCTTCTTCTTAATTACTATCGTTAACAGCTAATATTTCTTTAATCATATCTATACTGCATTCTTCTTTAACATAAGATAATTATTTTTAAGAGTTTCTACAAAAGTACTGTTATTAAGAGATTAATTGATCATAGAATTAACTATTGTTTGGACTAATTAGAGTAGAATTATTTTAGCTTTTAGTTTAAATAGTTTAAGTTGGTTAACAATTTCTTTTTAATTTATCTTGGTTAATTTAAAGATAGTTATTAGAAAATGATTAAAATTAAAAAAAAGTAGAATTTATTTAATTATGTCTTAAGTTTTAATCATCCATTATATAAGGTTTAAAAACAGTAACTTCTTCTTTGAATATATCAGATAATCTATCATCTTCAATTTTAATTTTGATTTCAGTAATTTTTGGATCAGTTTTATCTTAACTCAGAATTCCATTGGAGAAGCTTTAAACCATTTAATTATAAGTATAATTCTAATTCATTTTCTTAATAAATTAAAATGTTAATAAGTAATAAATAATTTGACCCCTCAATTCTTTAACTTTAACATAGACTGTTGTAATAATAGAATAAGATTTTAGAGTACTATAACTACTTTATTAAGATATTAATTCGACATTTTCTAATACTTAGCTAAATTCTATTGTATCAATGGATGGTAAGAATTGATTGATATGTTTATTTAATATATTTTCAGGCTTTTCATTAAGAGTTTAGATTAAATTCTCACTAAACTCAGTTATTATTTTATTCTAATCAAGCACGATAATCATAGGTTAATGAATTACAGGTTATAAGAAGGTGACAAATTTCAAAGAGGACTTAGTAAAACTAATGTCTAAAGTAAAATCTGCAGTTATTAGATAGGATGATGAATAAGATTTGAAATATTTTAAATCTACTTTTCTCATATATTTAGAAATTCCTTCTTCCAAAAAGTTCTTAATCATTTCGTTATGATGTTCTCTAATACCAAAAGGTAGTAATTAATCCATATCTTTATTAATTAATTGATCGTGTCTAAGATTCAATAATTATGATGTATTACTAGACATTCTTTTAATTATCAATCTTTATTAATCAAAGTCAGTTATGAAATAAATCATTTTTGAATTAAACATATTTAATATGGCTTAATGATTTTAAAATTTAATAAATTCCTATTTTGATGTTGAAACAGATAGTTTGCTAGCAGAAATAAAATCATTCAATATTTCAGCATATAAAAAGCTGAGAATTGCTTAAGTTTTTTAATTTGGAAATTATTAATATTGTTTTTCAAGTTTGCGTTTTACTTCCTAAACATTATTTACAAAGTTCATAAGTTTCTTATAAATCTTTAGGTCTCGTTCAGTAATACATTTTTGGATATGTTATTTTTATTTAATTATATGTATAATTTTTTCTTAAATGATAAAATTCCTATCTTCACTTTTCATCAACTGTTCAACTGCTAAAGCTACACTTTGATCAAATTTTGATGAAGTCTTAATCTTATACTCTAATTGTTATAAGCATTCATCAATTATTATATTTTTTCTTATTTAATTCAGCCAATTAGAACTCTTTTAATTATACAACAAACATAATGCTTCATAATAATGTTTTTATTATATCCTTATAGTTGCATATAGTATTCTATCTTATTCTTTTTGAATTAACTTTTTCTCTCTTATAATTTTTATATGTTCTTGTGTTATGCTGCCATCACTTATTACGAGTAGTAAAGATTCTAAGCTTTGAATTGGATATCTCATTTAAATTGAACTTGATACTTATATTATTTTAAGTGTTAATGTACATAAAATAAGATTTTGAAATTCATACAGATAAATATCTAAAAAATAAAGCACACATTGAATGATAGTGATAAAATGAACATATAAAATGTATGGATGAAGTTTAATTGACTTTATTGGAGAGTAAATCATTTGATTAACAAATGCAATTAATGAATAAAACAAGCATAAAATATTTATAATTAAATGACTATCATTTGATTATTATTTGAAAATAAGTATTACATTATTTAAAATGTGATTTGCTACTTAAAAGTAATTAATAGATATTTAAGAAAAATTCATTTATCTAATATTTAATGTGCCCAAGCTAAATAAAAGGTCAAAAGTGCTAATCATGATAAGTAAGATTTATACAAAATATTGTAATTCCCCCTTTGAAATTTCAAAAAATAAATTATACATACTTACTCTTAATAACTATCCTATAATCAATATCTTATTTCTTTCTGGTATTTTCTTAACAAAAATACACAGCAAATATAATATTAAGATTGCTAATATAACATAACAAATATTGTTAGAATTTACGAGTAACTGGGGTCTAGTTGTAATAGCAAATATATAAAAAAATGAATTGACTTTCTATTCATATAAATAGGAAAGCATCAACATTTGGTGTTAAAGGATTAAGAAATTTTTAATAGGTGTTGAAATTGCTTTTGATTATAGGTTTACATTTTGAAGTATTGATATAATTTTGTCACGAAAATTTTCGAATGCTTTCATAATTGTATTAAAATTATCCTAAATTTTATAATTATTTTTACATATTCTTTAAAAACCTAATTACAACCTTTGTCTACCTAGATTTGTGTGTAATAATTCTAACCAGAATGAAAAATTAAAATATACTTAATATTAATAGAATCTATAATGATTTTAGATTTAGATAAAATAAGAACAATTTATTAACTATTAAATAGATTGATTGACTATTATGATAATTAATTATGTGTTAATTTATTTATAAAATTATATAATCTTAATTTAAAGTAGTAAATATTATCTGAAAATTAAATATAATTACTAAAAGATGTGATTATGTTTTCAACTAATTTTATTTTAACTTAACCTTTGTAAAAAAAAATAAAGTTAGTAAAATATGAAGAAGATGAGAAAATGGATAAATAAACGAAATTTTAAGTTAAGTTCTAATGAAAAATGAAGAATTAAAAATATTAAGAAAAGTAAACAATTGAATGTCAAAATGAAATTATATTATTTGATAAATAGAATTATAGAAAAATATTGAATCGAAATGTTAACATCAGTGATATGTTGTAGACATCTCCATTAGGGGTAATAATGTAATTAATTTGATGAAAAAGGAAGAATTGTTGTAAAATAACTTAAAAAGAAAAATAAAAAAGTTAAGAGGAGATTCTTGTTTAATAGTTTATAAAATTGATTCTTTTTTTTTAAATATATTTTTGAAAGCGTTATAATTTAATTATATGTAAATGATGATGGCTATTATTTTGATAATGATTGATTTATTTTGGAGATGAATAAACTTGTCAAGAATTTATGATTAAGTTGTTATTAATATTTCAAGCTGAAATCTTATGGTATTAATCATTTATAATTATATATTAATTGTTGATTATGAAAGAAAGACAAAGATTTTGTAATAAGTTCCTTTATTGAATATTAATTTATTTTATATTTAATGCACAATTACAACGTCGATCATAAATACAAGTTCTAGACACGCATCGGTAATTGGTTTGAAGAGTGGGAGTTAGATGAGACCAAGTGAGAATTTGTTCATGAATATATTAGGAAAAAAGACTATTTGAAAAATAGATAAAATGGGTAACTGGCAAGCATTGTAAAGGATTAAAAAACTCATTTCAGTCTTAGATTGGCATCGCTTACTTTACCTAAAGACCAATACATTCATTTTGGATTCCATCTTATGCTTCAAAATCTTAAAACTTAAGGCTTTTTATCCATAGATATCTAAGAAAAATTGAAAATAATCGAGGAAGCTTATAATGTTACTACTGCCCCAACAACTTAACCAACTGTAAGATCTGTATTTGTAGTTGTACCATATACTAAAGAGCCAAATTTCTTTGGTGATGATATACTTCATTATGGGTAACAATTCAGAATTTTTGCAAACCCTAGAATCTCAAACAATAAAACCTTTTATCTCCACTCACTACCATAAACTCCTACTAGATGTGCTAAGATTTCTAGAAAATAAGAAGTTTGTGCTATAGAAAGTGATGTTTTTAATACTGTGTGGAAATTAGAACATTCAGATCCCAGAATTAGATTTGAAATGGAAGGATAACCTATTAAAGTAGATGATGTTGTTTTAGTTAAGCATTCGTTTACATAACACTGGTTGGCTAGTGATGATATAGTTTATTAAAATGATTTTGGTAGAGAACGTGAAGTTTTTGTTCACTCTTATTAATGTTTGAACAAAACATAAAATTTAATAGCTGAAAAGGAAGGTAGAACAACAATAGATATTCCATTAAGAAATTAAGAGTATAAAATTTTATTTTATTTTTTAAAGGCCTTAAAATCTATGGAAATTTGTAGTAGCCACTAAATAAAATGAATAATTTGATGAATCAGTTATGGATGACAATAGAAACGTGAAAAATTTAATGATAAGAGTAAAATAACAAATTAATGGTAAAGGAGCTTATGGAATAAGAGGTTTGGCTAAAATCTTTTTTGAGATGGATCAAAATAAAAGTAATTTTCTTACTTAATTATTATAGATGGAATTGTTGAATACGATGATTTTAAATGGGGTTTAAGAAATTTTGAACTTAATCTATCTGAAGATGAAACCAAAATGATCTTTTAAACATTTGATAAAAATAATAATGGGAAGATTGAATTTAATGAATTCTTGGATGCATTTAGAGTAATTACTTTCTTACAAATAAATAGTTATAAATGAGTGATAAAAGACTTTACTTAGTTCAAAAAGCATACGCATCAATTGAACAAAGAGCAGGAAAAGTTACTCTAGATACTATGGGTAGAACTATCAATGTAAAAGAACACCCTGATGTACTAAAGGGATATAAGACAGAGAGATAGGTATTTTAAGAATTTGTATCAAATTGGAATAAGGCATAACCAGATAAAGTCATTTCATTCTAAGAGTTTGGTGAATTTTATTAAGTAAATATTTAAATATATTTGAGGATATATCATCGGCAATATAATAAGATGAAACATTTGAAGCATTTATAAAGAAATCATGGAATATTTGACAATTATTATAAAAAGGAACATTAAATTATATTTATTCCATATCATCATTCTTTTGAAAATTAGTAAAAATTTGCATTGGATAAGAGTTGTGTACTAACTAAATTAATTTGTAGTATTAATATTCAATTTTCATTATATATTCTTATTTTCTTCTACAATTATTTCATTGAAATACTACAAAACAATTCAAGAATGGCAATTAACAATCAAAATAATTACATGCCAATTTATTGAGAGTTAGACTCAAAAAAAATTATTTTAGATGTAATTCTAATCAAAATCGTTAGAATTAAAAACTTACATTAATAAATAATTCGATGTAAATATGTGTTCTAGATTCAATTAATTAATTGTTTATACGATTTAGAACTGTTTTTAATGACCAGAAAAAAAAAATTTATGATAGAATTTGGAATTTTTGTAAATAATATAATTTTTGATTTCGAACTAAAGTTACAAGAAACATTTCTCAATTTGGTATTTACATGGTTATATCCGTATAACCTTTTATAGCATTGATTTAACAATAGCTATAAGTCAAAATAATAACTGTTTTAAGAAAAGAACAAAATATTAAAAATATTAAACTATAAACTAAAATCTAGGATTTAGGTATAGGTATAGGTTGAAAAAGTAAATGATTGGAATATATTCAATATGAAAAATTATACTTTATATTCTATTAATGCTAAAAGTTACAATTTAGTTTAAAAAATGTCAGTTGAAATTTTTAAATTTTATAATGGTAGAGTATTAACTTTTTTAGAAATTCTAGATGATTTTTTTTGTCAATTAATAATATCTAATCATAATAGAAAAAATGAATGATAGAATTTGAGTTTTAAATTTAAGTTATCTAAATAGGAAATCTAATTAATTAAATTAAAATGTTATAACAGAACAACAAGGAATCATAAGATTGTGAAGGAAAAAAGAAATTGTTCATGAAATGGGCATTAAATTCAATGAGAAAGTTTTTCAATAAAAATAATCTGCCTTACCACTTGTTATCTACTTGCGTGTCCATAAAGCCTGGCTCTGATAGTAGATGCGCCACTTTATAATCCTATCCAAACCAAGGAGTGTGGAAGTATTTACATGAACTACCTGAAAATGTTTAAAATGATTTAAAAACCCATTTGATAGAAGAGACGAAACAAGTCTAATAAAAATTCTAACAAAATATTTTGATAGAGTTTCAATAAAGAGTAAACAAAAACTTCGACTTTGCAAGTTTTTACAAAGAATCTAAACACAGTGGAATCTAAACATTTCATTACCATCTTGAAAATGAAACGAATGATACTCCACCAATAGAAGAGGACCAAAAAGATAAATAGGTAAAGTAAAAGAAATGGTCTAAAGGATCAGACTTTGTAAGTGAGTCAAAACAAATTTTATTATAAATGTAACTATGTAATTAACATTAACCTCTTATTGCTGTATAAAGAATTCATTATCACAAATTAAGAACACTTTTAGAAAAAATCAAGGAATAAAAACATAAAATGTCAGAAGAAATGAAACAATTTGAAATCGAACTTGAGAGATTTTGCAAATAAGATTTCTGCCCTCTAGAACAAGAAAAAAAGAAAAAAGTAAAATTAAATAACGATCAGTAATAAATCTAATAAAATGAAAATCAAGAACTAAAAGAATAAATATGTATTATTAAAGTAGAAAATGATGAAGTTGATATTTTGAGTAGTTTTAAGGACAGAGTTAGACGAATCGAACCAGGAATATAACTTTATATTCCAAATTTATAAAAATATTCTTATCCTGCAAGAGAGTATTTCTAATAGTTTGAGGATAATTATTACAAAGAATTATATTTCAAAGAAAAAGTTGAATAAATGGAATTAAATCCTAAAAATATACTTTTAACTTGGAGATTAAACTATCAAGCTTTAGAAAGAGAGATGGCCTAGTAAAAAATTGAATTTTAATAAGGTGGCATGTGATACTTGCGTTGATTTATAATTTTATTCTTTTGTTTATAAAATAAAACCAAAATTATTATTGTTATTTCATTTATTCAAAATCCTTAGTATAAATAAAATTATGCTACTATCACTTTATGTCAATTATCTTCTTATTAAAATTTTTCATTTTAATATAGTGTTATTTATTAAAGAACTCTAATTCCAGGATGAGAATATATACTTAAAATTATATAATTATTTAATTTTTATATCCAGAAATTTTAGCAAAAGTTATATGAAAAGCAATGTGACTCAAATGTAAATTGCATATTTATTAATTAAATCAAATTTAGATCCTAGAGTAGAGGAAAGAAATAGTTCGAAATCTTCAAACAATATAATAATAACTCAAAATTAATGATAGATTATTTATAAGAATGAGTTGATTGTTTAAATTTCTTCTTAATAGAATTAAATAAAATAAATTTATAGCCTAAAATCTTTTTAATTTATAGAAAAAATTAAATTTTCTTAAGCAAACGATAGTGCTACAAGGTAAATTACACAAAAAGCATGCCTTAATTAATCTCCTTTTTAATTTTAATTTACTACCAGGTCAAAAAAAAATAAAATTTTGTAAAAAAGTTATTCATTGAATTTTTTTTTGAAGTAGAAAATTTATAAAATTTAAATAAATATTAAAAAAGTATTGCATTTTATTAGAAAAGGAAAAACCAATATAAAAAAGTTATAAATTAATAGAAAATAAATTTAATCATTCATTAACAAAATTTAATGTCATTTAAATCTCTCTTTTCTAATCAATAGACTGCTATTAAACATATACTATTTAACTAATAAATGTATATATCTCTAAGATAATTATAGAATAATTAATAAAAAGATTTTTATTTATTAAAACAAGATATAGGTAATTTTAATTTTACAATCTTAGTTATATGAGTTAATAATCTCAATAGAACAAATAGATTTATAGTAAAAAGGACAAGGAGTTATTTTTATAATTATAAGTATCTATAAAGTAATTCTATAAGATCAGGTGCGTGCTAAGGCCAAAGCGGCCATCACTGAAGTATTTGAATTAGTAAGAGGCTATGAACGATAATATTGTAGTTCTTTAAGTAAAATTGTAGTCTTGCAAAAATCAAATTTTTCAATCTGTTAGACTTTTTCTCTAATTTTTTTGAGAAATATATATGTACGTTAGAACTCTAATTTTTAATTATTACAATCTATTGTTGTCTGATGCAGAGTCATTTCTAGTTAAACAAGTTTCTGAAGTTTCTTGAGAACTATTGGATATTAATTTTTTTTCAGTGGATTTTTCTTTAATTATCTTGTTTGTGCTCTTAGAAGATTTAGTTAGCTCTTAAATTGTAAGAGTACGTTTTTTCGTTGTCCGATCAATCAATGGTGATATAGATTTTAAAGTTGGCATGTAGGATCTGGCAGATAAATTCATAAAGTTAACAAATAATTAATAATTAAATGACATTAATTTATATTCTAGTGTTCTATGCATTAAACTTAGTGCTTGGAAAATTCACGACATTGAATGAGGCACTATTGTTCAATCCTATAACTCTTTATGTGCCTGAATGTGTAGAATAACCTAAATTTGATAATATCATTTTAAGTATTCGTTATTGGATTGAAATATTGCAAACCGAGGATTGTGATTTGTAGACTGACTTGGAAACCTTAAAGCAAATAAAAACAACTCTCCCCGAGTCAAATTTGTTTTTGAGTTCCTTCATATAAAAAGACCAATTTAAAATTCATGGATTGATGCAAATAACTGACGATATATGCACAGACGTTCAAAGTAATATATACAATAAAAGATTTATAGATTAACCAGGCTATATTATCGATTTATTAAAGAAAGAGCTACAATCTATCATTGATTCATTAGAGGAAATTTTAACCATGCCAAATAAACAACGAAAGATCTCAGCATTAAATTCTTAGATTGAAGAAGTTTAAACCTATTAAGAATTTTGTTTCTAAAAGGAAGAAAGACTAAGACGTAAAGCACAAGAAACAATTAATTAACAAGCACAAAACATAAAAAATGAAGCAGGATATATAGATGATGCTTATGGCAACCCTACCAATTCAAATTAAAGTTAAGGATCATTAGATAATTCATCTTCATCTTCAAAATTAAATGAATAACAATAAGGTGCTTCAAATACATAAAATTGTTAAGACACTTAAGCATAAAATTAATAATAAAATCCAAGCCAATAATAATAGGCTTCTACATAGTAGTAATAATCTACCTAAACATCATAATACTAAAATTCTAATATCAATTCTCCCACTTAGACGACATCTTAAGGTACGTCTTCCCAATAACAATAACCCTAATAATAATCCCAAACACAAAATACTTAAAATGTTTATTAATAACCCTCTGTGACTGGAAATCCATCACAATAACCATATTAAACAATTCAAAATCCACCAGGTTAATATGAACAACCCACAATTCCTCAATAATACCAATAACCTACTTAATAATAGTAAACCCCAATTTAGACAGCTGCTTCAGGAGGAACAGTTAATCCCTCTTAACAACAATAATAATAGTATAATTAACCTTGTGAAATACCAAAGATTCCTTAAGAGCCAACTTAAAATCAACCATAAGGACCTTCTCAAATTCCAACATAAGTTCCTCCTCAGGTATTCTTTAATATTATCTAAGCAACTTCCTCCATAAGGAGTTCCTTAACCACCTCCTTAAGCAATTCCTTAACCATCCCCATAAGTAGTTCCGTAACAACCACCTCCATAAGCAATTCCTTAACAGCCACCTTCATAAGTTCCATAACCACCTCCTTAGGCGGTTCCTTAATAGCCGCCACCATAAGTGGTTCCCCAACAACCACCTCCTTAAGTAGCTCCTCAACAACAGCCTCCATAAATGGTTCCTTAATAACCTTTTCAGCAACCTCCATAAGGACCTTCTTAACAGGTTTAGCCCCCTAATTAGGCACCACCTCAAGTTCCAACTTAAGACTGCTAGCAACCACAAAATTAACCACCACCTCCTCAAATTCCTCTCTAACCACAAGTTTAATTAAATATTTGAACATCATAGCCTTCTTTTTAACCACCTGCTGAGCCGCCTTAAGCTCCTTTTTAACCACCTTAACCTCCTGTTGAACCACCTTAACCACCTGTTGAACCACCAAAACCTCCTGTTGAACCACCTTAACCACCTATTGAGCCACCAAAACCACCTGTTGAACCACCTTAACCACCTATTGAACCACCAAAACCACCTGTTGATCCACCAAAGCCTCCTTTGGAACCACCTAAACCGCCTGCTGAACCACCAAAACCCCCTGTTGATCCTCCTTAACCTCCTAAGCCTCCAGTTGAGCCGCCTTAGCCTCCAACTCAACAAAAAACAGAGCCATAAAAAGTTCCAGAGTCTGTTTCGGAACCAACTTAAAAGGATTAAATAAAAACAAATATAACAGTGAATGGAAATAGAACAACAGAAGTTGAAAGTCTTATAAAATAATTATAAGAAGGGAAAATGGAAAATGTATCTATAAATATTACCGTTTACTAAAATTCCAATACTACAACTATAGGAAGTTAAAATGGAGAACTACTAACAATTCTTGAAGCATTATGTTTTTTATTTAGTTTAATTTGTAGTAACAACTTAGCCTGCTTGTTCAGCTCCAGCTCAGCCAGTTGTAGTGGTAGTATAATAAGATGATGACGATTGCAAGGAGACTGTTAAACCAATTAAGCCAAAGCCGGAGGAGTAGCCAATTCCAATTGTAGAGCCAGAAGAAGAGGAGGAAGAAGAAGAATTATTCCCTGAAATGTCTTTCCCAGACCCAAATCCAGAACCACAACCAGAACCTGAAGAGGATCCTTAACCTATACCAGAAGAAGATGTTGAACCTGTTCAAGAGGAAGAATAACCCGAATCACTTCCAGAAGAGGAACCTGAACCGGTGCCTGAAGAGGAGCCTCAACCAATACCAGAAGAAGAATATTAACCGATTCCAGAAGAGGAAGTTGAACCAATACCAGAAGAAGAATAAAAACCAATTGCGGAAGAACCAATTAGTGTAAATACTACAAAATCATCAGAACCAATACCTTTACCAGAAGAAGAAGAACCTTCACCTGAAGAATATTTCCCAGAAGAAGAACTTCCTGAAGAAATTTTAATTGTTGATACTAAAAATACCACTACACCTTCAGAACCACTACCAATACCAGAGTTTGAAGAAGAACCTGTTTAAGAAGAAATTATTGAGCCTGATCCTATCGAAGATCCCGTTGATACATTTAATAAAACGAAAGTTGTTGAACCTCTTCCTATTCCTGAAGAAGAATATACAGAAGAAGAAATAATAGTACCAGATGAACCTTTTGTAAACTAAACAAAGCAAGCAGAACCTTTTGAAATTCCAGAAGAAGAAGAACTTGAATAAATTGTTGTTGTGAAAAATGAAACAAAATCATCTGAACCAGTACCTATTCCAGATGAAGAACCAGAAGAGTTGATTCCTGAAGAGATTATTGTAGTGGAAGATTCTAAAAATAAGACTAAATCAAGTTAACCATTACCTATTCCAGATGAAGGAGATGAAGAGATAATTTATGAAGAATATTATGAAGAATATTACGAGGAAATTATAATTATACAACCTGCAAAAAATACTACTAAATCTGCAGCTCCTTTACCAGTACCAGATGATGAAGAAGATGATGATTGGGGTTAGATGGCATTTGGAGATGAAGGTGATGATGATGAATGGGAAACTTATTGGGATGGCTCTTAGTATGTTAGAAGGAAGAAATCTTCAACTGTTATTGAATATGAATACTATTGGGATGTTGATACACAAAGTTACAAAACTAGAGTTAAAGGATCTGGTCCAAGTGAAGATGACTATGAACTCTATTGGGATGGCTCTAGATATTTAAAGCGAAAAAAAGGAACTGAGACTTATAATTAAAGTGTGTAACCATCAGGAACTTATACTTTTGAAGGCTATGTTTATGAATAATATTGGGATCAAAGTTCGAATTCTTATTTATGGAGAAGATACAAGGTAGGATCAACATCGTATGAAAGTGGGACTTACGAATATTATTGGGACTAAAGTAGTCAGACTTATAAATTCAAATAATCAAGCAGCTCTACCTATACAACAACAACTAGCTCTCAGAAATCTTATACTTATAATGGATACTATTATGAATAATATTGGGATCAATCATCTAATTCTTATAAGTGGAGAAGAAAATAAGTAGGATCAAATACTTGGGAATCTGGCGAATATGAATATTATTGGGATGCAAGCAGTTAAAGTTATAAATTTAGATAATCAGGCAGTTCTGCTTCCTCAAGTTCTTAGAGCTCATATACTTATAATGGATATTATTATGAATAATATTGGGATCAATCATCTAATTCCTATAAATGGAGAAGAAAATAAGTTGGATCAAGTGCTTGGGAATCTGGTGAGTATGAATACTATTGGGATGCAAGCAGTTAAAGTTATGCTTGGAGACTAAAATCACAAGCACAATCTTAAGATAGCGATTATGAATGGCAATGGGATTGGGAAACTAATTCTTATCAATGGAGAAAGAAAGCAGGCTCTTATGATACAAACTAATATGAATAATATTGGAATTCTACAAGCCAATCATATCAATGGAGAAAGAAAAATAGCACTTCATATAATTATGATGACGGTTAATATGAATACTATTGGGATATTAATACTTAATCTTATTAGACTAGAAAGAAAAGTGACTATTCTAGTTAGATAGAGTATGAATATTATTGGGATTATAATACTTAATCATATTAAGTTCGTTAGAAGGAAAGTAATCAATAAACTTAAGGTTATACAACAACTTAATCAAGTTCAACTACATATTACGAATAATATTGGGATGCTGGTTCTAATTCTTATAAATGGAGAGTAGCCTCTAATGATTAAGTAGGTTAATAAAGCACATATGATGATGGATAATACGAATATTATTGGGATGCCTCCACTAATTCTTATAAGACAAGATTAAAATAAAGAGATGGTAGTAGCTCTTCTTAATAATCATCATACGATAGTGAATCCACTTATTCATATTCTACAACATACAATGTAACATCAAGTACAGATTATTGGGAAGAGTATTATGTAAATGAAGAAGGCGAAATGGTAACTTTAAATAAAGGGACTTCTTTATTGAGTAATAATGATCTTTTATAATCAGATAATGAATCTCATGAAAAATGGATTAGCAAAGATGTAAATCTTATTTTTAATATTAGGCAAAATAAACAGATGAATCTTTAGAATCTTAAGATAATTCATCTAATCAAGCTAAATTCATTTACCAAACAAATTAAGTATGGGAAAAGGATGATGAATAAATATATAATTCTTATAATTTAAGAAGTAAGAATATTAAGAATGCTGCAAAAATGAAGAATGTAAATCATAAAAATAATCAACAAACTTAACCTAGGAAATAAATAATTGCAACGAGTTTTAATTTTAGATCTATTCCATAAGAAAAAGTGGATAGTTAATAATATTTGAAAAATAAGCCAGAATTTATTGATAAAAAAGAAGTCTCTGATAAATAAGAAAATTTATCAATGCTTAAGAAAATAATGAATATTTTTAGTCATAATTGATTTGAAATGAAATAATTAAGATTTTAATATATAACTGAAACATTTTTGATAATTTCAAACAATTTTAGGAACAAATTTTAGATATGGTGCTGCTATAGGATTTTTGTAATACTTCTATAACTCATTTTAAAAAAAATTGTTGAGTTTATCGAATTTTTCATCTATTTCTTCTTAAGTAAGCGTAATTTTATAATTTCTTGCAACTCTTTCACTCATCATGATAAAATCTGGTGGTAAAGGTTAATCATCAGGTACTTGATTAAGAGTTTGGAAGTTTTTCATGATTTCTAAGTTTTAATGACCTAAATCTTCAATAGAGCTCAATATAACTTCTAATTTAGCATCTTCTAAATTATCATCTTCCAAAAGTGTTTGATTTTAGATTAATTTTCCTAGATGAGCTTATAATCTATTTTCTAAGAAATAAATTACAATTTGATGTTAGTAAATATGAACTTGCTCCTATCATAAAAATATTATTTTTAATTTTAAGATTTTGCTTTTTCAGGTCTAAAAACTTCTAATTTAGCTTCTAATTTTTCTATCTCTTCTTTTGTTTAAGTAATTCTTGTTTAAAGTAGTCTAAATAAATATATAGTTATTATAAACTTTTTGTAATCTTCAGTTGTTAATTAGGCCTTTTCTTTCTAGGCGATAGATATCCTTTTAATATTCTGGGATTAATGCATATAATAATAAATTATAACAATATACTATTAATAAAATAGATATATTATATAATTCTCAATTCATATATTTTTCATACTTCTTAAAATTACGAGTGAGTATATCTTCAAGTGGACCTAACAGCCTTTTGAATGTATCTCTATCTAAATATACAACAGTGCAAGGAGTCTATATAATTAGTAAAAAAAAGAATAACCTCAGCAATGACAGAAGCAGCTCTTGGAGCCTATCTAAGTAAGGCAATTTCACCAAAATAATCACCTTCTTTATAAAAGTAAACAACTTGAGGAGGTTAACCTAATAAAATTTATAAATTTTGAATACTTTGATTTAATACTTTGGTGGCAACTGCTTCTCCTTTTTCAAGGAAATAAAAAATATCTCCTTCATCTCCTTCCTTGACAATGTAATCTCCAATATTGAAATTCTTGCTTCTGAGTGCATCAGCAATTTAGGATCTACTATATGGATCAAGTTCTTAAAGTAATTCTACATGGGCAAGGAAATATTCATATCTTTCTCGTTTTCTGATAGCAGCATCTTTGACTATATGATTGAACGTTCCTCTATCTAAAGAGAATAAGACACAATTTTCTTCTGCAACTATGGTTGCTGCTCTTGGAGAATTATATAGAAGTGCTAATTCTCCAAAAGATTCTCCTGGCTTGTAAGTTTTCAGATGAACTGAATCTTGTCCAGCCTTAGTACGAGAACAATCCAAAGTTCCTTCATCAACAATATATAGATTATCACCATCATTTCCTTGTCTGATTACAACATCTCCTTTCTTACATTAAATGACTTCCATAGCATTTATAACAATTCTCAAATCGTATTCATCTAATTCAGAGAACATAAATGATTATGCTAATTTTTCTTTGATTCTTTATATTTGTAAATGAGATTTTGCAACTATTTTAGGTTTAAAATTAATTTTTTTATTGTATATCCCATAGACTTCTGCACTTACACTTGCTCTGTCAGGTCGAATAGGATTGTTTGCATAGATTTCATAGTCATCTTCATCTGATTCTGTTTCATCTGATGATTCAACAGTATCATTGTTAATTTGTTAGTTAAGGTGTAATCCATTTTCAATTTGAGCTAATGTAGATGATACATGATTATAATACCTCCTGTTACGCTTAACCATTCGATTGATGCTTGGGTCTATTTAAAACATAATCAATTTTTTATTTACCACATTATGGGGTTTTTCTTTAGCCAAGTAAAGTGTCAGTTATTCTAAGATGGGGTTCACATTATTGATTAGATATTCTTGATCTTAATTTTACATTTTTTTTATAATTTTTATTATTATATGTTTTGTAATAAAATAATAAAGTAAAATAAAGAAGGGAAGTGTGGTTTTATAAAACTATGTTTCATTTTATATTTATTGATTAAAACGGATTAATAATTAATAAAATATGAAAAATTTAGCAATTCTTCTGCTGATTCTAGCATTGACTAATGCAACAAATATGAGGTAGCATAACAAGAAAGATAAAGAAACTGAAAACGTTAAAAATTTAGTTGAACTAGAGTATTGATAGGTGTATTTTAATTTAGTTCAAGATTTGTAGGAGATGCATAAGACCTGAGTGGCAATGTTGGAGTGATTTCAGTAACAGAAGAGACTAATAATGATTTTGTGAAATAAAACAACATAAAGAAAGCTGAAACAAAAGAAAGAAATGCGGTATTAAATGCAATCAAAAAGTCCTAATCAAAGAAGTCATTTATTTAAGTTAGTGATAATGAAGTTTATGTTGAAGAGACTTTGGATTAAACTCCAAAGAAGGAAATTAACTTTGCAGATTTATTCACCAATGATGGTTCATCACCAGATATGGGAAAACTTGCGGTAATTGAAGATTCTCCCAGTGCTCCTATGGCACAAATGCCTTAAGATGAAAATATGGATTATGTGAGAGCTATTGATAAATTTGATTTATTAGATGAAAATGGTTAACCATTACAATTATTGCCTGAAGAGTAATCTCTTTTGGAAATGAAATAATTTGAAAGCAGATTTTAATAAAATGAAACTCCATAGATGGAAGCAGCACCTTCTTGGGACTTAGAAAGTGCTTATGAAAAGACTCCTGGACAAAGTGAATTATCTCCAGAAGAATTATAGAGAGAAACTGAATAGATGGTTGACAGTTTGAAAGGAGAATTAGAAAATGAAGATATATGATCTAGCAATAATATATCAAATATATTAATAATTAAATAACTAACAACTATTTTGGTATGAAAGCTAAAGTTTCCTAAATATCTCCCGATAAATTGTATGCTTCACTTCTGAAGAGAAAAAGTGAATAAGAATAATAAGCCAGACTTAAATCACCTACAGTAACTGCAAATAAGTACATTCATAATTCTTATTATTTAGATACCTAGTACCAAGTAATAGAAACGGAGGTGGCAATTCCAAAATAGAAGCTAAGAAGACAAGACCTACAAGTGGTAAAGATTTGAAGGATGTGAGTAGTGTTTTACTTAAAAAAACTCATGCACGTTAGAATAGCAAATTAATAGACACCAAAGAAAATTCATAAAATATATCTGCTAATGCTTTGTCTCTCTTGTTAAAAATTAAATAAGATAGACCTGAAACTAAATAACCTATAAATCAATCTTCCAAAGATCTATTCAATCAATAAGCAATATCTAAAAAATATCAAAAATTGATGGAAATGACTAAATAATAATAGTAATCAATAGTTAAATCAAAACTATTCAAAGGCCCTCGTTCAATCAGTAATCCAGATATATCAAACTTACAACTATATATAACTAAAGCCAATGGATTGAGTACTCCTGGAATGCTTTATAATGGATAAACCAAAACCAATCAGGATATCTACAAACTAATCAAAAAATTTGCAAATAAAGAAAATGACTGGTATATATAAGTATCAGATGGACATGGTACAAATGGGCATTAAGTTGCTTAATTTTTATAATAAGTCTTACCTTCTTTCATTGAATAAGGTATAAATGGATTATCCTCCTGCTATGATCGAGACAAGTAAATATATTGTATTTTACATAATATTAGACAAATTAACACTATTCTTAAAAACTGTTTCTTATAAACTAATGAAGAACTATTGGATAGTGGAATTGATGTAACTTACTCTGGTGCGACTACTGTAACTGTTATCTCATTTGAAAATGTATTATACTGTGCCAATATTGGTGATAGCCGAGCAATTATTGGAAGATTTGATAACAAACTATCAGTAATTGAATTATCAAAAGACCATAAACCTGATTGTTTTCTAGAACAAGCAAGAATCATTTAAAGAGGAGGACGTGTATAAGCATATAGTGATGAAGAAGGTAATCCTATTGGACCCGCAAGAGTCTGGAAATCAGATGAAGATGTTCCAGGTTTAGCTATGTCAAGAAGTTTTGGAGATTTTGTTGCAAGTTAGGTTGGAGTGATAGCTGAACCAGAAATTATAAAGCATTCACTTTTACCTTGCGATAAGTTTATAGTTGTTGCATCTGATGGAATATGGGAGTATGAATTTTTATTTTAAATTAGGTTTCTTTCAAATGAATGGGTTATTGAAACTGTTTATGAATATTATAAAAAAGATGATCCATTGGGAGCTTGTTAAAAATTGATATAAGCTGCAAGAGAGGCATGGCAAAGAGAAGATGAAGTCATAGATGACATCACAGTAGTTATTGCTTTTATTAAATGATTAATTTATCTCATTTATATATTTTTACTGTATTTTGATTTTAATGCAAAGATAACTTCTCAGAAAATTTTAAATAAAAAATTCAATTTAATATTTCTAAAACTTAAATGTTTGAGCATCATTTAAAATTATTTTACAAAACTTATATTCTATAAAATGATAATTTTAGGTATTAATCAGAACATAGATTAATATAAATTTGAGGATCAAAGAAGAATTAGAATATAAATATGATTAATTAACATCCACTTTATTTAGAACAATAACAATGGTTAGCCCAATTTTAAAAAGGAATATAAGAACCAATTAATACAATAGAGCCTTAGGATTTATTGAACGAAATAATTTCCATGGGTTTTGATGATGAAAAAAGGATACTTAAATTAATAAAAAAACACAAAGGAGAAAAATAGAAAATTGTAGACTCTTTAATATAGAGATAAAATAAGAAGAAAAAATCAGATGAGATAGATATTATTTAAATTGTTAAAGATACCTAAACTTTATATGTAGATTGTAATAATGTGAAATATGCTAACAGAAATTGGAATGAATTCCATGGAAAGTAAAAAGATTAAATTGTTAAAATGTTACAGATAATTGTAAATTGGTTAAATAACGTTCACTCAAAATTAAATGAAGTGCATTTGATTTGGGATGTCTATAAAATTTAGAACATATTAACCTTAAAAAATGAGCTTAACTTATTGGATTAATTCAAAAATCTCATCAATTTAAGCTAAGAGGGAAAAAAAATATCATTTTGGATAGAAAACAACAATAAAAAGATTTTATTTACTATATAATCTTCTCATCCAGGTATTGCTGACGATTTGATCGTTAATTTGTGCTCATAATGTCCATAAAAATCAAAGGAAACTACTGTTGTGACAAGTGATAGAGGTTTGAGAGAGAGATTAAGAGAATTAGGAATTTAAAATTTTATTGGATGTGGAAAATGGTGGAAATTATAATTAAATCAAGAATAAATAATAATCGAATGATATAATAATTGATTATTTTATTTATGACTATTCATGAAAATTATAAGGTTAATTTGAATACTCCAGTTGTTTCACCAAACTCAAGTCCTATTCCTTCATTTAATTATATTATAGAAATGTATGGAAAAGTATTTTCATTACTATATGAGCACTCAACAATTTTCTAAAAAATACTTGAAAGACAATTACATTGCTTGAACATTTAATTGTTTGAGATGGTGATAAACCATATATTTTTAAACGAGTAATAAATAATGGATATGCTGCTGGTCCTCCGTTATCAGCCCTTACTATGGTAAATTCAGCTTGATCATCTTATTAAGAGAAATTAACATTAAGAATACAATTTTACTGATCGCACTTATCAGCTATCTGAAATTTTATTAAATAATTCATACTTTTTAATCAGAAAAATCATCTAAATCGATCATAGTACCAAACGAATCTTATTAACCAATTGCTATAACAGCATAGAAGTGATTTTTTAGATCTTTAATAGATTTTACTTAAGTGATATTTTATTATAAGATGATACTACCACCTTTGATATAGATAGGAACATAATCTGTATATTTACACATAACAAAGTGTTCTTATCCTGGATCATCGGCTTTTTATAATCTAGATCCACTTAAAAAGTGATACCAATCAGCTTTAGGAAAATAGGCTTTTCTGATTGTTTATCCTTCTACTAATATAGGAGTAGCCATCAATTCATCTCCGATTAAAAATTAGGTGTCTAAGACATCATCTTTGAATAGATTAACATCATCATTAAATTCGAAGAAAACAGGACGAAATATTGTACCTGTATGATTAGATCTCAAAAACAATGAATAATACCATTTAATTATAGAATATCTAAGTTTGATATTTCTTCTTGCTGCTAATAAGACATCATCGCCAAGAGAATAAAATTCTTGATCTTTTGCTCTGTCGTTATTGTGATTTCTGAAAAATGGATAAAGACTACCCAATTAAACCCAACGAGCACATAATTTGGGAGTAGTATTATCTAGAAATCCACAGACATCAGCCCCAACCATAGGAATACCAAAGATGTTGAATTACATAGTTGATCCCACAGATAAATATAGAAATGTATATGAAGCTTCATTGTCTCCTTCCCAATGTTAAGTAAAATGTCCACTACCTGGAAATGTTGATCTTGAAATAATAAATGGTAATGGTTTTCCGATTTCTTTTTGAGCTTAATAAGTTTCAAACGATTCTTGCAATCCATACAAATTATGAACATCTTTATGAAGATATTTTCCATAATGTAATAAATTTGGAGGGAGAGTCATCCTTTCGAGAGGTGACACACCTGGAATATAAGGAAATCTAATATGATTGTTTTTGTAGGTTTCATTTACATCAGTGTAATCCATAGTAGAATTCCATTTATCTCTTCCTGATTATAAATCACATTCTCCATCGCAGAAATTTGTTGGTTCATTCATATCAATCCATAATCCGCTAAAATTTGTACTTTAATATAGATGTTTAATCATTGTCCTCCAATAAGTTGAACAATTAGGATGAAAGAAATCAGGAAAATATGAAGATCCTGGCCATACCTTTCCTCTAAAACGTTAACCTGTATTAGGTGATCTTAAAAATATATCAAGATTTATTCCTTCTCTAAATCCTTTATCTTATTTTCCATACTTCACACCAACAGCTACATCAATAATAGGAATATAATTCACTCCTAATTGATTTTATATTTCTTCAAAATCATTCTTATGGAATCTCATCTCATCCACAGAAAATATTTATCTGTCATTCATGTAATCTATGTCTGACCATATAGTATCTAAAGGGATATCTTGCTCCTTATGATGATAAACATATTCTTTTAATTTTTAACTGCTTTTGATTGGCCATCTACTATGATGATAGCCCATGGCCCAAAATGGATGCAATGCCCACCCTCCTAAATAAGAATGGTACAATTTAACAGCAGTTTCAGGATCATAATCTCCTAAGAATAATTTCAACTATAATATTCCTCCTATATACTTGAATGTTAATTTATCATCTTTATAAATAACATCCATTGGGGAACTATTTTTAAAAAATAACACATGATATTTGCCTGATCTTTCTCTCATTAAATAAACTGGATGAGATGAATAAACACCTTTCCCTGGTTATTTTCCGTCTTCTAATAATTGTGGCACGTCTTTTGCCATAAGTGTATAAATGCCTTCTTTAAATCTGAATCCTTTTTAATTTCTTTCTCCTAAACCAAAAAAGTATTTGGTAGGTATTTTGATAGTAAATTCGCTGTAAAACTCAGAGACTATAATATCGTATAAAGAAAGCAGAGTTTCTTGAGAGTCAGCTCTAATAACATTAAATTTAAAAGGGGATTCATCAATTTTAGTTTCGTAATCATAATGTGAACATGCAATGGGATTAATGATATCATTGTAAATACTTTTAAAGGGCTCAATATCAGATGGTATTTGAAATTATCGTTTTTCAAGATCTTCAATCTTGATATCCAATTAGTTATATGATTCATAAGTAGCAAATACGCTTAGATTGTACATGGGATTATCTTCTCTTTCATAAAACATAGTTTATGTGATGAGTGTTGAATTCTCATAAAGATAAGAAGCCAATATTAAAGGAATGTACAATATTAATAACATAATATATCAATTTTATTTATTGTTGTTGTTTTCTCCACCTTCTTATTATTGTTATTATTCTCCTGATTATTCTGAAGATTACTATTATTATTACTCACTAGCTCCTCCTGTATTACGATACCTAAATATTAAAAGAATATTAATACATAGCTTATCCGATTTTCATGGCAGAGTTCTTAACATTTTCGACAGCATCCTTAAGTCTTTGAACATCATTGGCAGTAAGATTTTCAGTTAGGAGGACTCTTAAATTTTAAATAGCACTTTCAATTTCTTAAACTTCATTAGGTTGTAATTTAGCCTTATGTTCATTCAATGATTTTTCTGTATTGAAGATGGCTCCATCAGCTTCATTCTTTAAATCAACGAGTTCCTAAAAAAAAATAGAAAATTATTAAATACTCTTCTCTTTTTGTCTTCATCCTTATATTTTTCAGCTTTGTTAATCATATCTTAGATTTCAGCTTCACTTAATCCGCCTGATGATTAAATTGTAATAGAATGGTCTTTATTAGTAGCTTTGTCTTTAGCAGAAACATGGACAATACCATTGGCATCAATGTCAAAAGTGACATCAATTTATGGTACTCCTCTTGGAGCAGGTGGAATACCTGATAAATCAAATTATCCTAATAATTTGTTATCAGCAGCCATTTCTCTTTCACCTTAGAAGACTCTGATAGAAACTACAGTTTAATTATCACTGGCAGTTGAATAAGTTTGACTCTTTTTGGTTGGGATTGTTGTATTTCTTGGAATCATTTTAGTGAATACACCTCCTAATGTTTCAATACCCAAAGACAAAGGAGTAACATCCAATAATAATAATTCTTTAACATCTCCCTTCAAGACACCACCTTAAATAGCAGCACCAATAGAAACTGCTTCATCTGGATTTACTGATTTATTGGGTGGTTTATTAAAGAGATCTTATACCAATTTTTAAACTTTTGGCATTCTGCTCATACCTCCTACCAAGATAACTTCATCAATTTTGCTTTTGTCGACTCCTGAATCCTTAATACAGTTTTCAGTTGGTTTGACAGTCTTCTTGAGAAAATCTTCAGTCAAAGACTCAAGCTTAGCTCTAGTCAATTTAAGATTGCAATGTTTAGGACCTGAAGCATCAGCAGTCAAATATGGTAAGTTGATATCTGTTTATGTTGTTGAGGATAATTCGATTTTAGCTTTTTCTGCAGCTTCTCTTACTCTTTGAACAGCCATTTTATCTTTGGAAATATCGACTCCAGATTAGGCTTTAAATTCTTAACTAATCCAATTAGAAAGAATTGAATCAACATCTTCACCTCCACAACTTGTATCACCATTAGTTGCTTTGACTTCAAACACTCCTGCATTGATTTCCAAAATTGAGATATCGAATGTACCACCTCCCAAATCATAAACTGCAATAATCTTATTATCTTTCTTTTCTAATCCAAATGCCAAAGCAGCGGCTGTTGGTTCATTGATGATTCTCAATACATCTAAACCAGCAATTTTACCAGCATCCTTTGTTGCTTATCTTTAGGAATCATTGAAATAAGCTGGTACTGTAACAACTGCCTTTGATTAAGGTTTACCAATATAGGCATCAGCAGTCTCTTTCATCTTCATCAAAACAAAGGCACCAATCTATGATGGTGAGTAAGTTTAACCACCTTAATTATTTTTTTATATTTTTACTTTTCAAACTAACCCAAGCATCTCCATTTTAAGCTCTGACAACTGTGTAACTTAAATGTTTAATATCCTTCTAAACATTTGGATCATCATATCTTCTACCAATCAATCTCTTTGTTGCATAAACTGTATTTTCTGGATTTGTTACAGCTTATCTCTTTGCTGGTGCTCCGACTATTCTTTGTCCATCAGCTGTAAAAGCAACGACTGATGGAGTTGTTCTCATACCTTCTGCATTCTCAATGACCTTTGGTGTTCCAGCTAAATATATATTAAATCGATACATTCCATTATTGATACACAAGAGTTTGTTGTTCCTAAATCTATACCAATCACATATTCCCCCTTCATCACCTTGCTACTGAATGCATTCACAGTGTGTTAGTTCACTTTTAATGTTGGTCTCAATAATTTGCTCAGCATTTTATTACCTCAAATTAATTTTTAATTCCAAATCAAAATCAATCTCCTTAATTACCAAAATTCCCAATTATTCTAGAAATATCCAAAAATTATTATTATATATTATAAATATTATCTCCTCTTTTTTCTCACTCCTCTCTTTCTCTTCTCTTCTCTAATTTCTTCATTTCCTTAATTACTAATTACATACAACAAAAAATCAAAATTAATGTTATTTTTATTAATCATCTAAATTTTAATATCTTTTAATACAATTATATTCATATGATAATCAAATATACTTTTTCTTATTATTGAAAAAGGACATCAAATCTAATTTACAGACTCTCATCTTAACGCTCTCTTTATTATTTTTTTCATCTTTATAACCAATCGATAAATGATATGTTTAACCTTTTCTATCCAAAATATAAAATATGAAGAGAAAAACTTCAAATTTAATTCTAACAAGTTCAAACTTAAATTACTGTAAGTAAAACTACAATTAATTTTTATATTGTTATTATTTATATCATTTATAAAAATTTAAGATTTATCTCTTTATGCAAAGATATAAAAAGTTTTAAAAATGTATTCAGTTTACCATGTCATAAGTAATTATTCAAGATTATAATTAATTATTCTATGAATATATTATAATATTTAGGAATTTGTATTCAATATTTATACTAATATTTGATTATACTATTATAATGTATGTAGGGATATCACAGATAATCTTTCGAAGATTGTATAATTTAGAAATCGACCTTTCACTTGAGAATAAAATTGTGATAATAATAATAGTTTCAATTAATTTACAATTAACTAATTCTCTCAAATTAAATTCTAAAAGAATTATTAATCTCAACAAATACTCTTACCTCTTAGAATGAAGGTTTGATATATAATTTATCAAAGCTTTAATAAATTTCCATTTGTCAAGACAATTAAACTATTTTTGGAATATTAAAAATTTAGTTTAAGAATTGGATTAAATATCAATTAAAATCCTTATTTAAATAAGATTAAATAATTTATTCATAAGATAGTAAGAATTGTACTTTCTACTAATAAAAAATACAATATTTAGCGTCATAATTATATAAAATCAATTTTGCTTAAAATAATTTTTCCGAACATTTCTAGTAATTCTTAATCAAATGAACTAACTTTTTATGATCTAATTCCTTTGTTATTTATCACTTATAAAATTACTGATTGATTTTTTCCTTCGACTTCAATACAGTAAATTGGCATTGTAGTTTAAATGTCAACTAAAAATATAAATGAAAAGATTACCTAAATTATTAAATGACTAATGATTATAAGCATTCTAAACCCATAAAAATTCTTTAATTTTATGAGCTTCTCCTACAATTCCTATACCTAATTAAGAAACTTCTAATAATTTCTTTTCATTCACCCTTAACAATCGATTATTATTAACAACATAAACTAATCCTTTTTATGTATGGAATAAATTTTTTAATAAGTTTTCTGCTTCGAATAAGATTTATTCTGTATTATTCAAATAAATTAATTAAAATTAAGCCTAACTTTACATACACTTCAATACTTGTATAACATTTCTAAGTGCATTCTAAATACTTATGGATTCACTGGATTATTAATGATTCCTTAATAAGATTGATATCATTTCTGATGTTTTAGAAATGAACAATTAATCATCATTATTAAAATGTCCAGTCAATTTATTTATTGCCATAACAACTCCTATTGAATTTTGCTATTTATCCAAAATTGGACATAATAAAATTGTATTAGTTTTATAACCCTTATCATTTTCTTTTTTGAATCTAGGGTCATTATAAGCATTATGAACATTTATTAAACCTCTTTCCTAAAAACATGCCCCAATAATATCTTCATTAGACTAAATTCTTATTACTCTATCTTTAGTTTTAGTCCATAATTCTTAATGTTCACTATCTAATACATAGATTTAAACCCTATCGCAGTTCAAAGAATCCCTCAATAATCCTTATAAACTATCTAATTAATCATTTAGAGGAATTTGCTAAATGTGGTTATTTATATTTAAATACTTCATATATTGATAGACATGCATCAAAAAGTTTATTTTACTTAATTACATTTTTGAATAAAAGTTTATGCTCTTACAACACTAATTAAATTGCATCAAAAATGTGTACAATGTTGCTCAATTCCATTTTTTAAATATTAGCAAAGAACTAATCTTCATTAGATACTAAGTTCTTTATTTATGTCAAATGATTCAATTCTTCATAACATTTTACATACTAACTTAATAAAGCTTAAATTTGATAAGAATATTAATATACCATAGTCAGAATCAAGGATAGCGGAGAGGTTCTCGTCGAAATTAGTGTCTTTTGTTCTAGTTCTAAGGGATTTTTTAGGACCCAAACTAGGTGTTCTTGAAGAATCATCAGTCTTTATAAGAGGTCTTAAAGGATTCACGACCTCAACAATTTATTGCTTTTCAACTCTCAATGCACTAATAATGCAATCTCTTTTTTCTATTGCAATTTATAGAGATTTAATCATGAATTCGTATTGCTAAATTTACTTATCTTTTTAAATCACTGCTGAATTAAGTTATTAAACTTGTTTCACTAATTTCTAAATCAACTCCTACAATTCTTTTTCACTTTATTATTTAAGTTTAAGGTTCATAACATCACTTAAATTTGGTAATTTTTATTAGCTATTATTTGCTAATTTATCTATTGATCTATAATTTTAGGATGTTACAGGTCTTCTTATATTTTAGACTGAATTATTCATATATAATTAAAATTTATTATCATGCATCATAAAATTCATCTTTGCCTTCATCATAAACTTATTATGATTTAGAAAATCGTTTTAAGATATAGGATACGAATGCCAAAAACAATATCGCAAATATGATGCCGTTAACCTAATAATTTGAAATTAAATAGTACCAACAAAAATGTCTCTAAAAAGAAAAATAAAACAGGAGCTTCAGTTTAACAATCATTGGTTGCCATGAACATGCGTCCTCCGTAGAACAATAATAGTCCTATATATATCCCAAAACAAATATCAAGAAAATTGAAAAATAAATTGATGGCTGCATTTTTATATCTAATATTATTTATCTATTTATAAATCATACCGTGGTATTAAGGTAATTAAAATGTAAGTACCCCAGATAATTAATCCATAGAATACTAAATGAACAAACAATTGCAAATTTTGATTACATTTTTGTTCAATAAATTATGTCTCTATAATTCCTGATGCAGATAGGAATATTAAAGTATAAAAAAAATGAGCTCCTTCACTAGCTTTTAATTGTTTCTTTGCTTCGATTTCTTACATATTTATTAATTATTTTTATTTATTTTATATAAACTTTTAACGATGAATTAGATAATTATGCAAATCATTTTCACATGAATAAATATACTCATAATTAATATTTACTAATCCTAATAGATTAATTTAGTTTATTAATGTTTTTTTTTCTCAAATTCTCTTCATTAAATAAAGTAAGAGAATATCTTACAAAATACTATTAAATTTATCGCGTATTGTTATTTTTCATTTATTAACTTTTCTAAAGACTATTTAAATTCATTTAATGGTAAATAAATAAATTTCCTAAACTTTATTGAATATTTAAAAATCATATATGATAAACCTCATCTACCTATTTAATAATAATGTGTTTAAAATAATTATTTTATTAATTTTTTTAATTCTACTTTTATTAAATTTGTTCAAGCCCCTCAAATTAAAAGTTGAAGGAGATGAAACTTTAATAATTTAATCATATATAGATTATAATAACTTATATTTTTATCTCCATTTTTAAATTTATAAATTTTGACATATATATGTTATGAATATTTCATTTATTTTTTCTTAATTTATTTGGGCCAGATCTCTTATTTTTAGTTTAATTCTATTATTTCTAATATATAATAGGATGTTTATATACTTCAAGTTTTTCTAATGCTTTCTTCTTAAATTCTTCAACTGATAATATTTTATCTCCTTCAATATCATCTTCTTCATGTTCATCTAATATGAATAAGTAAATATACCAAACTAAGGTAGTTCTGCTCTATTTTTATTTTATAGGTTTTTCTCATTCATTGCAGCTAATTATTATAAAGAATTTATTTAGTTTTCTGATATTTTTTAATGGATTTATTAATAGTATTGTAACAATTTATTAGTTTTATTTTCTATAAGACCTAAATAAATCATCATATTTGTGTCAGTTACTCCATGTGAACCAGCAATTTCTGTTGCCATTTATTTATCACATTCTACAGTATTAAATAAGGTTTCAATCCAATTCTATTATTATTGAATTAAAAATGCATACAGTTAAACTATTTATTAGTTTTAATGATTCATTGAATTTAAATTCATATTATTCTGATTTTGATTCGGCTCTAGATAATTTCTCTTCTAGATCTTTTAGATGTCTTTTTCTTTAAACATCAACATTAGATCCCTATCCTTCATATTAAGATGCTTCTTCTTTTAATTCTCCTATTTATTTTTCGAGATCTTCAATTTCATTACTCAATTCGTTAACGTATTTGAACATTTAAAAATTCTGATTATATCAATATATTTAGGATACTTTTTCTTCATTTTAAATGAAAATCTTCACTAAATCTTCGAAAACTTTGATTTAAGTGGCTGCCTATATTTTAGCAAAATCTTCTTCGTATTTCATAATTAATTCAACCGTTGTTTAATTAACAGCTTTATCTCTAGTCAATTTTGTAGCCTTGGTTTTAGTTAATTTGTCTGGGTCAACTACTTCTTATGCATCCATTTCTCTATTCTTTTCTGTTAATTTCATATAGTCTAAAGTTTTTTTGTTCTTTTCAATGATTTAACTTAATTCTCTTAGATCTTTTTCAAAATCAGCAGATTCTCTTTTTGCTTGTTATTTTAAACTTTAAATTAAATCATTAGCTTTATCTCTTTCTTCATAAGCAGTATTTGCTGTTTCAATAATATCTGCCATTTCCTAAGGTTTATATTTTATTTTATTACTTTTCTCTTTTCATGCAACTCTTTCTCTAATTTTTTGTATAAATTATCGAAAATAACTCTTTCTCTTCTTAAACTATCAATTTATTGTCTTAACTATTTGTTTATTGCAATTGCTTCATTAAATTTTTGATTAGTTTTATCTAATCTATTTTCCAAAATTTTTATTTATTTTTATAATGCACTTTCGTTCTCAGCTCCTGCATTATATCCTCCAAGAGCATGTCTCTTTTCTATTATTTTTTTCTAAAAATCAGCAACATGTGTATCAATTTCTTCTTATTATTTTTTCTCCTCATTAATAGCCACTTTCAAATCATCAATTATAACATCAATGTTAGGTCCTTTAGAATAGGTTGTTTAATTCAATTAATGTTTCTAAGAATTCATTTTAGCTATCAAGTCTTTTAAAATATAATTCTCATTCTTTAGTTTTTCAATAATCCCTCTTTATTTCTTAATGTTTGCAACTGTTTCCTCAGCATATGCCTTTCTATCAGATTCTAAGTTTCTAAATTTCTTCTGTTGTTCAAGTAATTGTTCTTAAACAGTCATTTCCTTATCAGCCATTTAATTATCCATGCCTTGATTCTAATCTTATTACATTCCAAAAATGAATTTAAATTCTTAATAAAAATACAATCGAAAATTAAACCTAATTATTTATTTTAAAGTATAAAACAGTGAATGATAATAACTCATAAATAAAACTATAATATTAATTTCCTAAATGTAAAAAATTTAATCTACAAATCCCTATCCAAATATTACATCTTAACATTTCCAATAATTATCTATTAGTTAAATTATTGAGTTTGGTTGTTTTTGTAAATATTATGATTTGTTATGATTCAATATGCTATTTTAAATTAGGGCTTATAAATCATAATAAGCACATTTACTAATTTGATGAAGGCTTTGTAAAAATTTAATTAATAAATACTAATCAAAATTATATTTATTTTCATGATTAATCATCTCTTGCATAATTGGCACCAACCTGTTGGAGATCCAATTGAATATGAAGAAATTAAAAAATATGATGATGGAAGAAGAGTAAATTGTTATATTATTAAAATAGAGATATGATAAAACATTAAGAGAGAAAGGAGGAATAGAGTACTATTTAGTATCAAAAAAATTTATTAAACAATGGAAATATTATGTGGATTATTACGAAGAAATGGGAGATCAATAAAGAGATGCTAGAAAGAAAGTTTTGAAATTTAAATATTATAGCCTGATCCAATCAATTCAGATTTGATTATCAATGAGAAGCTCTTTAAATACATACCTTAAGATCATGTTTATAATTCCAGCATTCGTTATATGGAAAATGAATGGGATTATGAATACGTATTATTAAACATCAAAAAATTAGATTCTGAAAGAAGTTTTCGATCTTTTTAAAGGGAAATACTCATCGATTGAACCACAGAAAAGAATAGGATTTTATTCTGAGAATGAAAAAAAAAAAGTTGTTTATCCAAATTTAGCTAGAGTAAGCAAAAATTTACTAATTTTAGTTTACATTAATTTATTAATCTTTAAAAGATAACAAATTCTATAGTGTTAAAGCATAAGTAGATTATCATTCGGAGATAAAACCTTGGTTAGATTTAATAAAATTGACCTTCTAAGAAGAAAATAAACAAAAATAGATTAACAACATTAGAATATGGTAACCAAGACATAAGAATCTTAAAGTTGATCATGTAATAGATTAACTAGAAAAAACTATGTTTGTTGATGGAAATATTTTATAAGAAAATTAAATGATTTTTTAACTTTAATCAAATAGAGATAGTTGTTTAATTTTAGACTTTGAGTTGAATAATTGGCAATTTAATTAAATTGAATAATAATAATAAATAGAATATGACACTGAACTCTTGTTTGATATAGCTTTAAAAGGTTGTGGTAAATACGTTTGTGATTTTTAATTTTGCAAATTAAATAATGGATATCTTGAGTAAGATTTTAGTTAGGATGATATTAAGGGAATTTGTTAATAGTTGATTGAAAATGAGGAAGTTAACTGGGATTAATTATGTTATTAAGTAAGAAATGGAAATGATAAACTGGTACCATTACAGATGTCAGAATTTTAAAAAGATTTAAAAGAAGCAATAAACAAAGTTTCTTTTTAGCTGGAAATGTTTGGAGCATCATTTGTTGAAAACTTTTACAATAAATCTGGTATCTATTAAATTGATATTCATAATGCAGAGATAGATTCTAATTTAATTAATGATACATAAAAGAGCTTTGTCAATTATAAAAGAGATTTAAGTGGAATAATAAATAATTTATTCTCTTAAAAAGATAAAAATTTAGAACCATTAACTAATTTATATTAATTAAGAGCTCTATATATAATATTACAATTTCGAAAATATCTAGAATAAATTATTGATGAAAAATCATAAATAACTTTAAGAATTATTAGAAGACTCGATAAAATATAAAAATCATAATTATCGAAATGGTTTACAAATCTTTCAAAAGCTGAATTTGAAGAAACAACAAAAATTGTTAAGAAGTTGATAAATTCTGAGATTTTAAGATAGTAACATACACCTTTAATGCCTTTCCTAGAAATTGAAGATTCTTAAAAAATGGTAGGTCTATTTGAATTATTTCAAATTCTATAAGAATCAAATAAAATGAATACTAGACTTTAATCTTCCGAATTCGTTATAGATTTGATAACAAAATTATATAAATAAGATGCAGATAAAGAAGAATTTTCTCAATTCCGTTATTATGCAGCAAAACAATGGAGAAATTATTCTTTTACTTTTTGTTTATATTCATGGTCTATACCTATCGAATTCAAATCTAAATTATTAAGTCTAGATTGCAAGGTTAAATAACATGATAGCATGAGTCATTCCGTAAAGTATCATTTTACTGGATAAGCCCCTTATTTAAATTTGTCAATAGAAAGAAACAATATTATAGAATCAGCTATAAAATAATTATAAATAACTCATATACCACTGAAGAATCCATTGAGAGTCTAATTTATAGGAGAACAAGGTGTTGATGAAGGTGGTCCAAAAAGAGAGTTTTTCAGATTGATAATGGATAAATTGATATCTCCAGATTATGGTATGTTTATTCCAAAAAATAATGGAACAATATATTGGTTTAATCCAAAATCATTTGAAATCCCAATATATTATTCATTAATAGGTAAATTGTTAGGATTAGCTCTTTATAATTAAGTATTACTTGATGTCAGATTTCCAACTGTGCTTTTTAAAAAATTATAAAATGAAAAAATTAAAGAAGAAGATTTAAAAGAATTGGATATGGAAATATATACAGGTTTTTAATATTTAAGAGAATAAACTGATTCTAATTTAATTCAAAGTCTTTCATTAAATTTTAATGCAAGTTACGTTGTATGGGGAGAAGCATATTTCGAAGATTTGAAAGTATAGAAAATTTATATTATCTAAGCCTAATGGATTTTAAGTAAACGTTACAAAAGAAAACAGAGAAGAATATATTCAATTATATACTGATTGGTACCTAAATAAGCTTGTTAAAAGTTAGTTTGATTTATTATATTCAGGCTTTAAGTCTGTAGTTGATGGAGATGGAATTAAGGTAGCTATTATTTTTTAAAATAGTTATTTTCAGGAGAAGAATTACAGGCCTTAATTATTGGTTTGCCTCATTTTGATTTAAAAGATTTAGAATTAGTTACAAAATATGATGGTTATGATGATAAATCTGAATATATAAGGTTTAGAATAATTTAATATCAATAGATATTTTTGGTATTGCATACATTCTTTGAGTATTGAAATGTAAAAGAGATTCTTATTCTTCTGTACGGGCACAGATAGAATTCCTGTTGGAGGACTAAAATCTATAAAGTTTGTTATTTAAAAACATGGTGAAGGTAAGATTTGAATAATAATTTTAGATACTGAATAATTACCATCTGCTCACACATGTTTTAACGTTTTATTATTACCTCTTTATAAGAAAAAGGAAATATTGAAAGATAAGTTAATGATATCATTGGATAATGCAGAAGGCTTTGGATTAATGTGAATTATAAATGACATGTAATTTTATTATAAATGTATAACCTTTAACTTTTTTTTAACAAAGATAAAAAAAACAAACTTATTTTTATTTAAGACTTGTTTATAACTTCATTAAATAAAGATCATATTTGGATCGATATCTTTATAATCTTTAATGGGAAATTTTTCTTCCAAATTTATTGCATTTAATATATCTAATTTAAAGCCCCTTTAATTATACATATCATTACTCCAAAAGTTTTAATTCTTAAATAGACTTCAGAAAATTAATAAACTCATTAGGATTAATTCTTCTAAACTCACTATCATTTGATAATTTAAAAAATGAATCAACAATTTAGTTTTTGGGACCTATTTAAGAATTAAATTTCATTAAAATAATATTATATTGAAGCAAATCTTTTTTACATTTAAAATATTCTAATTTTATTTGTTTACATAATTCTTCATATTCAGGATGCTTATTAATATTATTAAAGCATTCTGAAAGAATGTATTTCAAGTGATCCAAATCTTTATTAACTTTGAAGTAAGGGTGAATATCTGATATAATAACATGCATAAATCCCATACAATATAGAAGATTTTAAATAGCTAATTAAATTAAACAAAATGAGGCTAAAACTTAGTAAATTTCAGTTTTCTAAAATAATAAACTAGATTTTTATTTAAAAAAAAGATATTTCCTGAATAATTATACTTAAATTTAATAAACTCTATTTAAACGATTATAAATGTATTTTTCATCTTTTTCTTTAGATAGTTCTTTTATTTATTATTGATTAGCATTTATAAAGGTGTAAAATAAGGAATCATCCAAACTTTAACCCTATTCTTGTTAATTTAATAAAGGATGTTAGAATAGTTGATCAAATGATATTCTTTCACCTTCATTATACACAATCATTTTTTCTAACAAATCAGATATTAAGTCAAATGAAGGATACTTCAATTAATTGCATTTAAATTATTTTTTCTCAAGTAAATTGTAAAATGATTTTAGATCCATATTTTAATTCTGATTTAATGGCATCTATCCAAAATAAAATATTTAATAGAATACTATTCCATATGAATATATATCACATTTTTTTGAAAAAGGTTTATTGTTAATAACTTATGGAGCAGTATAATATGGAGTTCCAGATCTAGATAATTCATCAGATTCACAAAAACTATTTACAATTTGACTAAATCCAAAATCAGAAATCTACTAAAATTTTATAATATTTTACTTTATATAATCTTCTTTCATTTAATTCTCCTTTGTTAATTATTTTTATTAAAATATTGGAAGGCTTAATATCTCTGTGAACTATATTATTTTCATACAAAACTCGACATCCTTCTTTAATCTACATTAGAATATTAATGCAATCTGAATAACTGTACCATTAATTGGATTTACTTAAAAGCATAAATTCTTAATCTAAATCCATATCACATTTTTCCATAATTATTTCGAATTAATGAGGAGAATTAATAATGTTGTCTATTCTAACAAGATATTCAGATTAAATTTTCATTATTTTTTTCAATATTTCAATTTCTTATATCTATTATTCCAAGCGAATTCTATTTTTTTTAATGATTTTGACACACAAAGGTGTTGATTATTATTTAGCATCTTTTCTATAACAGTCATAGACAAGTCCAAACGCACCCATTCCAATATAATTTTTATGTGTATTTTCAATTATATATTGATCTCTAATTTCTTAGTTAGTCGTCATTATAAGTTTCTAATTTAGTAAATAAAAAATTAAAGAAGAGAAAAAATATCATTTTATATTATTATATAATTAATCATCCTTAAAATCCATCAATAAGCCATTTATTTCTATCTTCAATTGATGGATGAGTTCTAATAGGGAATTCCTTTCCATTCGCTTCATCTTAAACTGCAAATAAAAACTAATCTGGATTGGTAGCAGATTTAATAGTCCATTCATTCTTACCGACTTTTTCAATTATCCATTTATTCCTTTCCTCATTAAATGAATGAAATCTAACTTCAAAATCTCCCCATTTATTATATTGCTTATCATTAGCTACAAATAACACTTAAAGTGGATGAGAAGCAGATCTAATAATATAATGATTATCTTGAAGTTGTTCTAAATAAAATGAATTTGTTAAATTCTTCGTATTAGTAATTTGAGCAATATGATCTGATTTAAATTAAGGGTGATTATTAGTAATAGTTAAATAATTCTAATTAATATGAGAAGGTCTAAATTAAACAATTATTTTTTGATGAAGAGATGGATAGGGATGCAGAATATTTGGTGTAGTAACAATAAACCAAAGATTTTTTTCTTGATCTTTCTCGGAATGTGTTCTAACATCAAATTCTCCATCGTGTTGATTAGAGAAATCATCTGCTATAAACATATATTAATCAGGATTTGTTTCTGATCTAATTGTAAAACAACTCCATCCAGCATTTTCTATTATCCAATTATTTCTTTTTTCATCAAATGCATGAGTACGAACATCAAATTAATCCTTAAATTTTCTAACATTATCATTTGAACAAAAAACAAAATGATTTGGTTAAGAAAGAAGTCTTATTTTGAATATATTTTCTCCAACTTTTTCCAATAAGAAATAACAACGTGCTTAATTATTATTTGTTACTCTAACATCAAAATCATCTTCTAAAGCTCTTGATTTATTTGTTGCTGCTGATAAGAATCTTGTAGGAACAGAGAGAGGTATTAAAGAAACAATTTAATATTCTGAAGTGTTTGACATTAATAATAAAAATAAATCAATATTAATTAAACTTTACGAGGTCCTTTCATTTTTGAAAATAATGTAGAATGTATACTCTCTTTGCCATTATGTAGATTCTTAAATTATTATAAGATAATTTATATCTGCATATATAATCTTTAAATAATGAATTTCTAATTCAAGTAATAATTATTTTTTATATTAATTTTTTTAAATCATCTTGATATTATACTAATATATATTAGTATAAATCAAATTGATTGATGTTGTCAAATCACATTGATTTTAAATAATAATATTCCAATGATGCATAAAATCTTAAATAGATATATTTATTCTGAAAATGATGAACTAGGTCGTGGTGCCCATGGTACTGTCTTCAAAGGTCTAGATTGCGTTACTAAATAAGCTGTAGCCATAAAATGTATGCTTTATTTATAATCCTAGTATTAAATGTAGATGACATCAAAGATTAGGATTCCATTTCTAAATTTCAGAATGAAATGACCATAATGAAGGAATTCCATAATCCAAATATAATAAAATTCATTGATTGTTTTTCTGACATCAAACAAAATGTATATTTAAAAATTACGTTAGATCGCCGTCTTTGATTTTTGTGAAGGTGGAGATTTGTTGAGGTTTCTAGAAAGAAATTTCAATTCATTAGAAGAAGAAGCAGCTTTGAGGATATTGATTTAAATAGTCAATGCTTTTAGAGAAATAATAGCTAAAGGATACATTCATAGAGATGTTAAACCAGCTAATATTTTAATAAAAAATGGAATTTTTATGATGGCTGATTTTGGCTTTGCTGTTAAAGCTACAACCTATGAAACTTTTGAATAACCTGTAGGTACTCCATTATATATGGCACCACAATTACTTGACAATGTTCCATACACTTCTAAATGTGATATATGGTCAATAGGAATTATAGCTTATTAACTCATTTATGGAAAATAGCCATGGCCTTTTGAAAATTATAAATCTTATTTAAAAAATATAAGATGTTATCCTGTTAGATTTCCCGATGAGAAAACTGTTTCTGAACAATATAAAAGTAATAATTCACTAAAAAATAGATTTCATAAGATAATGTCTTAAAATAGATGAAAAATAAAGATTAAATTGGCAAGACCTCTTTGAACATCCTTTTTTTGATTATAGAGCCCGTAAATATAACTTCAACGTACTTCTTAATAATAAATATTAGAATGTAATTAATTAAAACGGATCCAATTTTTTATTAACACATTTACAAATTCTGATAAAAATTAGAAAATTAAATTTAGAAGAATAATTTAAATTATTCGATATAAATTCAGAAGGAACTATAAGATAGAATTAGTTTTTCATCTTTCTTTAAAGAATTGATCCTTCATTAAGTGATCAAGAAATGTTTACCCTCTATGATTTATTGGACACAGAAAAAAAGCAAAAATTAAATGAAGATTAATTTAAAATCCTATTTAGTACTAATGATTCTACTGAATTTAAGGATTTATATAAAACATTTATATTAGAATTTTAGGAACTAGTTTCTAAAAATAAATTAAAAATAGAAAATATATTTAGCTTCTATGACCTAAAAAAAACAGGAAGATTAGGATTTGAAGAATTTTCTAAATTGATTTTAAGAGTTATACCAACTTTTTAAAAACACGAAATAGTTATTGTAAGATCTATAAGCTATTATAATAGATATTTGCTAAATTTGATTGTTAAAATGTTAATTCAATAAGTTTGGAAGATTTTAATAAGATAGTAAGTCCTGAACAAAAAATAA
>JPFM01000087.1:40880-207001 GCA_000733375.1 Paramecium sexaurelia | reverse complement strand
CTTTAAAGAATTGATCCTTCATTAAGTGATCAAGAAATGTTTACCCTCTATGATTTATTGGACACAGAAAAAAAGCAAAAATTAAATGAAGATTAATTTAAAATCCTATTTAGTATAATAGATATTTGCTAAATTTGATTGTTAAAATGTTAATTCAATAAGTTTGGAAGATTTTAATAAGATAGTAAGTCCTGAACAAAAAATAATGGACAACACAACTTTGAAGGTATTAAATTATTTATAATTAGAAAATTTAATTAGATATAGTTTAATAAATGAAAAAAAGAAATTTAACAAATGAATTTATATTTAAATAATATAATTTATGTAGATCTTACAAAATTGACATGCAAGAATTTAAGACATTTTGTAAAGAATTCAACAGTACAATGTAAAATAATGAAATAAAATGGCTTTTTAATTGTGTAGATAAAAATAAAGATAAATTTATTAGTTATGAAGAATTCAACAAGTTTTTCAAGTGAATTTGTAAAAATTATTATTTAATATATATCATTAAATTTGGTTGAAAATTTAAAGTAATTTCATTATTTGAATTAAATGTAATAAAACAATCTAATTATCTTAATTAGGATTTAATCATCATTATTTTGAAATGTAGAATTAACAAGTATAAATATAAATGAAAGATGGAATTAAAACATTTTCTTACAAAAGCTTCTTTAACTCTCATATCTTATCTTTATAAAGGACTAATTGCTTAACCTCTAAAAATACATCATTCATCATATTGAAATTAAGTACTATATCTTATAAATCAGAGGTTAGTTTTTAAGGCTATTTTAAATGAGCATTATAAGTTGATTGATATAAATCTAAGATACTATTTATTCACAATTATAGGTTGTTTAAAGAAATTTTCTCGGTTATTTTAATGGAAGATTGATTGAAACTTTTTGATAATAAAAAATCAATGTTTGTTTAGATTAAATCTATAAATTTACATGAGTAAATAATTATAATTTATTAAATAAAAATAGTTGTTTGATGAAAATATTGAAATAATATAATATAGAAAAAAAAGAATAATAAATGAAAATAGAATGAAATATGTTTAATTTGATATAAGTAATCAATAATATTATGATAATGTTTAAATTAGATTGAAGTTTCATAAAAAATATTTTTATAGTAAATTAATTTAATTTATATGTCTCGAGATCCTCAATTGGAATTATTAAATATCGAACCGTCTTTAAGAGAATTAATGCAGAATCCTTTTACTAACAAGTTCTTTAAGGAAATAGAAACTGATTTCACTGCTGAACCTTGGTATTTACCTAAAAGTCCTTCTAAATCATTTTAATAGAAGACAAGAATTATTACATTGAAATAACCAATAATTCAATCTAAACAACGTTAGGCAACTACTGAAACTCCAATTCGAATAACGAAACCAAAAAGTTGTCATCATAAAAGTGAATTTGTAGATTTAGGAGTTCCTACACCTCCATAAAGTAATCCAATAATTCTGTAAAGAATTATTATTTCAGCTTAATACAAATCTTCTCGAAAGAATTCAACTAGTCAATATAGATAGAAATGTCTTAAGAATATTTTACTCGCTTAAAAATAAAACAGTTAGTAGTGTAATTATACACATACATCTACTGATTATTTTAACTTTATTTCATAGATCAATCCAGTTTCTTAAAAAAATAAAACAACCACAGAACCATTATTAAAAAAATTTAAGCTTAAACTAAAAAATATGTTTAATTGATTAATTATTCTATCATTATAACACTTGTTATTGTATTAACTTATTAATTACTGTATTTGGATCATATGTTAATAGTTGACTATAAAGTTATTTATTCACCTTCGTATTTCCTCTTATCTAAAAAACTTTCAAAGATGAAATATTATAATTCTATTTTTTTAATGTCATCAAATATCCTATTGCTACAACACTTGTTGTTGAATATCCATCCTATTAATTATAAATTTAAAATAATTACTGGACAGCATATTAAAACAGGACCATTTTATTACTCTATTAGATCTGTTATTTAATTAAAATCAATTAATTATTCACCTTCCTCACTTATAGGATAGTTAATGTAATTATATTATTCTTTTTTCCATACGGAGAATTAAAAATCTGGCTCATATTTCTTAAGATCAATTATTGTCTTTATTTATAAAGCGTCCAACTATTTTCTACTATTAGCATTCAAGTTACTTCCCAAATAAACTTTATTCTCTTATAATTATTATGGGAATTAAGAGTAAGCGAATAACACTCTTTGTTAATCTTCATTATTATCTAAGTTCTCATAATTTTACAACATTATTTTTGAGAATGTATAAAATGGATATTTTTTTAAGAAAGCTTCTACAGAAGTCTTCAAATAATATGTTTTGTATTCAGTCATTTTTAAACTTTGAATTAATTCTTTAATTAATTGACCATCTTATTCAATCTTCTCGTATTCATCATTTACAATAACTAATCTACGGATTGGTTGGGTATGATATTTCTCTTCATTTTTTTTAGCATTGTCATCATGTTTTTCTAAATGCAATGCAATTTACTAAACATCATTCTAAATGCAAAAGCTTCCTCTTATTTGATTATCCTCAAATATTTCCAGTTTTCTTAAATCAGCTATCAACAAATGTCTATTATCCTAAATATCTTAATAAAATTTTAACATTCATCATATTAAATAGCTCCATCGTTTAAATTGCTTTCATATTAGGATTAATTAAATTTTAAATTATATAAATTATTTTTGGTTAATAAAAAATATATTTTTCACATTATTTAATATGCAGTATTTCTAATTACTATTTAAAATCGATAGAAAAATATTAAATTTAAACACTAAATCGTTCATTTTCTCTATGGAATTTTGATACTTTGTTTTTAATTCTAAATTAAAAACAAAGCTCTTCAAAATAATTATTAATATTTAATGTAAGAACACGAAATTGATCTTGCAAAATTGAATTAAGGAAATATAGATTCTTTTATTAATTAAATAGAAACTAATATCAAATAGAGAGCATAAAAATATGGAAATGAGGATTAAAAAGTAAAATTTTTATTTCCTATATGTTAAAGTTTTTGAAATATAATCAAGTTTTATGTAAATTACTTAATCAACAAGCTTTGATAGCACTTTAGATTTAAAATTTTGAAGTCAGTCTAAAGTACCTCAAGAAGGCAGAACTTCTAACTTCTTGTGTTCCAGAGCTTAAGGTTTCATTTTAATTTTATCATAAGACTTAAACTTTAAGCAATTTAGCGTGTTATTATCGAAAAGTAGGAAAAACAAGAACAGCTCTTTAATATCTTTAATAGGCATTAAATATTGAGTTAAAGTATATTATTTGATATAGACTTATTAGTAATGAAACGTTAACTAAGGTTCCTGAACTGTATTTGAATCTGTGTGCCATTCTTTCGTAATAAGAACGACATGAAGAAGCAACTTAACATATTTATTTATCAATTATAATGTTGTAACATGATTTATTGCTATAACTTTTAAAATAAAACTATTAACAAATAGAAAAGGAAACAACTAGTAAACCAAATATATCTGAAATGACAAACTATCAGTTTAAAATTTCATAGACGCTTAAATCAACTGAATAAAAAATTTTAAATAAGGATTAATTGGAGCGAATATAAATTTTAATTGTAGCCTATCATAATTTGGGTGTAGAAATGGAACATTTGAAAAAAGGTTTTGAATCCAAAAACATTTTTAAATAAGCTTTTTAATTATCATAATTCACACTTCCAGATAATCATCCTCTTAAATCAACAATAGGATAAATTATAAAAAAGTTAGATAAAGTAGAATAAAAAGATAATTTCGAAATTGTAATCTAAAAAACAAATTTACCAAAGTTACATTTAAAATCATATGATGTCAAATAAGTTCTTAAAGAAACATCACCCAAAATATATTAAAACAAAAAACATTAATCTTTACCTAAAAATAATAGCAATATAGGATCTAAAGAAGATAAAAGGAATTTATCAAGCGAAAGAACAAAAGTTGACGGATTTAAATTTCTTAAGACCAACGAATTCAATTAGGAACATTATTTTATTATAGAAAACAAAGATAGCATAAATTTAAGAGATTTATAAATAACTCTAGATACAGCGAATTAAACAATGATGTGATCGTATATTTTTTTTATGTACTTGATAATATATTTATCAAACCTTTTACATTGATACAATGTCGACACTGGATACGTCATCTTCCCAAGCTGTGATTTGATCAAATACATCGTCTGTAAGAATCTAAAAATATTGTTTAATAAAATACCTTATCATCTTCAATAATCATTGACATGACAATCTTCTTGGCTCCATAAGCAATTTCTTCATATTTAACTTCCTTTCCCCAAACTAAACCATCTGGATTGATAGTTTCCTTAACTTTTTTAGCAGTAGCTTCTAATAAAGCTTAATCTGTAGCTTCATAGATCTTGACTTCGAAGATCACAATAGTCTTAGCAACTGGCTTGGGCTTATTCTTCTTGGCTAAAGCTTCTTATTTCTTTTTTTCAGCTAATTCTTTAGCTTTCTTTTCAGCTTCAGGATCAACATCATCATCACCAAAAAGATCGACATCATCAGCAGCTTCCTTCTTTGGCTCTTCCTTCTTTGGCTCGTCTTTCTTTGGAGCCTCTTTCTTTGGAGCTTCTTTCTTTGGTGCTTCCTTTGGTGCAGCTGGACCCCATTATGCTCTAACAGCTGGAGTGAAGGAGTTGAGGAGTAAATACCAGAAATAAACTTCTGGGAATTAGTCCTTTGGTGGGACACCTTTCAAAGCATTGAAGATTCTGACATCATCAGCTCCTGGAAGGTCTCCATTCAAATAGTTGTTTTATGCAAGGAAATCATTAACTTAAGCAAGTTAGTCGACTTTGAAATCTGCCATTAAAAAAAGAATTTTAATTTCTGGATTTGACTTTAATTTAAATTAGCATTTATTCAATTAATACCGTGAAAATCTTATAATAATTCTTTTTTTATTCATAAATAACTCAAAATCAAAGATTATAATGTTATCCATAATTTATTAGATGTTGGTAAATGATGATTATTATCATTTAAAAGTAATTACATTATGAATCATTTAAGACTTTATATTTTAAATTGGATTTTAATTCTAATTGAATAGAACCAAAACCAATATTTTTATGATACTCTCTAATGTTATAAATTTGATAAAATCTACTCAGATTTATTAATAAAATATAAATAGTTAACTAATCCGCATACATTTTAAAATACGTTAGATATTTAGAATGAATATTTGAGTATAAAACATGAATTATGATATGATATTTTAACTTTAGAAGCATCTATTCCTAATGTAAGAGTTCCTTATCCATCTTCTTTTATATCTTAACAATATAATAGAATTAATCCTAAGATTATAATGTTGAAATAAGAAATTGAGAATCTTTTTTAAAATCTTTTTGTAAAATAATCTTGTTAAATATTATAAAATAATTTAGGGAATTTAAAAAGATATATTTTGAGATATTATTAATATAATTTCAAGGTTTCTTTTTTGTTGCTTGAGAATCATCCAAAACTTGATTCAAAGTTTTGCTAAAACTGAAATAATGTATTACTTCTTTAATTGTTGTAAATTTTTTTCTTATTGATTTTTGATGATTAATTTTTGAATATTATACATTTTAATAAGCGAGGAGCTGTTTTGAGATTTGAGAATAGTAGAACTTTTATCATTAATTTTTTCCTAAGATGCATTCATATTGATTTTTTCTCGACTAAATTATTAAATAGATTTAATACATATTTTTCATCATTATATATGAATGTTAAGTGCCAGAACTTCTTTTATCTCTAGTTTGCTGACTATCACAATTTTATGCTATAGATGAACAGTTATCCTATGAAGTCCCTTATTAACGATTATAAACTTAATTGCCTAAAATATAAGACTTCTTAAACAAACTAGGACTTGATTCTCTAGTTGCATTTTATGAAGAGATCTTTCGTTCTTGACTTTATATAAGTGTTTTATTCTTATTAAATTGAATCACAATTAAGTACCTTGTCAATTAATTCTTACTTTTCTTTCTCTAACTAATCAATCTTCTCTTAAAGACTGTCCGAATATAACTTCATTTACTATTCAACCTATAATGAATTAAATTAAGAGCATTACTCTAACATGGTTTCGAATTTCTGCTTCAGCCTTTTAAACTGCTTTCTCCAATTAATCATACTCAACACTCTTTTGTTGTTACACCAATTCAATTAAAATGGTCACTTACTATCTCAATATTTTTATCAAATCTTCAAGGTTAGGTTTAAGATCGAAATCACTCTTAATGGCTAATTGTATCTACAGATTAAAGTTGATTTATACATCTTGAACAATCTTTAGTAATTAGTTATTAATGTTCATAATTTATTATTATCAAAATTGAATACATTTAAAGTTTACCATATAATTATAGATAAGTCCCACAAATTAATTTCATTTACAATGATTCACTAATTAAATTTAATTCAATCTATAAATTTAAGGCATTCTTTATTTGATTTAATATAATAGTTTCTAAATTTATACATTTTTTATAAAATTTTAAGATATTACATAATTATTTTCCATATAAGAATATTGTATAATTTCATGTATAATTAATGATTTATAAGAATTATTACAAAACTATAGATTAAAAATAAAAAGCTTTATATTATTTATAAATTAGCTAAAACCTTTAATTTTTTTTCTGTAATATTTGGTTTTAAAAAGCACTCATTATTGTAATTGATTTTCTTATAAACTGTGGATTTATTCTATAAATGCATTATATTATGTCCAAAAACATCAATTCGAGTCTTTAATATTATATTAATCTTTGAAACTATTTCTGCTCAATTACCAAAGGAGGAAAATTATAATATATACATAAGTTCTTAAAATGAAATTTTATAAGTAAGTTGGCTTCAATGTTCATCTTGCTTGACTTTTTAATATGACGACGCCAAAGTTCTAATTTTATTTATCCTTTTAATTTGATCAATTAACTATGGTTGAGTTGAAGTAGAATTAAAGTTAAAATTCTAAATTATATTTTAGCTTACAAAAAATTCTATACAAAATATTTTAACTTATTAATATTATAATTTAAAATTATAAAAGAGGAAAAAATCTAGATTTAGAAAGAAATCATCTATTTATTAATATTATGATCCATATAATAATGTATCTCTTTAAAAAAGCTTAATACAAAACATATAAATTGATTATTTTATTTATATGTTAATTAGTTTCAATTTTAAACAAATAATATTATATGATAAATTGCACTAATTTCTTTATAATTAGGGCAATTTGATTTCTACTATATGTGTTTTAATACATTTATATGACATAAGTATATTTTAAATTATAAAGTTGTATTAAATTTAAAATGTAATGTAGAAGTTAAAGAATAGAAATAAAATATAATAATTAATAAGATAATTTTTATCCAAATAATGAAAGTTGAAGTTAGGCCAAGCAAGCAAGGAGGATTATACAGTCTAAGTCTAGGTTAGAATAATGGTCCATATTTACCTAAAGACATAATGTTGACAAATTAAAAATCTTTAAAGGTTTGTATTATTAAACAACTTAGCTTCTTCAAGGTGATGAAATTAGCAAATCAGTGTCTTAAGTACTTGCAAGAGCAGGAATGGGTTAACTTTATGAACCTCCTGATATATATGATGAGAAATTGAAATAATTTGTTAATTTGGATGAAAAATATAAAACTAGAATGAGTGCTAGTGATAATGTTGCTGCTATGAGTACATTATACTCAACGTCAATACAGTAATTAAAAGAGTCTTTGTAAGAATATAAAGATCTTATTAAAAAGACTGAAGTATTATTAATTTTGTAAATAAAAAGGAAGAACTTAAAAATATGAATGAAAAAATTAATAATGATAATATAACAAATATACGTGAGTTACAGCCAATGCTAAAGGGTTTTCATGGTAAATTAAAAGAGAGACTTCATGATGAGAAAAATGAGAATTATAAACTGATGAGAGAAATTGAGGGATTGAATAGAGAAAAATTATAAATTCAGTAAAAAAATAATGAAATATTAATTTAGATAGACGATTTTATTTTCACACAAAAGAATTATGGAATTAGAAAAATTAGTTGGTATCCAACATAAAACAGATTCTTTATATACTCAAAAAATTAGTGAAGAAGATGTAAATGAAAATGAAGAAGAACTTGATGATAACTCTTAATAAGATTAAGACTCTCAAATGTCAGAGTCTTATGATTGAATTAGTTTTTTGTTTGTTTTTTTTATAGAAATTTTTAGAAATGTATGAAAGATCATCACTCTTATTGAAATAAAGATAAGTATTTCTATAGAATTAATTATTTTGTCTGATACAAATGACTCTCTATATTCGAAATCAGTATTTTAAGTTCTCTTATTTTATCCTCTCTCTAGATACTCTAATCTCTATATTGATTATTAAGATTGTCTTACTCTATTAATCTTTAGATTCTAATCATTGTATATTCAATTCCTACATCTTAAGACTATTCATTCACAACTCGAAGTTTTTTTATGAACTGCTTTTTGATTGAATTTACAGTGCTGCCTGGAATCTGTTGTGAGATTTCACTAAAATTGCAGCCTTTTCTTAGATTCTCCATAATAAGGTGATTCTATTATATAGTAAGTCTCTTCTTTCCTATGATAAAACCAAAGACTAACCTCTTCTCTTACTAGAGGTTGTTTTAGATTTTCTAGACTCTCTTTTACTCTCTTTCTCAGACATTTATGAAGAACTATCTTCATCTTTTGGCTATCTCTTTTCTTCAGCCAATTATTCAACTTCATCTATTGATTCACCAATAGATTAGATTTTCTCTTCTCCACCAAATAAGTATTCTTCACACTTCTATGCTGAAATTTCAAGTAATGATGGTTAAGGTGGGTTTTATATGCTGCATACTGTAGATTCTTCCTCCTTTTTTTGACTTTTTAAAGAATTCTCCCAAAATTTACATGCAGACAATGTGATGCAATTGAAGTCTCTAAGGTTCATTAATTTCAATTTATATAAGAGAAAATAATAATTATATTCAATCTTCTCACTTATTAAAGAGTGAAGAATCTTATATTATATATGAAAAATAATAATATAAAATATATCTCATTATAATTCTAAAGTTAAGAAAACAAAAGAGTTAATAAATGATTCTTAATTTGAATATCTATACAACTTAAATTTTTATTCATTCATATAATATTCATATCACATATATCATCGTAAGCTTGAATAATTCATTTCTATTGATTACTCCTATCCTACTAAATTTTGGATTCCTTAATCGTTGGATTCAAATCGTAAACTAAAAATTTATATCCTTTTAAAATAATACATTTTATTTAATCGTCTGTTTTTAAAAAATATGTAAACTATGTATAATAACAGAACTGAGATTATTCCAATTACTATAGTTCTCATTTAATGTGTTTGTTTTTCAATCAAAATAGATTTAGTCTCATAATAATATTTAAGTTTTATTTCTTCATAATTTTTTGTCTTAATGCGAACTATTACGTATTACTTAATATTTACCTTTGGCTAAAATTGTAATTGACATCTTTTCAAAATTATTACCAGCATAAATTGTATAATTTAATTCCTTTAATTTTTTATGCTGTTATGAGTTAAAGCCGAATGAAGGAAAAGGTGTTTCTTAATCACAATGATAAACAGGAATATCCTCTTCACTTGTTTAGAATTTGTAAATAAAGTAATATGTGAAACGATTGATGACATAATCAGAACTGGATTACTCTAAATATTTAATTGGTTCAAAGAGGACTTTGATTTATTCACCATCATATAAGACTTCAAACTTACCTCCATTTCCAGGTTAAAATTTTTCATCTGGAACTACAGTATTCTACGAAAGTATACTAACTTATATAATATAGTCAAGATCATCCTTATATGGAATAAAAGACTTTATGGCTTAAGTACTTAAGTAATAAGGCCCGTATTATAAAGCACGTATTGTTCCAATTATTTATGCATTATTTTTATAATCAATCCTTTCTGAATAACTTCCTTATTTTAAACTTTCTAGATTATCACTTCCATAAACATTCATAATTCCACCGCACGATTAGGCTTGAATTAAAATTAGAGAAGGTTAATATATATTCACTTCCCAATATCTTGATTGTCCTATTTTATTAGAAGAAAATCTGCTCAGTTTTGGAGCTAGTACATTTAGGACATCATTTCCTAAAGTTACAGTATAAGGAAGATTAGAAATTTCTCTAGGTGATATTTATAAAAAGTATAATCCTGGAATTAATTTAAATTCTAAATGTATTATAGAATCTGTTTGGTTAAGTTTTATGGGCTCTACTTCTTGATAGTGATGATAATCACTTAAGAAATTTGGATTATTGTATGCATCTTAGGTTAATTTTATAAAAGGATGCTAGGTTCTGTCAATAATTCTACCAATTGCATGACCACTTGTTTCAATATCAATAATAAATAATCCTATATTTTAATCGTTTACATTTATTTTAGAGATGGTAAAGAAAAATGGAACTGTGTGAGTTGAATTAAGAATTAAAGTTTATGGTTCACCAAGTATAAGTTGGATTGCTTATTATTTTTAGATACATTCAATTTTATAAGTAGAGTCATAAACAAAATCAGACACGATTTTGAATCTGTAAATCAACCGTTCTTTTTCTGATTTAGCAATCTCTATAGTCTTATTAGGAAATAGGCCTTATCCATGATATTCTCCTTTTTCATTAAATATACCATCCCTCTCATCTAAAGTTAATAAGAGTTTCTCTACTTCTTCTGATTTTTTGTAGAAACCTCCAAAAATCTTAACTTTACCTTTGAAAAGAGTGGCATTTAGATAAAAGTCATCTTAAGCTATATAATGATAATATTAAACTGATTTAGTTTAAATTTTATTAGTGATTTCAACATTATCTAATAATTAAGTTGATTCATTATCTAAAGAGACAGTAATTGTAATATCATTTCCATAAAGTTAATTTTAAACGCAGATTAAATAATAACAAGAATTACAATATTAACTATCTTTTCCGATACGCAAAAAGTTATCATTCATTGTCCACATTTTCTCTTTACTAAAATGATGGTAAATAAATTACTTAGATAGTATAATGTTAATTGCATCCGATTACATAGACATATTCTTATAGGTTTATACATAAACTTTTGGTTTATTATGATAAGTAACTAGAGATGAACTAAATAAAATAGTAAATTCAGAATCTTCAACATGATAATAGTTGAGAAAAGTGACAGAATCTTAATCTGCGTAAAAGTTAAATGGTTTGGCCTTTTTTATTTAATAAAATTGAACATTTCCGAAACTGACTTAAATTTAAAATTTTACATCCTCAAATCCATAAACTCCAATACTAATATATATTAAATAATGAAATTTACAAGTAATTAACCATCTCATTTGAGTCTTTCTTCGGAGGAATCATTAATTGATCTCCTATCATTGTATTGGAACTATATTAAAATGTATCTAAAGTAGGCATTTCATTTTAACTGGCAAGAACTATAAGACTACCCGAATCTAAGGGAGATACAATCACCATTAAACCATTATATAATGAAACATTAGAAATTTTATAGTATTTAATTTTTGTATTTTAAGCTTCTCCAAAATAAATTAAAGAGGGATATATAATTTAATAACTTGAAGATCTAGTGATTACGTAATCTCCTCTTGATTCATATTTTGGATCCTTTTAACATGTAATTGCAATATAACAACCTAAGTTTATACAATTATTAGCTTCTAGAAATTCCTTTGATATAAATATGGAACTTCCTATATCATTTGAGTCAGCTAAAGATTATATAGCGGAATTTTAATTATCATTTGGGAAATCCTCTAATTCAGGTTTCTCATTAAAGAATTACAGAAAAATTTTGACTTCAGCTGATATTGAAAATACAGATATTTCAGTTTCTTGATCAGTCAAATAGAATAGGAAATGATCATCATTATTATTTAGAGTTTTAGTTACTGGTTCTCCATCATATAGGAATACTATAGACGATTCTTTAGTAACTAGTAATGAGAAATATGTATCCTATGATGATGAAACCATAATTGTTATTTAACATTTAATAATGTTAGTTGCATTTGTTTTACATTTCTCATATTTCAACACCTCTTTTTTTAATTCAAAACTAGATGATTTCATTGCATAGACTTCATTATCTATATATATAATTCCAGATAAAACAGATTAATCATAATTCTCAGCATTAATTGTTACTAGTAATTCATCATTTTTAAAATAATTTAAAAAGAAGGTTTGAGTATCATCTTTGGCTATATATCCTCTATAATTATCACTTAAAATTAATTCAATCGGTTAGTTGTTAATTCTATAAAATATTTGATATGATAGTTAATTTGTCGAAAGCATAGGATCTGCTTCTACTCTGATATATAAATATTATGGATAAATTTAACTTCCTGATCCAATGGATAAAAAATCTGTTCCTTTTAAAAAAGCATTTGTCTTATTAATTTCTGGATGATCAAATCCATACATTTTGAAACTACCTTGAATTACTCTCAATTTAACATCTACTGAGTAATGGTTTTTCTAATCAGGATTGTAATAAGCACTTAAATCTATCTTAAATAACTAAACTTCACTATTGTTTTAATATGTAATCAGTTAAGGATAACCTTCTAATAATTATATATATTGATGAGGATATTTGCCTATTGTATTCCAGTCACCCCTATTTCTAAATACATATACTGTTATAATGTATTAACATGATGTATATCCATTAACAGTGATATAAAATGTGCCATCAATAGTTTCTGAATTTTCTTACCCATAAATAATAACATTTTAGATAGCTTATTTATCTTCACTAGTTGGATTCTTGTTTGTTTTTGATGCAAATATTTTTGGTTACCCTTAAATTGGCGTAACTTGAATCATCATTCTTCTAATATGATCTTACTCTTCCACTATGAATTTATAGTAATTATTTAATCCTAATCCAACAAACTATTTAACTGGAGTATTTTCTTTTAATATTGTTGATTCTCCTTTTGTCGTTACGAGTACAGAATAAGTTAATTCCTCCTCTTTATTCTCTTTTCCTGGATAAATCATTATAACATAATAACAGTCGTACGTGTTATCATTTTATTAACAAACCTCAGGATGGTTATCAAATACAATAATATCATTACCAGCACTATAAAATATTTATAAATTATATTACTTATCTGAATATAAAAACAAATTGCCAATTTAAGTATTTTATTATTCTTTTTTAGTAGGGATATCTTCCTATTGTAAAATACATTTAAAAAAATTTTGACATTGTTTAAGAATAATATCAGAATCTCCTATTATGTTTTTTAAACTAACGCTTACAGTTTATTTTTGAGCAGATCTTATGTAAAACTTATACTAAATAAATGAATTTTATAACAATTTGGAAGTTGTAGGTTAGTTTAGTTTCAATATCATAAATTTAGAATCAACCACTTATGAATTTAACTCATAAGTTGCATTTGATTGAACTCCTTTAATTGCTATGTAAATATATTTTACTTTAGAACTCTTAGATTGTAAGTCTGCTTTCGTAATTACTAAATCATCAGTTAGTCTATCTTTTATTTACCATTTATATTAATCAACAAACAGAGGTTGAGTATCTAAATTCACAAACATTTCAGTGTAACCTTTAAATGGAAGTAATTAAATATTGAGTATCTCTTATCCAAGTAAAATCTATTCAGAATCTTAAGCTATGTTAATACAATAGAATTAATAATCATCCTCCATCACAATATCCTCGACTTTCTCTCCTAATTACAATTATCGAGTAGTTCCATATGTTCTAGTTTATATTTAAAAAATAGCTCCTTCTTAACCCTCTACAAGTAAAGTGAAATTATTAAATTATTCTAGATTACGTATCTTGAATTTTTGCATTCCAGAAAATGTATCTTATCCAATGTAATCACTTTTTTCTGGGGTTGGCGTGGACAATCCAAAATTTAAATACGTTCTAAATGTTTCTTACAATATTTCTATATTTTTCACTCTAACTTAAATTTCTAAAGTAGGTTTATTCTAAGCTTCTTCCCAATTAAAAGTATTTGCTTCAATTCTGACTATGTCTGCCCATGATTGTTTATCTAACTTAAACTCCAAATCATCAGCTAAAAATTTAACTTTAGAATATTTACAATTCGTCATCAATAATTCAGATTGATAAACCACTTTTAATGAATATCTACAAAAACCCTCGCAATGAACTGCCAAATAATAGAAACCCTTTCTAGGATTCTCAATTATACATATATCTAAAATAAAATAATTATTTAGGTTATTACCCATTCCTATAGAGTCACATACTTTATCTGCCGTATGTTCATTTGGCTCTGTTTTACTTGAGGATATATAAATATCTGGATTTCCTAAAGCTGATTGTTACTTCACTATTACTAATAAATCCGAATCTTATTTTAGTTCCTTCAACTCAAACTAATATAATTGATATTGACTGTTTCCATGCCATGGTGTTATAGCACTAATATTATAACATCTACTTATTTTATTACTTATTAACAGTCTCTCCAATCTCAATTTTTTAATTTCCCACGACAGAATATATCATACACAATATACCAACAAACATTTTTTAAATATATTTATACTAGTTTTATGTTTGTGTATTATAAATATAAAATCAACCTTCCTCTGCAACTTCTTATATTGTTTTTAAGTTTTACCTCTTTACATGAGGAAGTACTTTTATTCCTGCCTTTAAATTCTACCATTTCTCCACTAATAGCTATCTATTCAATTCTAACATCTTGTAATCTATTAATCTCTCATCATTATCCTATTCCCATTTTCTTAAATCCATATCCAATTATTTCAACTTTTATTTAACATCATTTCCCTTCATCATTTCTTTCATTTATTCTGACAAATCGTCCAAAAAGCCATTTATTAAATGGATATCAAGAGAATTCACAAATGTTTACCTTGCCTTTTACAATTATCTATAAATATATATATTGAATACCTTTGTAACTCAACTGCTGAATTTATATCATCATTTAAATTAAAATTACTTTTCCCAATCTATCTGTTTAAATCTTTTAAATTTTAACACATTTCTATACTACTGTTTTATACACCTATCTTATAGTACTATAAACTTCTCACAAATTTTAAGTTTTGCCCTAATTATTCTGTCCAATATATTTTATGATCATTTCTATATCCCTTCCATTTACTTATTAATTTATGAAGATTATTTGTTTTATCTTTAGATTCATTCTAATAGCTAGTCCATATTTTTATACATTTGTCATAATAATCATCTAATTCTACCTCTGATTTTGTGTTTATAATTTCTACTTCTATGATATCTTCTTCTAAGTAGCTGCTATTGAAAATCAAAGCATTTATTTTTATTTATTTTTCTTATTTTTCTTATTTTTCTATTGAAATCTCTTTAAGCAATAACTCTTATAACTTTTATTGACCTCTTATTTCTTTTTTTTATTTTAATTATTTAATCATGATGTTGATTACTTTCACTTATTGAGTATTTATAAGATTTACTGCAAATACTAATAAAAACTAGTATATTTGATCCATATAGTAATTTACACAACAACATTAATAAGATTCAAACAAATATTCAAAATAATCTTATATTAATTATTAATCATTTAATTTGAATACTCCTAACTTTAATTTACAATTTTATTCATCTACATGCTCAACATTATTTAAATATTCTTTATAAACTTTAAAGATTGTTAATTTCTTTTAGCTTTAGAATAACAAAGAGATAAGTAAATTCAAACCTATTCTTATTATGTGAGATAATTATTCATCTAAATAAGATTTATCAAAAACATATTAATTAAAATCTAAAAAGCATCCTAATGCATCTTCAATTATACCAAATTACTAGCATTCAAGAAATTCAATGTATTTAAGATATGGAATATTTTAATCTTATTTTCTTTTTTGATTCTGAAGAATCAATACTGCAAAAGATAGTTAATCTGTTAAATTTAATAAATTAATAGCCATAATCATATTAGAATGATAACAATCTTTCTTTGTTTCAGCTTCCTTTATTAAGTTTAAGGATATATCTCTAATCAATGTTTTTATATAGTCAGGACTGTTAGAGATTCTTAAATTGTTTTTCAAAATAATACGTTATATCAATTATAAGATTTAGGATGGTTCGGAATCAAATATTTAAAATTCTTGTTATTGAATTTTTTAATAATAAATTGAAAGAGGATGAATATACATTAGTTTTTAAGCTTCTTCTTTTTTAGCTGAAATCTTCACTTAAAACTTTTTTTTTTTTACTCAAGCATTAAAAGTATTAATAGCTCTGCTAATATATCTTCCCAATCTTCTTGGAAATCAATTGAAAATACATCATCATCAATTACTTCATAATCATCCATTAACTTTTATGATTAGTTATTAATAATAAGTTAGATCTTTGAAGAAAACTAATTTTTAATTTAATATATAGCAAACTCAAACGGCATGCTAATATATTCATACCCAATATCCACAAATAATAATTTGCTTTCTTACTTTTGTTTATTATCCTTAGTATTATCCTTAGTATTATCGTCTTTTAATACTTGCTTAATTAATTTAGATGATATATGTAGAAATAAAGAATGAGAGAAATGACTCATTATCTCTCCTTAAGGTATTGAAAAGCCATAACACATTAATAAACTTTCTGTTATAAGTTGATTATTTTCAGATGAAATTAATTAATTGTGGAAATATTCTTAAATCTAGAATAATTTTACAAATTTTTCATAAGAATAATCAATTGTAATTTTAAGCATTTCAAAACTTACAATTACGGCTTCTATTTGTTTAAGTTTTTCATTAAAATTCATTTTTTTCTTATAAATATTTGCATTAACAAATATTTAATCAATTAAATTCTCTTCAGTTTCTAAATTATTATTCTTATAATAATTTTTGGTAATTTAAAATACATCATTAAGCTCTTTTACAAAATCTTAGGCCTTCTCCTTTTAACCTTTAATTAACTTAATTATTTAATAATATTAGATTTTTGTAAAATTAAAAGTTTCCTCCTCTGAGAATTCTGATTTTCTATTTTATTTAACCTTATTAAAAACTTCTATACAATCTGAAAAGTGATTAAAAGACATGCATAAATCTACTGAATGTCTAAAATTCAACTAATATATTAAAGTTTTCCAAAAACCTAATCCAATTAATTCTTAGTAGCAATTCAATCCTAAACTATTATTAATAGTTAATTTATCTTCATTTTTAAATGTTAAGAAGGAAGGATTAATGTTTTCTAATATATTATTCATAGCTATTTATGATATAGCAGATTATTCAAGAAGATTCTTTCTAAATGATCCTAAAGTCACCATCTAAATCTAGACTTAAGCTTTATTTTTTGCTAAAGGAGAATACATTGATACAAGTGAAACGAAATACCTTCCCAAATATGTTGCCAACTTAAAGTTGTTGCATAAATAAATGCATAGCTTATAGCTTCTGAATTGTTCTAAAATATCTAAAATCATATAAATTGAATCAATATCAATAGTATCCAAATCATAAATAAAGTTTACTATGTGATCTAACTCTTTGTCATTTTCGTTTCTATTTGATAATTAGACTGCTTTATATTTTTATTTATCCAAATGACTTTTAAATTCGTTTGAAAACAATTATAGTTTTTAAATTAATTGCTGTAACACATTATTTGAAACAAAAATGTTGCTTCTAGATTTAATAAGATCAATTTTAGCAGGCTAATTCAGTAGTACGATATTCGAGTATTCTGATTGATGACTAATATTAGAAGACATTGATCTAATCAATGATTTTTAATCTTATTTTAGCCATTCGTCCTCAGGATCAAAAATTGATAAATGTTCAAAGTTTTATTCACTTTCATTCTCAATTTAAAATGATTATGATTAATCTTTTTCTTCAAGATTTAAAATCTCTAAACTAGATTAATTGTTTTTCTAAATGATTATTTCACTATTGTCTAATGAAGAATCTAATTTATTTTAAGATTCATTCAGAATTGAATTCTATATTATAAAGCTTTCTGACTAAATTGATTCTTCTTATCTATAAAGTTCTTCAGCTTCAACTTATTAACTTAAATTTTATAAATAATTCGGAAAGAATTAATTTAAAAATGATAATCTTTCTTAATCGCTAAATTCATTTTTGTATTTATTTAAGTGAATGATTACATTATCCCAATCCTTATCTAAACAATAGCAATCAATAGTTCTTCTTACATCTCCTAAAATCTCAAACTTTTAAGCAGCTATTTAGTATTTCTGAGCAAAATATGCTGATTCAGCCACCTCATGAATTAATCCTAATTATTCATATATTTCATATGCTTTTTAAAATTCCTTACTAGTAAAATAACATTAGGCAGCTCTTTATAATAAACCAATTTCTTCAAAAAGGATAGCAGCTTATAAGAATTATTTGTGATTATTAGTTATATGAGCATTACTAACAATAATATTATAAGCAATAGATTTTTTTTCGAGTAAATTTTCACCTGCAAATCTAAAACATTTGGCTGCTTAATCATAATTACTCATCCTAAACATTTTAAAACCCTATCGTTTCCAAGTTTCTTTACTGTCAATATATTACTATAATTAAAAGACTGCATCATTATTTTAAGTTTACCAATCCATAACTTTAACTGCATCAAGTTTCATCCAAATATTTTAAATAACTCTTCTTTTTTCTAAAGATTAGTCAAAAATAATTAATCTTTTTTTAGGTCTTGTAATTGCTACATATAATAATTTTAATTCTTAACAAAGATCCATAGATATTTCTGAATTTTATCTCTAATTTTTCGTTTTCAATTACCAAATTTCTACTAATTCATTTTCTTTCTTTGAATTTGAACTAATCACATCTGTTTCATGAACTATTGATATGTAAGAATAACAAAATTACTTGTAATAAACTTTTCATAATCAGATTTCTTTAAATATTGTGCGTGTGGTTCTAAATCACCAAGGGATTCCCAATCTTTTGTAGACACAGTTGAGTCATGGAAAAAGTTGTAGAGGATAACATCATCAAATTCTAAACCTTTAGCTTCATATATGGTTAAACATAATATATTTTGTAATTCAATCGGTAATTTTGACTTTGATTCTTGATCTTTGACAATAATCACTTAATTGCAACCAAATTCTACAGCGTTATTTTAATTTGAAAAGAATCCACAAAGATTATTTAATAATTGTTTCACATTTTCAGTTTTTATTACAACAGGCTTTGGACCTTTCAAATTTGATGTTTCCTTTTTTAATTTATCAATTTTAAATGGAAATAATATTTCAATCATTCTTATAACAGAGTTAGCTAATTATAATATTTTATTATGGGAACGAAAGTTTACATTTAAATCAAATATTTACACTTTTCTCGTTGTTTTTTTTTTATTATTTCTATAAGATAATAAACAGTTTTAAACTTCAAAAAATTTAAATCCAACTCCTTTAGCTATGTTTTAAGCATTGTCTCCACAACAAAACAAGCCAAGTTCTGTTAATTAATCTAATAATATTAATACAGCTCTTGGAACATCTTATAATTCATCAAGCATAAGATAATGAATTTTTTCAATTAAATCATTTCCAAAAGCTAATTCTTAATTGATATGATTAACTAAATCTAATAGATCATAATATCCTAATTAAAATTTTAATTATTCGTATATTTAAAAAGCTTCATAAATAAAACTACATTATTCTTCAGGCAATCCTTATAAATAATAGTAATTTTCATAACTCATATATTTATCGGGAAATTCATGTGATGTATCGTGACCTTTTATTTTTGTGCAGATTTCTGCCCAAACATAAAAAGGGTCAGAACATCTTGCATTAGGCGATTATGATTTTATAATTTATAAAATTTTAGGCCAAAAAATTCTCACAAATACATCTTATGTTACTTCATGAAGATTCGTTTAAATATAATCAGACTAATCTATTTCATCCATTAATTTTTAATTAAATTCTTCTAATTTCTTTTCCAAAACTATATTATTTTAAGATAATCTCATTTATCCAAATTATTCATTATGCCATTAAGATGATCTATCTTTTTTACTACCAAAAATTGTAAAAAATGAATTAATAAGCGAAGCATCAACCAGAAATAAAAATTTCCTTAAAGTAACAAATATTGGAAACTCATTAATATCAGAAAACCGTTAAAATTGTCCCATTTCTTTTTCATAATCATCAATCTCTTAATCTTCAAATTCATCTTCTTATGTTTACTCTTATTATCCCTATTATTCTTAATCATTCTTTATAGCATCAATGATTTAAAAAGTACTTTAATCTAATTCATCTTAATATGATTGAACTTATGTTTCATTCTTATTTTTTTAGTTTTTTTTTTTATTATTTATGACATCTTATATATTTTACACTAATTTATCATACATTCTTTTTACTTAACATGCTAATAAAGGACTAGCTGTAATAAAAACAGTCTTTAATTAGCAACCTTGTTATTATTGATTCAGTTATATATCTGTTGATTAAGAATTAATTTAGTCTAATTTACTTCTAATTTTGAATAAGATATCTGTTGTAAAGAGACGTAATAAAGCACATGTAGTCTTTCCTGTTCCACTTCTACCAATTACTAATTAATCTCCATTATTTGATATAATTTCTTATTATTAACTTGTAAGATTAACTTTAAAATTAGGTATATTTTAAATTATTTTCATTAATTAGAATGAAGATGGTTATTAACTATATTTCTAAATTAAATAGTGATTAGCAGAAAATTAATTAATTCTATCTAATTTTACATCTAAAATATTCTAAGTTGAAGCAGGAATCCATCTTTTAAAAAATTCATTATATACATAATCTTAACTATCTAATAAAACAGGTTAGAATTATCTTGGATATAATTAGTGCTTCCAAGATCTTGGTATTTCACCTATTTTTGTAATTTTTTAATTATCATTTATTTTTTCTTTTATTAATTTCATATTGGCAAAAAAATTAGGAGAAGTTTACTAATTCCTAAAATACTTATCTATTTCATAGTAACCTATGGAGTTCTTTTAATTTTCAGGACCTAATCCTACTAAAATTAGTTCATGATGAAATTCAAAGCGTATTGGCTTCCCTTCTTCATTTAAAATTGGATATAAAATTGGAATTATTTAAATAACTAATTTTAGGAAGCCTGAGAAATTAAAACTAACAATATAATCGTGTTCAAATGGAAATTTAATATTCCCGCCTTAATAAGGTAGAACCCTAATAATTGATTCAGGGGAGTAGTTCAATTTTCCTTCTAAAATTAAATTTAACAAAATCATTAAATTAACAATATCTGAGTCAGAAACATCATAGAGATTGTTTATAAAGCTTTCTATTTCATTAAATAATTTTATACTTGCTATATTGAATTTCCAGATTTTATGAGGAAAATAATATTTGACGTCTAATTTTTTAAAATAATCAACCATTTCATAAAAAAATTCCCCTCTATCACCTTTAAGTTCTCTATCATTGACTTCTATTAGATATTGAAAATATCTTATTATAAATTATTTAATTGATAATCTAGTATGGTATTTATATTCTATATCTGAGATAATTAAATTTAATTTATCTTGATATAGTTTTCGTTTTATCTTTAAGTAATGCTCTGAGTTGTAGACATTTTTAATCATTAAAAAATTTAATTAAAATAAATTCTTCAATAAAATGTTTATAAAAATTTTTTAATACTTCATATAGAAAAATATTTAAATGTTTAATAATTCCACATTAAAGTTTAATTTAAATAAAAGAACACTAATTTGATAAATTTATTTAACTAGAATTTAAGTCAAAAATTGAAAGTATGTCTGAGCCATCTATTCAATAATATGGAAAACTTAACATAATTATTTAGTAATAGTTGAAACCTGTGCATTTATCAAAGGAAGATAGGAAGACAAGTACCTATCAATAGCAACATTAAAGAAAAAAGAGTTTTAATGAAGTCAAAAAAGTCGAAGTTCCTGTGTTTATGGGTATAAATTAGTAAATACATTGGATGGATCTTTGGGATTAATTTAAGAAAGAAACCTCCATAGATGAATAAAATTCAATATTAGAGAAAATATTAAAATTAAAAACCTGAAATATATATATATATTTAATTATATAAATGATAATACCATTAAATGCAACAAAAACAGAAAAACAGAAAAAAACATTATATATATCATAACCCATAATCTTTCAACCAAAAGGAGGAAATAGAAGTGATTTAATGTTGGATTATGGTCCTATTTCAACAAAGACCAATACTTTTAGATCAGATGAAACTGGCAAATTTTATTAGACTTAATATGGATTAGGAGATAAGACAAAATAATTTATATAAAATTAAGAGTGGATTTAACAAAAGAGCAATTGTAAGAAAGTTGTAAAGCCAGGAGTTGATACATTTGCTTTAACATAGTCAACATTAAATATTTTTGAGGGTATAGTAATAAGTGAATTGTAGAAGCAAATAATGAGGAGAGGAAAAAGTATATAGATTGTACTGGAGTTCCTAAGTTTGAGACTGATAAATAGGACAAAGTGATCAAATATTCAGTTGTTGGATATCAATAATTTTTAAAAATCCATTAAGAGAAACAAAGACAATATTAGCGACTCAAGAAAATTTAATAAAATTAAATGACAACAGATGATTCTTTATTTGATGAATAACCACAAACTAGAACTAACTAACAAGCTTAATCAATTATTCTAGATAAATAATAGGGGAGAAAAACTCCAAAGAAAAGTAAAGGAGATTAACGTTATTTAAATAAAAGAGATTTGAATTAGAAAATTAAAGAGGCTGAAAAACATATATAGGAGGCATAAATAGAATAAGAAAAAAACGAGGATAAGCTTCCATTTCATTTAAGAAATGCAGTTTCAAGGGAAGAAAGAGCAATGAAGAAGTACGATAGTGCAAAGAATTTATGGGAAAACATTAATATATAGGTAGCCTCTAATTGTTAGAGAGAACCAGAATAAACAATAATGACTAGAGCAGAATAATATAGGGAAAGGAATTAAAGAATTTAAGCGATTGAATTAAATAAAGGTGAGGAGGAAAAGAATAGTAGTAGATATTGGTATTTAAGATTAAGATGGTATGATCACAAAGATAATAGACCTCAATTTTCATTACTAACTTAATCAACAAAATCGTAGAGTTGTTAAAAGTTTGAAAATAGGTTAGTGAATCGTATAGTGTCTGATTTTGATGCAGAAAGACTTAATTAATAGTAGTAATTTGTATTATCTGACATTTAAGCTAATTTTAATAGCAAATTAATAGATAATCCATTTAAATAAGTTGAAACTGTTATTTCTTAAAATAGTATATTATTAATTTGTATTATTTATTTTAGGACTTAATCAGAATGAGGATTTCACATCTCCGAAAACCAAATTATATACTACAAAACTTGATTCATTATATAATTAAAAGTTGTAAGACAAATCTAAAAAGAAATTTGTTGATTGTAAGAATTTTCTGTATGTGACTGGGGAAAGTTAAAAGGAGAGAGAGAAGAACATGTTGAATAGAGAAATAGGATAATAATTTAAGATTGCAGAAATTCCAAATGAGGAGCCAGAGATATTAGTTAATACTTGGAATAGAAAGAATTTAGCCAAATCTGGAGAATTTGTTTTATTCTGATATTATTAATTTTTTTTAACGAATTAAAGAATGAGTTCAATAGAAACTCAATAAGAGTTATGTAAATTTTTCCAGATTTTAATTAATGGAATGAGGTATGTCTACGTTTATAATTAGAGACGACTAGATCGATGTTTAGAATTTATTTAGGAAATAACAGATAATGAATTTATACCTTCATTTTTTAAGAATTCTGTTTGTAGAATAGATTAATTGTCTGAATACTTATAAAAATATTAAATATAAACTTAAACGTACGAGTTGAAAGATTTGATTGCTCGTTTAGGTGGATTTGAAGAAAAGTTATTATATTCCAAATTTTAAGAAAGATACCTTAGATAACCGAGTAATTTATAGAAAAAAGAAGCAGATATAACATTTTTAAGATTATTGTATGAGGAAATAATATTAGAAAGATAATTAGATGAGCAAAGATATAAAATAATAAAAAGATGGGATTATAATTCATTGGTTCTTTTTAAAAAATTATCATTTGGAACCAATATTGTTGATACAAGTAAATTGAAGAAGTTTTTTATAAGAATAAGATAAACAATAACAGATGATGAAATTGAGTTATTATTAAAAAGAATTGCTAGAGGAGATACAAAAATTATTTCTTATGAAGATTTTAGTTAAGCTATCAAAACATAAAAATAACGATCGCAAGATAAAATTGAGATCCCCTTAATGAAAACAAGTATTGTATTAAAAAAAGAACCTTAAACTTAAAGTTACATGGAAAAATTAAGAAGAAGATATAAACCACTTTAAACATAATAATCAGTTGTTATTCAAAAGATTGAAAATAAAGTATATCATACACCTAGAGCTAAAACTCCAACAACCACAACTAGAACAACTGAAACAAAAATGGTAAGACCTAGAACACCAAATTAGAATACAGAACCTAGATAATATATAAATGAATCTAAGGAACTTAATACATTAATGTCAGTTTACTTAAATTAATAAAGATGTTTATAAAATGTAATGGCTTAATTAGAAGAAGTAGTCGTGTTGAAATCACTTAGTTCTAATAATTGGTATTAAGAATGGTTAAATTTGGGTGTTGATTCAAAAAATATTTCTTAAGACTTTTTTCAAAATATCCTTAACTATTATGATGATCGACAACCATTGCAAAAATAGATTCAAATAAAAGAACTTTAAAGTTCAGTCTAGACTGTTGCTAATAATTTATTTGGATTGTTGAGAGAACAAGAACAATAATTACAAAAAGCTAAATTGCAATTTCTAAGAGAAGGAACTTTAACATCTTTAGATAGATATTTCCATAAAGGGTATATGGATGTACTTGATGTTCTTTAGATTTTAGAGCATTCAACAGCCAGAAGTGTTACCTTATCTGATGCAGAATTGATGATTGCTAAATTTAATAAATTTGATGGAAAAAAAACTATTACCAGAAAAGCTTTATTAAATGAATTAACTTGACATATATAATCACAATTCACTTTTTGAAAAATAATCTGCTTTCTTTTCTTGATCTGGAACAATAGTTCTTTATCCAGGTTTCCATTAGTGGGACATACTTCTCAATGAGTATCTGTATATTAAAATGCTTAAATCAATCTCAATGTTTCCTCTACTGATCTTCCAACAGGAGCATCGCTTATTTACATTGTTTTTAGTATGTCTTTACTATCGATAATAAACAATCTTCTTAATGAAGCTCCATATAATTCATCTAATTCATCTTCTACTAAACCACCATATGCTTTCGATATCTTCTTAGAAATATCTGCCAACAATGGAATCTGTAAATATCATCAACTCCAGCCTAATTTCTTGGTGTTTTCAACCATGCCAAATGAGTGAAATGAGAATCTGTAGAAATACCTAATACTTCTGCGCCCAATACTCTGAATTAATCAGCTGCATTTGAAAAAGCGACCAATTCTGTTGGACATACGTATGTAAAATCAAATGGATAAAATAACCAAACTACATACTTTCCTTAATAATCAAGGAGAGATATTTTTTTGAATTTCAAATCCGGATTGACTGCTATTGCACTAAAGAAGGGAGCTCTTTATCTTGGCAATAAATTCATATTTCCTTATAAAAATCTGGCTACAGGTGCATCTTGACATAAACAAATCGTAAGTAGAAACAATAAACGTAATACCTTAATCATTATGATTATTAATGTAAGAATTGTAAGAATTTCTCGATAAGTAGAAAGATTTGAATTTGAAAATGCTTGAAGAAATGCTATCATCCTAAAGTCTTCAAATACATAACCTTTCCATGGGACTCAAATCATTTTAGCATTGTTTAGAGAACTTTAAATCAAAAGATAGATCTAGAAATAAGAACTTATTCAAGTTATATAGTAACGACGAAGCAACAATCTTTATTCATCTAGAAAAAGAAATTTCAAACTTATATTGCAAAACTGATTTTGCTATTTCAATAACTTTAAGAGATTATTCTGGCAATTTGGCAAAAAATGAAGAATACACTGTCTATATTAAATTGTACCCTATTCCATTAATGAAGATTTTCAGCAGATAAATTTCCTAAAGAAGTTACAGTCAATTCCAAAGGAAAGCCAATTTTAGTGGGAAAGACCAAATTGTAATTTAAAGGAAAAGGAGACTTTAAAAAACTATAGATAACAGAAGTTTTATTATTGTTCATTAATTTTAGTCATCATCAAACTTTTCTTAAGGGAAATTTGCTTTAGTTTTATACTCCAACTCACCAGATGTTTAATCGTTAATACTAGAAAATATTGTAGTATAAAAGAAAAAATGAAAAATATATTGTTTTTTTTATAAAATTATTCAAAAGATCAAGGTTCTATCTTTCTAAAAACTAGTTCATGATCTAATAACTTGAAGTAGCTCAATACAGAATCATAATATTAAAAATTATGAACACTATCCCTAAAAAATAGATTTTTTATGATACTCTATATATATATGATAACCTTTTTAATTGATTAAATATGATTTTAAAAAGTTAGTTTTATTCATAAATCAAGTCGATATCATAGAAGATACTTTTATTAATAAATCTATATTCTACTAAAGTGAACTTTTTTTGACCTCAAAACAACAAATTAGTTAGTTTGTTATTGTTTTTAATTTCTAAACTAAAATTTCGGTTTTAAATAACTTTTATTAACAATAATTTATAAAAAAATGAATAAGTTTTGCTTTTTTTATTCGATAGATATTTTTTAAAGATTTATTTTTATATTTCTCAACTACAAATTTACACTAAAATTTTATAATTTGGACTAAATCTGGCTTTATAATGATTTTGAATTTTAATGAATCATTTTATAGTATAAAGTAGCAAAAATAATTATATGGGAATTTTATCTAAAAAAATTAATATCATTATCCTATAAATTGAGAAAAGAACTAATTATTATAAATTGCAGCCAAATTATAGTTACATGTTGGTAATTTATTTGAAGTTCCAGTATTTATGATTATAAATAATAAATTTCATTTTATACATATAAATTATTTGAACAAAAATGTATTAATTTTTACCTGTTTCTACGACTAAAATTAGAAGTTCAAAATTCTCATTTATTAATGATTGAAAGGTTATGGTTTAAATATAAGTTAGAAATACATTTTTTTTGTTTTTATATCCGTATTGTAAAAATTATATCAATTGCTTTTTTAATAAGCTAATTAATTTTTTAATACTTAGTAGGAACAGATTGAATAATTCTTATAAAGCTTCCCTCAATAAAAAAATTTTGATTCAATCAAATTAAAAATTATGTATAACCTAATTTAGTGAATAAGGTATTGCTAATTCTTTTCGATTTTTCTTTTGTATGATTTCTTAAATTATGCTAACTAAAAATAAAATGAGCTCATAATTCAAATGGATATCATTTTAAAAGCTTAATAGTCTAATGGATAACTTAATAGTAAAACCATTATAATTTTCAATTGGAATAAAATAATTTTTTAAATTTTAAACTATATCTTTAGCTCCATATTGATTTTTAAATCAACTTTGCTTTTGGGGTGTTTTCTTATTCATATTAAATAATATTTAAGCTTTCTTAACTTATTTAATTTAAGCATGTTATATTCTTTATTATAACTTAATTAATTTTATAAGTAAAACTTTCAATTAAAATTGTAGATTGGCATTCTTAATTCCTTTAATCATAATCGTAGATCAATTAAAATTAGATTGATAATAATCATTTTAAAAGTTATGAATCGTTATTATTAATTATAAAATTTGAAACACCAAACTATTTTCAATTATTTAGAAATAAATAGAATTAGAAAGTTATAAGGTTTCTTTAGGCTAGATGATTACCCTAATTATTTCAAGACAGTTAATTTAATTACAGGAATGTTGAAAAAAGATAAGAATCTAATGTAATTAGTGTTTATTTGGTATGCGAGTGGTTAAAATATAAAAATTTATTGAAAATATCATGTAGTTAATAATTTTAAAGCATTATTAAGAATTAGTAAAATCAGCAACTTAAGTAGAATCCACATTTACTTATAAAGTTCATAAATAGTAGATTAAGAAAATTCTAAAATAATTTAGTTGTTATGCAAAGCTAAATTACAATACCTAAATTATTTAAAAGAATTTGTTAATAATTTTAAAGTATAGATTGTAAATACAACATTTTAATTAAAGTAGATGAGGGTTTAGAATTATAATTATAAATAATTATAAATAATTTAAATAATAATATTATGAATTATTTATTGATATTAATAATATTTTCAAAATTTAATGTAGATATATTAAGCTTTAATTTTAATTGTAAGCGTGTTTGCTTCAAAAATTATACTCAATGATCGTAGATATTTTCAAGATGAGAATGGAGCAATAAGAATTTTTCATGGATTTAATGTTGTGTATAAATAAGCACCTTATATTCCTAAAACAGAAGGGTTTGATTACATGGAGACTTTTAGTGAAGAAGATTGTTAAATTCTAAAAAATAATGGTTTTAATGTAATTAGGCTTCACGTTTCATTTGAAGGAGCAATGCCTAAGAGAGGAGAGTTAGACGAAGAGTATTTAGAAAAGATTTTAATGATAGTGAGAATGGCTGCAAAGTACAAAATATATGTTATTTTGGATGCTCATCAAGATTTATTTAGTAGGTAATTTTGTGGAAATGGCTTTCCCGATTGGGCAACTTAGAAAATAGATTTTCCACATCCAACACAATTGTAAATGAGATTAGATTCTCAAAGTTTCCCATAATTAGAAGATTGTTATTAACAAAAATTTGCTCTTTTTTATTCAACAAATGATGTTGGTAGGCATTTTCAAATGCTTTATTCAAATGAAAATGGATTGGCTGATTATTATGGTTAATTTTGGTAAAGAGTAGCATAAATAAATAAAAATGAGTGGAATGTAATAGGTTATGAAATTTTAAATGAACCATCTCCAGGAAATTTTTAAGAAGGTGCTATTGATTTTTTTTGGCCAGGACTTGCAAATTAGAAGTATTTAATACCATTCTATAAACTCATTCATAATTATATTCGAAAGGTTGATTAAGAAAAACTAATATTTTTTGAATCTGATTTTCTAGATGTATTAGGAGCAGGTTTTAATTAAAATATTGGGGGAGAAGAATATTTAAGCAAAGAAGTTTTCAGTTATCATGTTTATTGTGGAGTAGAAAAGATTTCATCTTTCATTTGTAATAGGATTAATTAATTGTTTTATTTCTTAAAAATGAAAAATGTTGAAGATCTTAAAGTCGGAGGATTTTTGACAGAATTTGGAGCTGTTGGAAATGATTAACGATCAAAAGAAATACTTGATTACATTCTTGATAAAGCTGATAGTTATCTATAATCTTGGACTTATTGGCAATATAAGGGATATAATGATCATACCACTATGTCAACTATGTATGAAGAAGGACTTTTTAATGAAGATGGATCATTTTAAAATTTAAAAGTTAATTCTTTAAGAAGACCTTATGCTTATTAAATTTGTGCAGATTATATTGAACAAAATTAATATTTTTCTGATACTAAAGAGTATTTTTTATCTTTTATATCCAAAAATGGTTGTCAAACTAAGGTTTTTATTCCTAAAGAACTAGGTTCTTCTTCAATATTTGATTATAAGTGCAATAATTGTTCATTATTCATGTTTGAAGATCAAAACTATGAAGTAATTGGAGAGGGTAATATTGAGTTATATTTTTAATTATGAGTTTATATAAATAATATTGTTTCATAAAAATATAAAATAAATATATCTATAACTTAAAAGTATAAAATAGTAATTAGCTAACTTTAGATGGAATTAAAATTAAATATATATCAATCATAAAATAACTGAGAATTAAATAAATTTATACAAAAATAAAACTGTATTATTTAATCAATAATATAATTTTTGTATTTTTATTTAGCTTTCTTGTAAATCTGATTAAGTATATTTGTATTTAGTATATCTTATTTAAGGGATTATATTCTGATTTATTTTTTCTCTTTATGAGTATATTGATAGATTTAAAAAGCTTTCTCTTGAAAATAAATTGAGATTATGCATGTAAAATTCTTACTTGATATTTTAGACTTGTATGTAATGGAGAGAAATCAAAAGAAGAAGTTAAAAGATTTGAGATATTAATGAGAACAAGGTATTTTAATATAATTAGAATTTTATGAAATGAAATTAGTTTGTTTGTTATTTATAATTAATTTTAAATTTAAGTATGAACGATAGTGTTTAAGCAATTCAAGAAAGTTATACTAGGATTAAGTTATTGAGTAATGATGTTTAGATTAAAGACTAAACAATCAATATACTTTAAGAAAGATTACAAGAGTTGGAGGAATAATTGAGTTAGGCAATTAAATAAAAAGAGTATGGGGATAGACAATTTGCAATACTACAAGAAGAACATGATTAGATGTTTGATAATTAATAGAAAAAAACAAAGTAACTGCAGTAATTTAATTAATAATTATTGGTTGCATTAAAGGAAGTATAAGATAAGAATTAGGAGCTTTTGGAAAAAGTGAAATTTTAAAGCTAAGAAATATAATAAAAGTAAATGGCTCAACAAGAAGTGACTGAATAAATATCTTTAATAAAAGATGCAGTTAAAGGACTGGAAGATGAGTTGTAATAATTAACTAAAAAAAATTCAATTTTAAAAAAAGAAAAATAAGAAGCTGAATCTTAATTAAAATAAGTGTCATCTGAAAAAAACAAGTTTGAAAATAGTATAATGAATATGCTAAAATAATTGGAAACAGAGAATGAATTATTGAAATAGGAATTAGAAGATTATAGATAGAGATTGGAATAATAACATTAAGAATTGGTCGAACTTAAATACATGAAGATTTAATTTGAGGATTTAGAAAAGAAAAATCAATAGTTAAATGAATAGTTCAATATTTAGGTTCAGACTGCTATGGAATGTGAAAAGAATTATGCTTTATAATTTGATGAAATGAATAGAGCAAATGAAAAGCTAAGAAAAGAATGTGATATTTTAAATGATCAGTATAAATAATAAAAAGAGAATTCTATGTAACTGGATTAATAAAATAAAGAACTTTCTAAATTATTTAATTACATATAATAATAGATTGATGAAACCATATAAGAATGTCTGGTTGCCAAAAAAAAATCTAATGTTTATGATAGATTGTATGAAGGAAGAAAATCATCTTCTGCCTCTAGTCGTAAATCAGTTCCTAAAAAGAAGAAAAAGAATAGTTATAATTAAATATAAATTGAAGAATTCTTTATAGACATCAAAGAAATAATTTAAAGTTTAATATCAACAAATACCCAACTAAAAGATGAAAATGATTAAGTTTGTAAAAACATATAAGATATGCATAAAGTAGGTGAATAGTTAAGGTATAAAATAGAATAATTGAATTCAGAACATATAAATGCAAAAGATTAATTGTAATTAGAACATTAAATGATAATCGAATAATAGGAGGAAAAAATTAATTAATTGTAGGATGCTTTAGAATAATAAAATTTAAAGGCATAAAAAGATAATCAATATATTAATCAACTTATAGAATCATGTCATTAGTATGATTAATAAATTTTGGAGAAAGAGAAATTAAATTAGTAATATCTACAATTGAAATAAGACTTATCAGAGGAATTTTAGGAACTCAATAATTAATATGTATAGCTACAAGTTGAATTTGAAGAATTGTTAGTAAGAAAAGCAATTTCTTAAAATAAAGTTGCTCTAAGTTATAGTCTATTATCATATTTACTAAAGAACAAGAAGATACAATTTTAGTTTTCACAATTTATTTAATATTCAAATTACATTCATTATTTTGTACTCCTTAGAAATGAATTCTAATCTAGAAATAATAATATTTATATAAGATTTAGAAAAGTAGCTTATGCAATTATTTTTATCAAAAAACTTAAAAAAGCATTATATATCAAAGATGAAGTAGTGAACCTTGAATTCGAAAATAATGAAGCAATAGATTAAACCTTTGAAAAGTTTATACCAATATTCCATGAAATTGATGAAGGTAAACAAACAGATTTTAATATTGTTAACAAAATGATAAAAGAGTTGAAATTTTAAATAAATAAATATGATTTGAGATATTAAGGAAGGTCTTCTAATTCATAAAATTATTATTAGATTTTGAATTTTGCTAAAGAAGATATATTAAAAAAAAATTCTGTTGGTGGCTAAATTGATTATTATAAATAATAATTAAGTTCCTTATAAACTAGAGTTTATCAACTGGATGAATATGTTTAATAATTAGAATAAGAATTATCAGAAAAAGTGAACTTTTCAACAACTCAGTAATAATAAGGTTATTTATAATAATCTGAAGAATAATCAGTCAATAAATTTAGAACAGATTCATCTCCACCATAAAAAAACAATCTATCAGTTTCCTTACAAAATGAACTGATGTCAATTTTGAGTAAAAAATCATCAGCGAATTTATCAAAAGCTGGTTAAATAGTTAAACAAGCATTTTGAATTAAAATTATTATTATTTTAGACTAAAATATCATTAAATAAATATTAAATCATAAGTTTTTTAACGTTTAAATATAAAAAAATATCTTGACATTTTCTTTATATACTTCTAAATTTTTATTATGATGATTTATTTTTCAATTTTATAAGAAATCAAATACTTTTGATATATAAAAGGATAATACTAATTATTTTTGATTCGAAATTTTATTTTGTTACAGAAGTATTATAAAAAATGTTTAGATAGTTTGAACTAATAAATAAAATGATATAGTATTTAAATGTCTCCTTCTAATTTTCCTTTAAAAATTACATAAATGCAGTAAATTTTAATGAAAATAATTTATTTATAGATAAATTAAAAAATAAATATAAAGAAAAAATAAATAGTCATTAATCTTCAATAAGAAGAATACTCTTTATAATTAGCTATGAATTAGAAAATTTAAATTTATGAATTTATAAAAATTACAAAAATATATGTATTATGTATAATATATTTTTATTTTTAATAGTTAGTTTTTGTATAATAATATTTTATAGAAGAACTTAGATATTGTGCTTATATTCAAATTATTTTAATTTGACGTGTTTTATTATTATTAATGTTTGGAATTTCATCTATTTACATTTTGGATTAGAAAGGAAGAGTTTTGATTACAAGATAATATAGAAATGAATTGCCTGCAAATATTCATGAAACATTTAATAAAAAATTATTGGAGTTTGATGAATATACTTAGAAACCTGTTATGATAGATAAAGATGGATACACATATATATTTATAAGGCATAACAATTTAATATTTATGACAGTGTGTTCTTAGAATGCTAATTGTTTGATGATATTTTCATTCTTATTTAGATTAGTATAAGTGTTATAAGAATATTTTGTAAATGTAGAAGAAGAGTCTATAAGAGATAATTTTGTAGTTGTTTATGAATTGTTGGATGAAATGTTAGATAATGGATATCCTTAAACAACAGAATTTAAAATTTTAAAAGAATTCATCAAAACAGAAAGCTTTTAATTGAAAGATAAGAAATAACCAGAACAAGCAAATTTTAATGTTGTTGCATTAGTTTCTAATAAGATATCATGGAGAAGGGAGGGAATTAAATACAAAAAGAATGAAGTATTTTTAGATGTTATAGAAAAATTAAATATGTTAATAGGTTAATAGGGAAATGTAATAAAGAGTGAAATTATAGGATAAGTGTAAGTAAAATGTATGTTAAGTGGGATGCCAGAATTAAAATTAGGTTTGAATGATAAAGCATTTTTTGAAGCACAAGGTCGTTAAGCTAGATCAAGGGCAGTAGAATTTGATGATATTAAATTTCATTAATGTGTAAGATTATCGAAATTTGAAAATGAGAGGGTCATATAATTTATACCACCAGATGGTGATTTTGAATTGATCTCTTATAGACTGGATATAAGAGTGAAACCATTATTTTCAGTAGATGTACTGATTGAAAGGAAATCAGCAACAAAGATTGAGTTCTTAGTTAAAGCTAAATCTAATTTCAAACCTAAAAGTACAGCGAATAATGTTGAAGTAATATATATCTATAACGAAATTTAAGATTTTTGTTCCAGTTCCTGATGATGCAGAATAACCTTAATTTAGAACTGCACATGGTTCTGTCAATTATATGCCTGAAAAAGAGGCTATGTGTTGGAGTATTAAATAATTTGGAGGACAAAGAGATTTTATGATGAATGCTGTATTCCATTTACCAACGTATATTTCAAAATTATATATATAGTATTGTATCACCTAATAGAGATAAATTTTAGAAGATGCCTATTAATATTACATTTGAAATTCCTTATTTTACTGTTTCTGGCTTCTAAGTCAGATATTTAAAGATTTAAGATAAAAGTGGATATAATGCATTACCATGGGTCAGATATATTACATAAAACGGAGAATATTAAATTAGAATGACTTGATATTATTTCGAAATATCATCAATAGTATATAAAATATGAACTTAATTTTTAACAATAAGAATTTCTTTCTTTTAATTTTTTATTCTTATTTTTATAATTTTTATTTGTTAATATTAATTAATGATTGAATATTGTGATTATTAAATGAAGTTAAACCAAAATTGATTTCAAAAATCCTTAATAATTTATACTAAAATTTTCAAATTTTATGCTATCTAAACTAATTTTCTAATCTGATTATTTTTATATATAAAAAATATGTAAATAATAATAATTATATTATTTGATAACAATAAATGAGATAACGAAGTGGATAGATATTATCGCCTGCTCGTGTAATACAAAATTTTTAAATGAGCACCAAAAATCACACTAGCAAAAACACATCACAATCTCCCTTAAAATTTATTTAAAGAAATCTTTCACAAATTATATTGAAGGATTTAGTGAAGTAAGATTCAGCTCGCAAAGCTAATCATGGAAGCTTAACAGAAAGAGTGCATAGTTAGCAAAGATCAAATTCTAGGGATAAACCTAAACCATAAGTGAAATCTTCGAAAGTTCCAACTGAAACAACTTTTCCATTTCAATAAATTTCAAAAGGAATCAACTTAATTCTAAATTAAAAATTGACAAATAAGAATAAATTAATCTTAGAAAAAGGTTCAATGACTCGCAGAAATAGCGTAGAAGATCTCTTAACAAGTTCTACATAAGTAGCAGGAAAATCTTCATCAATTGATAAAATTGCTAAATAAGAAATTTCTGTTCATATACATTACTCTTCAGAAGTCACTTAACATCATAGATTTTATCCTAATGTAACAACAGATAAAATGTTGAGTGTTTTAAAGAGTAAATCTGGAAGTTATTAAGTTGTTGGATTTGCAACATTAGATGAAAATATTGGGTTTGATTATTATCTCACAATTCCCTCTTAACCTATGAATCATATGATTGGAAAAACAATAAGACTGAAACCTATTATAGGTATATCTCCGCCTAAATAATTAAATTTAAGTTGCTTTTAGTTCTTGCATGTCATAGGGAGAGGTGGATTCTCAACAGTCATTTTATCTCGATCATTAATAGATGGTAGTTTCGTTGCTTTAAAATTAATAAGTAAAAGCTTTGTGATATAAAATGAAAAATAAGACTTAGTTTAAAATGAAAGAGATATTCTTATTGAAACTACAAATAAAGGTTCGTTATTTACATCAAAGATAGAATTTGTATTTGAAACAAAAAATTGGATAATATTTGGAATCGATTATTGTCCTGGAGGGGAAATGTTTAGTTATATGAAAAGAGTTTAAAAAATGACAGAATCTCAAGCCAGATTTTATATAACAGAAGTTTGTTTAGCTTTAGGATTTTTACATCATTAACAAATTATCTATCGTGATTTAAAACCAGAAAATGTATTAATTGATATTACCGGGCATATCTAATTGGCAGATTTTGGTTTGGCTAGACCCAACATGTAGTCAGAACAAAATGCCTATTCATTTTGTGGATCTCCTGAGTATATGGCACCTGAGATGTTTCATAATGATGGTCATAATTATCTAGTAGATTATTACTGTTTAGGAGCATTATTATATGAATTTGTAACAGGACTTCCCCCTTTTTATTGTGAAGACAAAAATGCTATATATACTAGATTACTTAATGAATAAGTGACATTCCCTAAAAAATTAAGTCCTGAAGTTAAAGACTTGATTCGATTACTTATGATTAAAGATCCAAATAAGAGATTGGGATCTAAGAATGGTGTAGATGATATTTTAGCACATCCTTGGTTTTAAGATATTGATATTGCTAGATACATATAAAAAAAAATTGATCCACCTTATATTCCTGATTTAACTAAACTAACATTTAAATTACCTACTACAAATGATAGAATTTTATTTGAATAACTAAATAGAGAATAAAAATTAATTACTCAATATACACCTATGTTTGAAAGTTCATTTTTCTATCAATAGAAGAGACATTAAGTTTATGAATTTGATAAAAACTCATCTACTTAAGTTACTAAAGACACAATAGATTCTTTAGTTAGAAAGAGAACAAAAAATTCTCAGAATAGTTAACAATCACTTTTATCCCAATAATCATAATCATAACTATCATCTGTTATATATTAAAATGACACACTTAAAAATACAAAAAGTGTAACCAACCTAAAATTTTATTAAAGTTTATTGACTGAACCATCTAAAAAATGAGTCTATATTTATTATTAATATTTTCTCATTATATTTTTTTCTTTTTCTAAATTGGCTATTCATCTTCTGATTCTTCTGCTTCCTCTGCTTCATCCTCATCGTAATCATCTTCTTCGTCATCTTCTAAATCATCCTCTTCATCTTCATCTTCATCATCTTCATCATCATCATCTTCTTCATTTTCTTCATCCTCTACTTCATTTCCTGCCTTATCCTTATGATCTATATAACTCAATTATGGTATCTATTCAAAAAGTAATGATCTATCCGTATCTTTTTCATTAAAAACTAAATGTTATAATTCTTTTAGTTCAACCAAAACTTTAAGATCCTTTTTTTATTCAAAAATATAATATACATCTTAACTTAGTTTTTTGTTTCCTCTAATGTCTAAGTATGTAACTTTTGGAAAATGCTTCACAATATGTTGGAGACTATTCTTATCTAAATTATTATTGCATAATCGCAATTTTGTAAGATTTGGGAATCCTATCAAATTATCCAAAGATGATAATTCGCAATCATTAAATTCCAAACATACTTTCTTTATTCATCATTTTTACTTAAATCATTATAAATTGACAATAATTTTATTGTTTCATTACTAAATTATCCAATGTTGATATTTTCAAAACAAAATTTTTATATTTTTTCTTATCCTTCTTTTTAGGCTTAGATTTCAGCTTTCATGCTTATCAAAGCATCCATCTTCTTATTTCCACTCATTTAATTATCAAATAAAATTAAAATTTATAATAAACTTTAAATTGCATAAAATTAAGTTTGTAAATAACTCATTAAATTTGATCATCTCATTATTAACTACTATAGATAAATTTCTTAAATACACTAATTTTCTCTAAATGACAAAGGCCTTTTCTATATATGATTTTATTATACGCAACTAAATTCAATAACTACTGTGAAATTATATCTAACTGAAGCATAAAAAATTTTCAATAACTTAGAAAAAATTATTCATTTTATAAATCAATATTAATATCTTCATTGAAAGAGGACGGTTAGAGAATTTATGTTAATAATTACAAAAATAATATAAAATTAATTTTGAATTTTCATCAATCGCTTTGATTTATCATAGAATTCATATAATCATTTTTATTTTCTTAAATTTTCTATAAATAGATATAAATAAAATAATTGTAGGGAAAAAAATAAAAATTGTTTAAAATCTATTAAGTTTATTAAAAAAAAAATATAGTTACAGGAGCATAAAATCTATATGCATTATTTTTGAAAAAGTAAAAGCAGAAGGATCAGTGATGTAAATACACTTAAATTTAATTATTAAATGAATAACAATTTTTGAGTAGACATTAATATTCTTGACTCAATAGAGATTAAATAGCTCTTAACATTAAATAATGAAACTTTATAAAATTGGAGCATGAATTAATTTAAATCTTTAAAAAAAGTTAGGTTATAGAACTTTCCGTTTTTTAATATAATGTTATACAATTCTATACACATTATACATTCTATATTATTTTATATCTAAATTTCAATCTTTTGAGAATAAATATTCATATTTTTCAGTTATGATATTTAAATTTTATCCAATAACATTTGTAATAATAGCATCTAATGTAACTTTTTTCGACTATTCTTCTAATATTCTCCATAAATTCCAAGCAAAACTTTGATTATTTTTTAAAGCCTAATTTTCAATATATAATCTTACATGATCTAATTTTCTAATTAAGTTCTAATAGTATTAATTAAAAAAATTAGATTATTTCAAACGAGCAATTATAACATTTCTTTAATGACTCCAATTATTATACAATGCATTTATATTATCTTAATTTGAAAAAAAGAAATTATCCTGTCTCTATTTTGTAAATAAATTATTGTGCATGCAAAACATTCCAAATTAATAGAAATTCAGTCCTTCATTACTTATACTCTCCTTTTAAAACAATTTTTTATATAGTAGAATGTTTTTGTTTCCTTCAATCAAATTATATAAAATCTAAAATTCATCAATACTTATAATTTAATTATCATCGACATCAATAGCCATAAAAAGTTCATTAAAATTATCTTTTTGTATTTTTCTTAAGTATTAAAATTATTCAATACATAATAAGTAATATTAATCTAAATCAATAAATATTTCTCCTTTTATTATTTTATGATATTATTACAATTATTCAAGTATTTCTTATCCTTTTTCATTTAACATCATCAATTATTTTTTAATTTTTTATTAAGAAACACATATATAATCATTATTTTAATTGCAGTATAGCAGATTTAATGGATTAGAATACTCATCTAAATTTGATAAAGATTAAATATAAAAATCTAGATCTTCATTTGATATACCTTCATATAGTTATAGGAATCTAGCAAACAATTTAATTCTATGATTTTATTGGTAAGTTATTAAACTTTAGCAAAACTAAGTCATTTTTTATTCAGCAACATTTTTTAATCCATATTGATTTATAAAATATTCATAACAAATAGCATACAATGGATACTTTTATTCTATCCTTTCTTTATAAAAAAAGGAGATTTATTTTAAAGTGTTTTATAAAGAAATTGTGTTTTCAATCTATTCAGGATTCTATTTAAAATCTTGTTGCAACTAACATATAAAGGCCAAAGCAACATCTACATAAATATTTTCCCTTTTCAATTTTGCTTATTTTAATTCTAAATAAAATTTAATTAATAATTTACATAATTTTTCTTATTAAGTCATAATATAATTCTATTATTACGTTTATCTTCTTTACTAAACTATGCTTGCTCTTGAATAATGTGAAGATCTTGCATCAGTCATGAAATCATTAATGACTTTACTTAAAGGATCATCTTGATTTTAATTTTTATCTAAATCTTGTGAATTACTAACATGTAATGAATTTTATGATTATCTTCTTGGGATAATTTAAGATGAATTTTTAAATGATTTAACCTATTTTTTTTATTCTTTTATCTCAATTGAATTTAATTTACTTATTCCAGTTGAGTTAGTTTATCTTAATTGTTAAGAAGATTAAATTTATGATTATTTATTATTTTCAATTTATTATTTTGATTTCTAATTTTGTGATAATTTATTGACTTCTAAAGTATTTTCATGAATTTTATTTTGTGTTTCAATTTTTAAATTTGTTTTTATTGAAGACACAGTTTATTAAGGGATAAGTGTCATCTATTAGTCTGTATTTTGTTAATCAATACTAACAACAGTAATTTCTCTTTATTTACTTTCTTACTTCTTTTCTAAAATTTATTAAAGATTATCAATATCTTTTTATAATTAATGAATTAGATTATCTTAATTAGCTATTTTAATTTTTTATGAATCAGCTTCTCTTTAAATTTATTGTTTTTAATTTCTCAATTCATCTTGAATTTAAATTTCAATTCTCACTCTTTCTTCCAAAGCAATATTAATTTCTTTAATTCTTCTTATATCTGAATTCGGAGGATTAGAATTATTTCTACAAATATTAAAATAATTACCTATTAATGGAAGATTAAGGAGAAGAGAGAAGTTGTTCATCTTAATCCAAATTATCACATTAAATTCCTATTTGTTTGAAATATCTATAATCTGTTTATGCATATGATTAAATTTTATCAGGAGAAGCATTTGTTTAAGTTTATTTATTAATATTAATTTCCATCGTAGAGTATAAATCGTAACAACTTGTTGATTTATGATCATCAAAATCCCCATATATGTTATGGCCTCTTTTAGATTTTTAAAGACTATGATTAATTCTATCATTAAGTTATTTTAATATTTTTTAATTTTCAACTTCAAGAGTATTATTTTTAATTGTTAATTCTTCATTTTGATTCATTGAAATGCAATAATTGTCTTTTAGTTCATAATTCTCTTATTTTAATGATTCATATAATCCTATAATATGCTTATATTTAGAGAGTAAATTATCGTAATCCATTACTTTTTCCTCATATTTAAGTTATAATTATTAGATTTATTTTTCCAAAAATTTCACTTTATCTTCATAAACTTGCACAGATAATTAATAAGTTTAATGAACCTAATTTAATTTTTATATACTTATTTTAGTTCATTTAAGTATTCTTTTTCTTAATTTATTTTATCCTCCTAATTTGCACTGATAACAATATTATTGAAATTAACATATTGATTCCATATCTTTTCCAATAATACTCTAATTACAAGCAAAACCTTACCCTTTTTCTACACAATCTATTGATATCTCTCTAACCAATTCTTTTAAACTCTGATTGAATACTTATTCTAATTATATTAGAGTCTTCTCTTCTTTATATTTAGAATCCACTATTATTATTTTCATTTAATAATCTATCCATTAAGCTAATTTTATGACATCTTATCTTTAAATTAGGACATTAGCTGGTTTTGCTTATGGAATATGTTAGGATAGCTTGTCAGAAAACTCACTAGTTTCATTTAATAATTAGGCTAATTTTTCCTTATCTCTGAGATCAAATAAATTGACATGAATAGAAGATACTTCTAATATTTGCATATATTTTGGTAAGTACTTCGAGGGTATTCAGGAACTTATTCTTCTTAGGAATCATTATTAAATTTGAAAGGATTTTCACTTAGCATTTAAGAGTAAACTTCATTTCTTCTTTGCCTACTTTGCCTCTCAACTTCAAACATTTGAGATTTGCTTAACAAAGGAGATGCATAATATTACTAAAGAAAATACTCAATATCATACATCTTATTTCACCTCTTATTTATCATTTCGAATGAATGAGACATTACTTATGTTATTTAGAGATTTTAACGAATTATCTTGAAATTATTTAGATTATTTTTAAGAAGAATTAAAAAGATGTTCTATTGAATGGAAACTTTTAGCTTAAGGTGTTTTTGATATGTTGGGCAATTGTTTCTGAATTATAAAATAATTGGTACATTTATTTTCATATGGCCTAAATACACAAATAGAATGTCTCTTAATTATAAATTTAATTAATAAAAATCCTCTTTATATTTAAAAAAAATCATCAAAAAAATCTAAGTTTGGTCTAAATATGTAGATAAATTGAGTATTTTAATATAGTATTTAAGTTACAACTACCAAGAATTTGATAAAATTACTTAACCTCATTTATGAGTTTTCATAAATCTTCCATGTAATTATTAAATATGAATTTTTCTTTAATAAGTTAAGTTATTTATTAATATAAAGTTGTTTATTTATACAAAATTATTTACATATATCAAGAATGGCTTGAAAATTTTCATTAAAGCAAATTTTCAGTTTATAAGACTATTTTTTTTATTAATTAAAAGGTTTCATAGTTCTCTATTTTACTTAGCAATCCTAAAACGTAGTTAGAACCTTGTAATTTGATTAATCTTATTAAATGAATTTCAACCCAAAACGGCATAGATTCAATTTATGAGATTCCGCATTCCATAAAATCAACCATAATTTTTTAAATTCTATTTTATAGAGTTAAATACTTACTATTAAATCATTTAATTGTGATCATCTTTGTATAATTGTAATAGAAAATAGGAAATTTAAACTGAAATAACTCGTTCATTAATTTTTTCTAAAAGTTTTTGTGCTAATTTAAATTATTTAAGCCTTATTGCTATTTTACTGCATTTATATAGAAATATTGATTCTTATTTGGTAAGTGAAAAATATAATTAATTGTCTTCAATATTTTTAAGTTGAAATTATCTAAAAGTATAAAAATTTTATATTTCTATATTCTTTTCTAAATATGGTTTATTTTGTAAGGATTCTTTTAATTAGGATTTAAAAATTTACACTAAGTTTTTTGATAATGTTTGTTTTTCTGAACAATTAATTGATGATTGTTGAGTATTTTATTGAGTTTTAACTCTTTGATTTTCATAAAATAGGTCATCGAAAATATTTTAAGTCTACGAAATATAATTTACAAATTCTAATAGAATAGGATTTAAAATATCTTTTTATCTTTTCATTATATTTTCCATTTCTGTTTTTTAAACCAAAGGAATCTTTTTGATATGATCGATTAATCCAAATATTTAGACTTTATGCTCTTTTGTGAAACTTTATTCACTCAATGTTTCCATTGTTTTTTTTGTTTACAAACGTTGAAATTATTTATCATGAATTATTTACTTCTAATCTCTTTCCGATTCAACACTTTCGAATGCATTCTCTTGTATTATGACTTTATAAGTTAAACTATTTTATTTTTATAAGATGCTTTATGATTGATTCTTTTAGTAATTTTAAATTAAAATTTATGCTTTGCTTTTAGTAACATTATAGGTCAAGTCAACTGACTAACTTAAGTTTTATTACAAAAATTCAGGTTCATTTTCTTCTTCTGAGTCAATATCACATAATGTAGTTGTAGTTTAACACTATATTATAATTTATTTATTACTTTTTTAAAAAAATTCTCTTTACAATTTAAACTTTGCTTTTTCAATTTAATTTCAAACTTTGTTTTATCAACATAATTATCAACTAAATTATAAGAACTGTGAGGTGCAGAATAAAAATAAAGCTATAAATATTTTTAAAGTTTTTTGTGACCTAGTGCAATTGAGAGTTTAATTATTTCTTTTTAAACTAAAGTCAGTTCTTATTTATTTTCTAGTAAATGATTTTGTTAAAGGAAATCAACAGAATTTTCAAATTTTTGTGCTTAATGTGTTGCAAATTTTTGAGCATAATTTGACCAAATCTAAAAATACAAACATTTTGATACTTTTATATCTTTTTTATCCATATTTCTAGGTCTCAGTAATAATTATTCAAGGACTGGATGATTACTCAATTAAGAAAAGTTTTCAATTTTATCAACGCAAATAGGATTGATTACTACATAAACTTTATCTAAATCATTTATTTAAGTAATAGCTTAGTTTTGAGTCAAAACTCGATAATTTTAAAGATGAATTTCGCGCCAAAAATTTTTTCTTATTCTCTAAACTTAAAAACCTGCTGCTTTGTTGAGTAAATTCAGACAAATTTAATAATTATTTTATTTTCTAAATATTGAAGCCTACTATAAATAAATATTTTACTAAAGTAGTCCAAATAATTTAATTCTCGTAAGAATTTATTAAAATATCTTTTAATATCAGGTAAGCTTATTCATATTTTCCTAACTTAATAAAGACTTTTCCAAACATGTATTTTATTAAAATAATTTAGGTGCTGATACAAGATATATTAGATAAACATGATAAAGATTTTTCATAATTTCTAGTTTAAAATTTTTAATTTACTTCATTTTATAGTGCAAGGCACTTTTAATCATATGAAAAACAACATTATCTTCTATGCTTTCTAATTCTTTTATTAATACCATCATTTAGTGGGACTTTGCCAAATATTGGACTAAAATGTTTAATGGCCAACATAAATAATGTATCACCTCTTTAATTTAAGGAAAGTTTTAAGTTGAACTAATTTTCTCAAGATCTTAAAATTATTAAGGATTATATGCTATCAGCTCTAAAAGTAATTGTATCACATCTCTTAAATTACTGTTGCTCTTTAAGTTTATAGTATTAAAGAATCTACCCACGCTGGCCAACTTGAATTCTTCTTCAATTGTTCTTAATATGCTACTTATGTAAACACCTCGCCATTGTTATTAAGTAGGGAAGATATATTATTAGTTTTCTTAAACAGCAAATGTTTTAGATTTATGTTAACCTTCCATAGTTATCTATAGTTCACATACCAGGATAGTTTTAGTAAATATATCATAACTAAGGTAGGATAGCTATATATATGATCATTTTTACCTTCGTTATGCTTGAATTTCTAGAGAACATCGATTGATGCTCTATTTTTTCTTAATTATGTAAAATTGACTGAAGATAAGCAAAAACTTCTGCTTAAGATTGCGGACATAATCCTTAAACAAAATGAAATGAAGATTAGGTTTCAAAAGAAGATTTCATCAAGTTAGTTGAATGCTATTTAGTTATTATACAAACATCAGGAGTTCCCAAGCCCTAAAGTTAATCAACAAATCTAAATGTTTAATTACTTATGTTTTGTAGTAGATTCTCTCTGACACCATCTATTTATTTATCTTGAAATTCAAATATATTCTTGATAGAGAGGATTTTCATTAATAATTAAAAAATATATGATTTTATGATTATTTGTTCTATCATTTAAATGTTTTATTTCTATTAATTTAATCAAGTTTCTTTTGATCTAATATTTTTAACCAAATTATCGAAGCATTATTTTGAAATTCTTACTTCTAAAGAGATTATTAAGACAGGTCTCGTAGCTCAGTTGGTTAGAGCGTCAGTCTAATAAGCTGACGGTCGAGGGTTCGATCCCCTCTGAGACCATTTTTCAAAATTTTTTTACTTTTCTAAGTACCAAATTAGTTTAATTGTTACTTATCTGAATTAAAATAGCTTAAAAGGTTGGGTCTTTTATGGAAAATGATAAAGAAGCTATAGTTTTATAATAAAATTGAAGATGAGTCTTCATAATCCTCTAATGTAGGTTAATTCACAAAAATCCAAGACAATTGATTTTATGATTATCCAATAAAAATAAAAATATTGCTGCTTTTATCATTTTTAAATCTATCAAAAAATTTTAATTGAATTAAAAAATATAAACAAATACCTATTTAAAAAATTTATAAATAAATTAGTTAAAAGTTTATAACATTAATTTTATTTAGATGTTTAGAAAGTATTTTTAAAACTAGATTCAGTCAAAGTCAAATTTATAATTAAGTATGTTATTAATTTGATAAATAAAATTTAGAGAAGTTTATTATATAGAATAATTGATTTGAATATAGATAACTAAAATAAACCTATCAATTTGATAAACCTAAATGTTAATTACTTATGTTTTGTAGTAGATTCTCTCTGACACCATCTATTTATTTTTCTTGAAATTCAAATATATTCTTGATAGAGAGGATTTTCATTAATAATTAAAAAATATATGATTTTATAATTATTTGTTCTATCATTTAAATGTTTTATTTCTATTAATTTAATCAAGTTTCTTTTGATCTAATATCTTAATCAAAATATCGAAACATTATTTTTAAATTCTCACTCTTAAAGATTTTATCAAGACAGGTCTCGTAGCTCAGTTGGTTAGAGCGTCAGTCTAATAAGCTGACGGTCGAGGGTTCGATCCCCTCCGAGACCAATTTTTTAGATATATAATATATTACAGGGAATAAGAGCAGTGTTTTTGTTAATTTTACAACTGTTTTGAAGTATTATTAATTTTCAAAAATTGATTCATATCTCAAATTCTAAGTTTATATATACTAAACGAAAAAGTTAAAGTTAAAATTATTCTAAAAATAATTTAGAGGCTGATCGTCCAAGCATTTCTTAAAGAAGTACAAAACACTTAGACAACCTGTGATTTGGTATAGATTGTTAAACTTATATGGACAAAATAATTTCTACATTTAGCATTTATTTTTAAAAACTGATCATCACACTTTTTACACACATTTCTATTAAACTCCTTTTAATCCAATCTTTTGTGAGAAAATTAGCTTTCTAAGTTAGTTAAAGCAATAAGGAGTATAAAATAAATTATGTAAAACCATATAAAATAATAATTATTAAAGAAAAAAAGGAGGACTAAATGGAGAAGAATAGTATGTATGAATATTATAAGTATTAGTTGGATCTATTAGAAAAATCTCAATTCGCTAATTCTATTGGGGCAGGTGGATTTGGGAAGATGTGGCAAGTCAGATAAGAGAAATATATAATTCTTCGAAAAAGTATTGTCTAAGCTGAAATAAACATAGATTTAATTATAAAATCATGTATGAAATTTTTGTTGTCTGGGATGAATCAAGAAAACACTATCAAGTAAAGATATGGGATTTAGCAAAAATATTAATTGGTTACAGCGATAATGCTTCAATATACAAAAAAGAAGCATCCTTGATTTAGAGATTTCAGCTGGGAAAAGCTCATGTCGACATAAATGATTGCTCGAATCGTCCCGTATGTTCATTTGAAAAAAGATTATTAGGGCAATGAAGATAATTACCTATCTTTAGAAAGCAGATATGACTCTCTGATGATTACATTAATGAGGAATAATAAATTATCTTAAGAAGAAATTCTGTATAAAGTCAAATATTTAAAAAAGTAGATCTCATTAATGAATATAGGTTCGATAGAAATTGCATAATTGTCTCAAGTAGTCAAATATTGTTTTGAGCAACCTCTTCATCTCAAAATACTATATAACCAAAATTATTAATAATCCAATCTTGGCAAACTTAACATTAATTCAATCGTAATTTTATTACAGATCTAAATAGTATACATTTTCATTATATTTTTTATCATCATTAAATTTTTTTATTTATATAATTAAATTTTTATGGTATCGTGTGCTTAATATTGCATGTTTATCTCAGCTCCAGGCTGCGTTATTATGACCTATTTGGGATTTATGATAGCCATAGGATCAGAAACTGTCTATGTAGTACCACATAGTAGAATTGAAGGTGCATTTGCACTATTTATTACAGCTGTGGTATTTGCTTACTTCATTCAAGCTTTATGCTATATTTTTTGCAATCAGCTACAATAGTGAGTATTCTCAAATCTAAAGGCAGCAAAATGTTGATGAATGGATTAATTCCTAAGAAATTAGAGAAGCCGAATTGGAAATGCAAGATCTTCCATAGCAGCCTAAATCAAATCTGTCAGAATCTGGAGAATAATAATAATGATACATAAATTATCAAAATCCTCATTTATATACGAATATATAAAAATAAAAGCAAATTTCTATTGCTACTCTTAATCTTTAGTTAATAATTAGTCATTTTTAATTTCAAAGATTTTTCATTCTAGTTAATTCAATCACCATTTTCTTATATCACACATTCTTAACCAGGAAGAAGATGATGTTTATTTGGTAAAATTACTTGATTTAATTCTTATCATAATGATTTTAAGGCTTTTTAGTTGAATAAACTTGCTTCACTTAGATTTGATAGATTTAATTAAGTATTATATTATTTTATATTAGTTTAATTATTCATATCATACTTCTAATTTATTTCCAATCATTTAAAGGCAGATTTTAAGTTGACAATCAAGCTTTATAATTAAGTTAAATTGTAATTATTTACAAATTACAATTTAACTTAATTTTCTTAATTGAGACAAAGAAATAAATTCTATTGCTTTCAATTTTAAAAATCAATTTAGTAGTTTCTATTAATTTATCTTCATTAAAATCATCTATACATGATTAAATTCTAAATTTATCTACATGTGCTTATGTTTATTACTTTAATTACTATAAGAATTTCAAATACCTATGTTTAAGATAAATTGGGTTCTTAAAAAATCCTTTATCTTATTTTCATTTGCATCGGTCTTATATGCTTAAATTACATTTGCAAATAATAACTAAAACTAGATTTATATTCGTAAGGACTAATTTTGGAATGAAGGAACTAGGTAGAACCAATGATGGTTTAACAATGACATTACTTCAACCTATAATTTGATTATATTTTAAAATTTAATAATTATCTATTTCAATGTTCAAGAAAAACTTAAATATTTAAAAGTTCGTTTACACAAATAGCATATAATGTCTTTTTTTATTTGATTATATTTTAATTAAATGGGAAGTAAGATAAATTAATTATTATAGATTTATGTGGTTAAGAAGGACTAGAGTAGAAATAATTAATGAAGTCTAAGTTATAGCTCTCTAAAATTATAGGTAAAGCATTTGTACAAGTACTCTAAGGAGATATTTTAACAGAATAGGCATCAGCTATTTGTAATTTCAAATTCTAATCCATTAGTAAATGCTGCTCATGATCCGTTTTCAACTCAAATTTTCAAACCTTAATATTTTCAAGGAAGTGCAATACCAAAATGTAAGATTATATTATATTCTTTAGTGATTACTGGAGTGCCAATTATCACTCCATTTTATTAAAATGGAATCCCTTATATTATTCATTTGAAAATCCCTTTGCATTATGTATTAATGTTACATATTATAAAAAGGAGCTTTCCAATTAAGATAATCAAATATAAGCTTTTGTAGATGCATTTGAATTGGCTAGTTCTTAAAATCTAGAATGCATTTCATTCACATAACCTCCAAAAGATATTGCAATAAATTAATAAAAAGATCTATATGCAAAAATATTACTATCAGCATTCTAATTTTTTATTTTCAATTCATCACATTCAAATATCAATTTATTAAAAATAATAAATTTAGAATAAAATACAACAAATACTTATATAAAAGAATTATTGTAGATTGCTGTTATAAGCGCTAAACAAAGTTTTGATGCTGAATAAACTAATAATGACAAAGAATAGCAAAAAAAAGAAATATATTAAACAAATATAGAAACAGATATTATCAACAATGAATAAAAATAAACTATTTAATCTAATCACTAATTATAATAACATTCAGATAATATAATTTTACAATAATAAAACATACAAATAGAAAACAATCAAAAAGATAAATAATCCATTAATTAATTAATAAATAATCATAACCAAAATTTTTAAGAACAAAAATAAAACAAATCTGACTTTGATAATTCAGAGAAAACAGAGGAAGATAATGTTTTCATTGATGTTTGATTTATTTATTATTTAAATTACATAACAATTAGCACCAATAATTTACATCAAATTAAATTTTTGTTTAACTAAAGAAGATATATATTAAAAGATTTTATATATTTTTAAATCTGTATAAAATTTTGAGCTAATTTTAATAAATAAATTTAATTATATAATTTTGGTATTGATTATAAAATATTAGTAGTTGATTGCATTAATTCTAATTTATTTGTCATTTAAAATTTCAACATTTTTTTACTAAAATACAATCCTCATAAGTTTTGATCCAGAAATTAAAGATGTCGAAAAGAATTTAAAGTAAGACATTAAGTATTTTGATTTTAAATTTATTTACGGATTCTTATCATGAGTTTAATGCTGAATTTTATAGTCTACATTAGAGGTTAAATAAAATTTAATACTTAATACCATTAAACAATTGTTTAGAAATTCCTTTTCAAAAGATTATAAGCTTAGATATCTTAATTAAATTGAAATAGAATTATCAATAAATCTTTCTTGAAGTAATCTTAATTAGAATGAATAATTTCAATTCAAATAATATTATTTAATTAAAGATTTTACAAATGAATATAATTAAAAATTGAATATTATTTATCAAATTAGATTTATATAATTAACAAGACTACTCACAATATTATAACTAAATTCTTGTAAATTTGTGAAGAAATTAATTGAAAAAAAAATGAGCTCATATTTATAGAATAATTTTATAAATTATTTATTAAATGCAATAATAATATGAAGTTAAAGGATTACTAAAAGCAGGTATTATTGTATTCAAATTTTTTTAAGGCATAGATCAAAATGGATAGCCAATTTATGTAGTATTATAAAATTTGATTTCTTAAAAAAATATTGAGGAAGAATTAGTAAAGAAATTTGAATCTTATCTAAAGTTAATTAGACCATTTAAGTATAATTTATGTTTGATAGTAGAGGATTTGTTTTAATCATTTGTTCTTAGGATGATGCATCAATGACTTTTGAAGATGTAAAAAAGTTAATAAAAAATACTATTTTGTAAATTTAATCATTATTTAAGAGAAAGGTGGATTAACAATAGTTGAAGCGAATTGATAAGTTAATTATTATTAGTAGTAATTAAAATTTTGAGAAAAAGGATAAACTAATACCGAGTACACTTAAGAATTTTATTAAAGATAAATATTATCTAATAAACAAGTAATTAATATATATACATATTTAAGTACTTAATTTCTTAATTAATTTGATATTGAATTGCATTAGTCGGTTTTAAGATTCTTGTGTAACAAAATAGAGTATTAAGAATAATTACCATTTTATGGAAGAGAATTAGATTCTTATCCTATTGGAAAGTCTGGTCTTCCAGTATTTCTTGAAGAAATTCTCAAATACTATCATAATAATATTGATTATTTACGTAAGGAAGGAGTATTCAGATTGTCTGGTTCTCATGAATAAGAAATGAGGTTAGTGGATTAATTATTATAATCAAATTATGATGCAATTTATAAGAGCGATCCTGATGTAATAGCAACAGTTTTGAAAAACGCATTAGTGAATTTGAAAAATCCAATTTTCCCTTTTGAAATTTATGATATTTTAAGAGAAACTGATCCTTAAATACCTAATAATGAATTTATGGATATGTTTTGTGTATTTTTTGCGCATCTCCCAAAAGTTAATAGATAAACTGTTTTCAAATTAACAGAATTTATAAGATTTGTTGCGGGATTCGAAAATGAAAATAAGGTATTAAAATTAAAATGAATCTAAAATTTAGATGGGTTTACACAATTTATCGATAGTATTTACTCCATGTTTTTTCAGATCAAAAATTGCAAAATAATTAGATCTTTAAGGTGCAAAAACAGTTGTTTCACATTTTGAGCTTTTAATCAAAAATATTGATAGCTTTTTAGAATAATAAAAAAGATTATCTATGTGATTCAATATTTTAATTTGATATTGAGATTATAAATTATTATTTAAATCAAATTATGAATGATTTATTTCCATTTTATACTATCAGTGGAAGAAGATTAAATATAATGCGTCATCTTAATAAAAGTTAAAGAGATACTTTATGGTAAAATTACCAAATTAAGGATGCTTTAATTTTGATATAATCTCATCATTTTTTTGCTTTAATTATTAACATTTTTAATAATTTGTATTTGTCTATAGACTAAGAATTATATATATTTCTTTTTTTTTTAAATATTTTAATTGAAATGATACACAGTTTACAATTCATTTAGAGATTATTTCTCAAAAATTAATTAACAATTTTATAAAATATTTCAAACCAATAAGATTTTAAATTTGTATTAAAAACTTTCTATTATTTAGTTAAGTCTCCCTTTAATTTTAGTAATGTCCATAAAGCTTAGATGATCATTTTTCAAATGAAAGCTTTCTATATTGATGATAAATATTGGGTTGATTGATTTTATTACTTAGCTAAATTACTTATAAAAAATCTGTTTTAAAAGAGAGCTTTTTATTTTTAATTTTATAATCTTTTTTGATAATTCTTGTATCAACAACCGTTTAACAACTTTTCTTTAAATTATTTCTAGATAACATGTATTTCTAATAATTATGTTTTTTAATCAAAAGTCTAAATTAATAAATAATTAATAATAAGAGTATTTTTTTTCCATAATCGTTAAAATGAATTTTTATCTCATCTAAAAATTCTAGAAAGATAATTTTTAAAGATTATATTTTTTGAGTATTAATAACAGCCTATTCTTAAATTAAATGTATAATTGTTATAAAAAAGCCTAATGTTATATAAAAAGAGTGTCAATAAATTATATGTATAAAATAAGTTAATATTTATTTTCATTTTTTTTTTTTCTGTTTTCTTTATTATTTTAATGAAGTAATCCATTCTACTTAACTTGGCTTTATTGTTCCATGACCTTCTTCTTTAAGACAATGAATAAATGAGTTAATATTTTTTTCTTAAATTTCAATATAAGGATCTTTAATTACTTTTGGTAATGTAGTTCTTTCTTTTTTCACTTACTTTTATGGGTTAAGCTCTTAATTTAATGAGATTGAGCGTTTCTTACTACTTCTCAAAGTAGTTTCAAAAATAACCGAACCTAAAAGTGGTTTAATTCCTATTCTATTGCGCATCAAATGTTCATACTCTATTTAGATGAATATGATACTATTGACATGTTTGCTAATTTTTCTATATCTTTGCTTGTGTGACGTTTCTCCATGGAAAGGATTTGACGGCCGAAACAACTTGGGATATCATGAACAGTTTTATTAAGATCATTGATTTAGATTGGAGCTCGAAGAGTGGTCATGAATGATATATTCACATTATTAAAGGATGAATCTAGTCGATCATGGTAGTAATCATTTGTGTTATGACTTCTTATTTTATTGCTCATTATTATTTATATTTTAATTCATAAATCTGTATTTCATTAGTTTCTCCATATTTTACTAAGTGTAATTTATCATTTATGTAGAATAACTTGATATTCCATCTTGGTTGCTTATTTTGTCTATCTTCTTATATTTATGCTTATTCGTTTAAATTGATAATCAATATTTACCCATTTACAAATCCTTTTAATTTTCCACTACTCTTATCAATACTAATGATTATCAATTAGTCTTTTGCTATTATCGTATTTAATTATGAAATCTCACTATCCAAACCTAATTCTAACATTTTCCTCATTTTTCTAGCTGTTTACAATGGAATTTCATCATATATCCTTATTGAATTTTAACCAGTCAACCATCCATTGCTAAAAGACACTACCTTTAACCTATCTTCAATTATCATCTAAGATAAACTTGATGTTTATTATAATTCAATTAAATTAACAATTTCTGCTTTTTCAAATACTTGTAAATTATCAGATAATTTTATTATACAAATTTTGCCATCTATACTCAATGTATATATGCATTTTGTAGTTATTTATAATTACATCTCAATTATTTCTATTGTTGGAATTGATAATATTTAATGAGGCTCACCTTTTATTAAATTCCAAAAAAACATTTTAGAATCTCTTCCCAAACTTACAAATGTATTAATGTCTCCCAATTAACATAAAAATCTTACACTTTTCTCATGTCCAGGAAATGTTTATATTTTTTTGCCAAAATATAAATCAAATAAATATATGTTAGGATCAAATTCGCTTCCACCCAACAACATTAGATTTGAAGGGATTAAATCCTTCCCTTTTAATTTATGTAATTGCAAACATGAACAAGGTACAAATCTCATTGAATCTATTTTTTATACTAATGAATTTAAATTAGCATCATAAAGAAACAATTCATTTTCATATGTAGCAATCAACATTTGATTCTTATTCAATAAAGGAAAAATATCAAATATTTAACTGCAGTTAAGTTTTTGTACTTCTTTAAATTAGATATTCTCAACTTCATTTTGAATTCTACCTATTCTTCCATCTCTAAACCCTCCTACTTCCTATTATATTTATTTAATTTTATCGCTCAAAGCTATTGGATTAGGTAATGATACAGCTTCCTTTAAATTTTTCATGTATAATTCTGCTGCCTTCAATAATAGTTGCATCACATCTAATAATGATGATACTTATTAATCATCATTAGTAGCTTGTTTATTTTCTTATAATCCACCAATTGAGTTTGAAATTTATTCTCTCAATGCTAGTGATTATTCAAATATTTAAATTACTTCTCAAATTTAAATTTGCATAGTTCTATATTTCTTCCCATAAGTATTTATAGTTAACAAAATCACTATTTTAATCTTTGAAGTCTCGTATTTCTCTGTAATTCTATCTAAATTAAGCAAAGTTTCTTTCCAGAGTTTAAAACACTTCTAAAGTTGATTAATTTATGATAGATTAAATCTTATTAATGAGTACATCATTCTATGTTTTTATTGCTTTTTGTAAAGTATTAATCTAATCTTAATATTTCTTTTCTAATTCATCCATTTTTTAATATAAATATTATTAAAATGAGTGACGAAGAAATTGAAATTATTAGATCTGAAGAAGAGTATTAGAGACAAAATAAATTTATCAAAACTCTTTAAATTGAAAATTCTGTAAATATATTTGATGTTATTTTCAATAGAGATTATATTAGGTAGAAAAGCAACTTTAAAAAGAAATCTAATAATTACATCTAAAATTTAAAAATCTTGAATCTGAAAGTACATCATCTTAAATTGAAATTAGAAAATGGAGTATTTATTTTTACAATATTCTTTAGGAGCTGAATTAGAAAGTAATTTAAAAAAATCGGAAACACAAAATATTGAATACGAATTATTGTTAAAATAAATAAATAAAAAATCTGAGAAAGATAAAGTAGAAATTTAAAATTTAAAGCAATAATTGTAAGAATCATAAATTAATACTGATAATCATAAAAATAATGAAATACTAAAATAAGAAATATCAATTTTAAATGAAAAGACTATTAAATTAAATTAGGATTATAAAAAAACAATTGAATAATTAGAAAACTAAATTGAAGCTTAAAGAAATCAACTTTAAATAGAATAATAAGCTTTTAATTCATAGTTATAAAAAGCTTAATAATTTAAAGATGAGATTAACAATTTAGAATAAATAAATCAAGTAATGAACTATAATATTTTTAAAGAGTTTAAGTCAAGAAAAAAATTAACTAATTAATCAATTGGATGAAATTCAATTAAAATTTAATGAAGCTTTGATAGAAAATTAGAATCTTTCTAATTAGTTTGGTTTTTCTTAATCTTAATACTAAGAAACATAGGATAAATTCGAAAAGATGATTGCTGAAACAAAAAAATAATATGAGGATAAAAGATAAGCATTTTAGAAATAAAATGAATAATTAACTAAATAATATTAAGATAAATGTACTTAATTAGAAGAAATAAAATAAGAGAAATAATAATTAACTATGAGAATAAATGAATTAGAAAATGTTGTCATTTAATTGGATTCAAAAGAAAAAGAAATTAATTAATTAAAAAATAATTTATAGAAATCTGAAGCTGAAAAAGCTTAGTTAGAACATGATAACATAAAAACTATCGAAAAGAACAAAGCAGAAATTAAAAATTTAAAGTAAAAAATTACAGCTTACGATCAAAAATATCAGCAAAATAGTAAAGAAAAAGCTATAACACATCAAACTTTGTAAGAATTATTAATTGATTTGGATTAATCTCAAGTAGAAATAAGAAAATTAAAGGATTAGATTATGAGATTGTCAGAAGAACTATCTTAATAATAAATTGAAAAAGAATCAATAGTTAAGGAGAAGGAAGATTTAAAATAGTAATGTGAAAGCATTGAAGAGATTAGAAAATAATATGAAGAATATATGCAGGATTAAAAATTGAATTAAATTGATTAGGAAAATTAAGGAAAAAAAAAATAAAAGAATTAAAAAAAAAGCAATAAATCATAGGTTTTTGAATAATAATAATAATTTATTGAAAGTTTGTAATAACAATTATCTGAACAAGAATAACTATTAGGTTAAATATTAAAATGTAATACATCATTATAAATAATTATTAGAGGAATTGCCTGAAACTTTAGCATTTATTATACATTTGACCCAAACAAAATTAAAAGAAATCTTAAAACCTCAAGAATAGGATAAAGATATGGAATAAGTCAGTTTAGAGTTTGTAAAACAACAGATGAGTGACTATTTAAACAGATTAGGGTCAATTTTAAAAGATGTGGAAATTAATTTAAAGGAATTAATTTGAAGGATAATGAATTTAATGATTTGACCTTATTGTACAATTAATAATCTAAAAATTTTAAAATAAGATTATATGAATATCTAATTAAAGTATTCTAATCCTTAATACATTAACTTTTTTACAATGTTTTTTATAGATAAATTATTTCACATCAGTTTAAATAAAATTATCAAAACTAGGAAAGCAATTAAACCCATCAATATTAATTAACCTTTATTTTTATGATAACGTATTCCATTAATAAGTTGATTAATTCCTTCAAATTATCCTAAACATAAAAAATATAATATACCAATATATTCAGTGACTCTATTTTAGATTGAAGATACTCTATAACCTTAATCTGTAAGACTAGAATGAATTGTTGAAGCCATATCAAGTACATGAGATGCTTAATTGACTCCTCTTGAGAGAAAATCGTTGAGTTGGTAATCTCTTTTATATATAAAATTTCCTGATTTTGTTGGATTTTTAATTGCTTCCTTAAATAACTCATATTTTTAGATATTTGTTTTCATTGCTTACTATTTATGCTTTCAAGAAGTACTTTCAATTTAAAAACTTCTTTCTCATGTTCTTAATGAATTTCTTTGAATCTTCTTAACATATTACTCTTTAGTTTGGCTTAAACTTCTTCTGGACTAATTGTAAATTCATTAAACTATCTAGACATTGTACCCAGAATTAAATTTAGATCATCGAATTAATCTTAATACTTTCCAATATCAATTGATTAAAATTATTTTCGATTATCCTATTCATCTTCTTCACAAATTGGATCTGATTTGCTATATACTAAAACTTATTCATACTCTAATTAAATGAGTTTTCTTGAAATATCACTATGTAATTCATTTAATTATTTCAAAGATGTTTATAATTAATTTTCTTATTAATAGTATTATTTTTTGAATGCTTCCCAATCGAAAAACTAATTATCATTTTCAATTAATATTGGTTGTCTTTCCTGATCATATTATTCTTTATTCATTTGTAATAATTAAATTATTTATATATATCTATATTACATAAAGTAAATTAAATAGAAATCAAAAAAATTATGGATTTCTCAACAGATATTACGTATGCTTTTAGTTATTTCGGCTAGAATTTGATGAAGCAACTATTCTTTTTGGAGTTGAAATTGCATTTGAAATTCCTGATGGTATTTGATTTATTGACCTTCTTAGAGGTTAAGCTTTATTGATGAACTAATTAAATTATTGGTTATCTAATGAAGACTTTTGATATTATTATTATTATTATTATTATTATTATTAGATTTCTGTTTAATATTATTCTGAATTAGACCTCATTCTTTTTAATCGAGGAGGTTAAATAAAGAGTAATTAATCATAATAATCATCAAGTGTTTTTTCAATATTGAATCTTTATTAGCAGAATGGACAATCTATATTTCTACTTAAACCATAAGTAATAATTTATTAATATTTTGAATCTAAACAAGATTTACAAAAGTAATGATCACATCCAGCTTTCACACCTTTAGCTTAATTACTTTAGCAAAAATAACAAAATTCTAAATTCTTTTAAATTATAGAATTGTTTCTAGACAAAATAGATTAATAATCATTATTATTTTTAGTAGTATAATTAATTAAATCATTTGATAATAGTTCAGTGCAAGATGGTTCTAAACAAAAGTTTGTTTGAAATAATTTTGATTTATTGAATTGATCTTTAATACATTAATCACAATGAGTGTGTCCACATCTATTTGTATATAATTAATTTATAGATTCATTACATTATAAGCATTTATTTTATTGAATAGTTTTATCTATCAATGGTGATAATTATAAAAATGGAAAGTCTTCTCTTCTAAGTTCCAATTTACAAAATAAATCTTTACAAATAAAAGATTATCCAAGTTTAAAATAAAATTTCAAACATTATCTACAATAAGTATGATTGCAAGTCAAAGACTTATATAATTCTCCTTATTCAAACATTCTTAAACAACCATTACATTCTTGTTTCATTTCTAAAACATAATCTAATAATGAAGATGAACGACTTTTTGATTTTTGAGCTACTTCTATTGTAAATTAAGATTATTATTAAATTATTTTTAATACTAATTCTAAATTTTCACTATTTGACAATGAAATAGATGTGTTTTGAGTTACATATATCATATCAATTTTAAAAGTATTACTTAAAAGTTCTAGAATCTCTTTATTACAAACAGATGATGGTAATGTATTATATTAGGTTTGTATAAAAATTTTCATTACTTAAGATGCCTCATCTTAGTTTACTAAAGTATAAAAGAGATCAACATTTGGATTTCTAATAATTTAATTCATCAATTCAATAGTTTTAAAAATTTTTATTCTTGAAAGTTAATACTAATTTGAGCTTGGTTTTAGTATTGAAATCTGCTCTTATTAATTTGTTTTGACAAGGACTTCAATAATCCCACAAAATAGTGCAGCCCAACAATCTTTACTTTAGTGCAAGTTTTTTATTCTAGAAGAATTTTACATAAATTTGTTTAAATTAAATAATACTGAAATTAATAAAAAAAAGTGTTTATAAATAGAAATATTAAATATCAAGAATATAGAATTTATCAGTTTCTTTAATCAGTTAATTTTCAATTAATATTTCTAAATTATAATTTTCATAACACATTGTTAAAGAATTAATTAAAGTTTTATGCTAAATTTGTATATTTCAGTAATTATTCTGATAAAACAAAAAATTTATTTTAATTTATGAATAACATAAAATAATATATTTTTTTTTATTTAATAATGAAATCAGCTGATTATTTCTTCTTCTAATTATGTATTTGGTTATTCTTATTATTCTTATTATTCTTATTATTATTGTTCTTCAGGTGAATTAATTTCTTCAACTTTAACCTCTTATACCTCAACTTACAAATTTTATTGATGTTCTATTTATTATTCAATATTATGCTTTTCTTAAACTTCTTTTTAAGTATCTTCTTATTTCTATTAATCATGATGTTCAGATTAATGTTTATGAATGTCATCTTATGACCCTTTTCTACCAGGTTCTTAATGTTCTAAACCTTCATGAGCTTTCCAGTATTTATTAACTGTTTAATCAGTGATTATTTCACTAGCTTAAGGTGAGGTCAATAAGGTTTATTCTTAGAATTAAATAATTTATTCGACTATAAATTAAATTTATTATTTGATTACCAACTTTAGGACTTGTTTCTGGACTGTTGATAACTTTTTCAATTTCTTCATCATCAACATCAATTATCATTTCAGGCTTTTTGGAATTGCTTTCTTAAATTTATTCGGTTTCATCCTTATCAACATTTTCTTCTGTCTCTTCATTATTTAATTCTTCAGTGTCTTCTTCTATTTCTACTGTAGGTTAGTGATCTTATTATTAAATTTAAGGTTATTGATTGATTTGAGTATTTTTATTTTTTTAAAAATTCTAATTTTTTAAGTAAATATAATACTTTAAACATTTCATTCATATTATCATCGTTTGTATCCATATTCATTTTAGGTTTTGGGTTAACTCCTAACATAAATTGATTTTCAATTAATCTAACAGGTTCTAATACTTATTCTACATATTGATTCCATTCTTAATTGTTTTCAATTTTATTGATGAAATAATAACTTAATTTACTTAGGATTCCTACATAACCTCTTCTTATTTTTGTATTCAAAGCTCCAACATTATCTTTTTCATATCTATTATGTTTCATTATAAATTATATTAGATTTAAAGATAAGAAATCTTCTTATATGTTTTCGAATTGGGGTCTGTCAAAAATAAAGGTGGTAATCTCAAGGAAATAATTTTATAATTGATTGTTGAATTCATATTGAATGACAAAATTCATTAAGAGTTCATAAATTCCTTTATGATCAAATTAATTGATCAATTCAATATTATTAATTCTCAAGTATAATTGTAACAATTTTAATTTCATCTAACTAAAGGGTTATTATGAAATTCCATAAGTGGTATTGAAAGCACCTTTTATAGGTAAGTGAATTTACTGATAGATATTTTTTCAGCTAGCAAAGCATTTTTAAACTCTTAGGCAATAGTGTAAAATTAGTTATAACTAAATTGAAAAGTTGGGTTCTTATCTTATTGCTATTAGACATAACGATGAATGGCTTCGAGCAGAGTAATTAATACAGACACAACAGTAGCAGAACTGGAATTTAACTAAATAATAAATGAAATGGAATATACGGCAATGGTAAATAATTTTTATGGAATATTAAGGACTTAAAGGAACAATTCTGATTTATTAAGGATTTCAATGATAATGTGACTGCAATTATCAGTGATGTCGTTTTGATGAGTTTTATATTCAAATACTCTTATAACTCTACGTAATAGTTCGCTTCTTTCTTCTTAGAAATTATTCTGATTATCTGGTTATTCTTGATTTGTATCTAGAATGATCAATTTTTCAATAATTTCAGCGATATGAAAAACATCCAAATTCTTAATTAAATTACTTAAAATGGATTTATGTTCTGGTTATGATATAAATTTCCATAACTATATAAGTATTATGCATAAATAATACATCATAACCTTTTCTTCTAATGATTGCACATATAACTTTAGATAGATAACCAGCAAGAGTCACATTCAAGTAATCCCTATCTAAGACCTCAAAAATTTTGGGTAAAAATTCTTCTCTACGTTCTTCATTTGCTTCATAATTTGGATTAGATTTATCTGCTTCGAATAGATAATCTATAATAGGGCCATTCTCACTTCCTATTGCTTCACTTATCATAAAAGGATATCTAATGATATTTTTAGTTAAATCAATTTACCTAATCTAAGTCTTCTCGTTATATTCCACATCCTCTTAAACACACAAATATTCTATCATTTTACTATATACATCAATATTCTTTGTAACACTCTAATAAATAAAAAATTATTACAAATTTCCAAACTTTAAAGCTCCATTTAATTTGATTTCTTATAAAGTATCATCATCAAGAATCATCTCTAATGTACAGTTTTCTTGAGAAAGCAAAGGATCTAATACCGAACCAAAACCAGCAAAGAATCTCTAAAAGCTTAAACAATAACACAAATAAAATCTTACTTGAAGAACATCATTTTTAATTAATTATAATAGGAGAAAATGAATGTTTCTTTTATAAATTAATATTTATTAAACACAATAAAATTATGAACAAAGATGAAACCTACTTAAGAACTCCACCAATTAGAAAACTCAATAATGGATTGAGTATTTAATAGAAAATCAATCAACTTAATAAGAAAAGCAGTATTAAATTTTCTGAACTGACAAAAGAATAACCCTCCAATCAAAAAATATCCTACCGACGACCAAGCCTTCCAAGAAAACCAGTATAACGAATTTAATAAGGTACTTACTTTTATTAATTACTTATTCTAGCTATTACAATGTAAAGAAATCTATCATAAGAACCTTAAACTTAAGGAACATATAGCGTAGTTTTTACTAATAGTGCTCCTTAAAAGAGAGATAAAAGGAAGTTATAAACAAGTAACTGCGATTAAATAGATGAATCTAAAAACAGCTAACTTCGAATAGTCAAAGGATTTTATCCATCTGATATCAATAATACAAAATAGATTTTAACGAGCATATTATAAGGAATGTAACATAGAATTTCTGCTGAAAAAACAATGGGTGTTATGGGTTTATAAGTTATCCCATTTAATAAACTAATGGAATAAAATACTGTCCTAACATAGCAGACTATTAGATAAAAAGCATTATCTTAAGACAAAGAAAGAGATAAATCATAATCATTTACTGATGAAGTAGAAAAGAAAATTAAATGTAAAATTCCACATAAAACCAAATAAAAACATTCTATTAATTATAATAATGTAAGTCCAGTACCTCCTAAAATAATGGTGCCTTAAAGTAGCTCGACTTAAATTCAAACTAATAATTTTAAATTCTCATTAACTGAATATTCCTAATTGTCCAGAGAATAATTATTTTAAACTAAATTGCAAAATTATTAACATTTCTTATTCTTGGTTTCTACTTAGAGTGGTTTTTATACTTTACCATAAGATTGTTTAATTGATTTAAAATTTAAAATTGGTAGAGGAAATAATTCTTTATTGATTAAAGAAATTTTTAAACTCAGATGGTGGTGGAATTATTAAAAATACAATGAATTAATTGATTCAGATAGCAATTTTATATGGACATAAATTAAAGTTTAGAATTTTATGGACATTTAAAATCCTTCAAATAATGAAATCAAATAATTAATGAGAAAGAAAATCAATTAAACTTAATCAATCACATAACTAAAAAAGAAAATTTAAGTTGATCCTGTATTAAGAATTATGAACGACGATTCTGATTATAAGTCAATAGAAAGAAATCAAAAAGCATATTTAAAATTAATAAGTTAAAAAGGATTAACCTTACTAAAAGTTCATTAAAATTTGAAAGTAATTCTATTTTTTAAACTATAATAGATACATAATCATATTGAAAAGAATTATCATTTGGGTAACAAGAAAGCATTGTATCATAATTTGAAAAGATACTTTGAAGTAACAAAATAAGATTTACATTCTATTATACCGATTACATTCCATGTATAAAAGGGTTCAAGAGATAAGGTCTACTTACAATTCTTGGAACATTATAAAAAATTACCAAAGTATTGTTACTTTACTATCTAGAGGCTCTACATGGATAGTCAAACCTGGTGAGTTCACCAATAGAGGCACAGGGATTATTGTTTGTTAAAATTTAACTGAAATAAATAAAATAATAAGTAAGAAATAAGTCCATTAAAATGGAAAACCATTTACATATTTGATTCAAAGATACATAGAGAAGCCGTTTCTTTATAACAAAAGGAAATTTGATATCAGATGCTACTTTCTTATAACTTAATTGAATAATATTTTTAGAGCATATTGGTATGAGGATGGATACATTAGAACTTCATCTGAGGAATTTGATCTTGATGATCCTGCAAATTTGTATGTTCATTTAACAAATGATGCTATTTAGAAATATGCTGAAACTTATGGGAAATACGAAAACGGGAATAAATTATCTTTATCAGAATTTTAGCGTTATTTAGAGAATTAACCTAAGAAGTATAATTTTTATAGAGATTTGTATCCTTAATTGATTGAAATAGCTACAATTAGTATAAAATCTGTGTATTGTAAATTGGCTCCACATAAGAAGGAGTATAATTTCGAGATTTTTGGATTGGATTTTATGATTGATTCACAATTTAAACCTTACTTAATTGAAATTAATACAAATCCTTGTTTAGAAACTAGTAGTCCAGTATTATAGAGAATAATACCTTAAATGGTTGAAAATGCTATGAGATTATCTATTGATACTATAATACCTCCTCCAGATGCAAATATATGGCCACCATGTAAAAAGCATCTTATTTTTTATGATAATTTGTTGGAAAATAACAAATTTCAATTGATATTTGATGAAAGGGAAGATTCGGAAGAACTGATAAAATTATATGGAGGATTGTTGTAACATGATGAAATTGATGAAATGGATGAAGAAGAAGAAGAATATGAAAGTGATGATGAAATTGAGAAATCTGAATAGTGATATATTTATTTTAATGATTTTTTAAATTTAATATAACTCAAATGTATAAAAGAGCAAAATAATAAATTAAAAAGAATGTAAGGAGAAGAACTTCTACCAGACCATATAAATGATGAAATCTATCGTACATTAGAACACTTATATTTGAGATTAAATGAGATAGTTCGTAAAGCAGAAGATGTCTTAGATTTATCTTAATCAGTTAGTTTTTAAGCAACTTTAAAGAGACTTAATACAGCTTCAAAGGGAGAAAACTATTAAAAAGTACCAAAAAATTATTTCCCTCCTCCTACTGATCAAGAATCATTTGAAAGAAAGTTTAAACTACTTAGAAGATGTGGACACATATTATCTGACACAATGCTAAAAGTAAGAACATCTTTGATTGAACTTCACGATGCGACTCGCAAATAAAAATAAGATATAGTTAAAATGAAAAAAGATGAATATGCTATCAAACATGAAAAATCATTTCCCATTAATTAAATGTAAAGAAATGGAACTCAATAACAAAAACCACCTCAAACCATTTTGTTAGATGAAGATGATGATCTTATGATTCTACCAAAAATAGAATTTGTTATTGAATAACCACAATTACTCTCTACTTCTGTTGCTTCAGATCCTGTGTATTATATTTCATGTACTTGTCTACTTGAAAATACACTTTAATAATAAATCCCAGAAGAACTTAAAGTATGTATTGCAATTGAATCCTTACAATATTATGATAAATTCTATTTGAACTCTACCATCATACAAGAATGCAAGAGTGCCAATAGAATTTTACTCTAATTAAATGGAGATTCAAATTGTATTTCTAAAAATTGTGTCTTTTATGAAAAAATATTCTTGAATATGATTAAATACCCAATTGTTTAATTGAACTTTGCTAGAATCTAAAGAGGAGAATTATTCTATTTTCCTCTCTTCTCAGACATTACAGATTTATTTAATGATTAAACATTATTTCTGTATGGAATGTATCAATTTAGCAAATCGATAGGTAGAGCAGCCTGTTAAAAAGTAGGTAATATAAAATATCTGATGAATTTATTACACACATAATCAACATCTGGACTTGTTATTAATGCTTTCAGTCCTTCTCTTGACAAGTGTTAATTTTTAATAGATTTATTGACTGCTATGATTCATTTAAATGGTAAAGAAATTGTTATTGGACTGAATAAACTCACATTTCCAGAATGTTAAAGAAATCCAAGAATTGTTTTAGTTAGATATACACATAAATTAAGTTAATAGGATAAAGAATTATTAGAACAGAATTTGAATGACAGTTTAGAGGGGGGATATAGAATAAATGAATCAAGTTGCAAATTAAAGAGAACTATTATTATATTTAGCAAAGAGAAGATTTTTATTCCAGAAATCGGTAGAAATCTCAAACATTGGGAAATTCCAGTAGATTTCCTTAAATAATAATGTGAAGCTTATCATTATTAATATCTAATTCATTATATTGATTAAGTAGTAAAATGTAAAATTTAAGATAGATTGCCTAAGTTTTTTACTGTGCTTATTACTCTTATAAATTATAAAGCTAATAATATTAAAGAATTTAATCAACAAATAATTCGAGATTTTGATTACTTTATTAAAAATAGAAATTATGTTAATTACTTTAGTTTAAAGACATATCATAAAATAACTCATATTGAAAATTATTTACAAGAGTCTTTAAAATTATAAAAATTGATTTGTTATAGCAAAGATATTATCAGATTGTTAGGAATTGAAGAAGAATGATATTAAATACATATATTAATATAATTTAAATAAAATGTTCACATCTTTTTGATCATTTGTATTAAGTCAGTATCTGTATTAAATCTTTTGCATTAAGATGATTGTTTAAATGATCCTGAAATTAGTTATTAAATATTTGAATGTTCTTTCACCTAAGATACAGGCGATAAACAGAATTGAGTCTTTTATTATTATTTAGGTAATCCTTGTTATCCTTAAATTTATCGTGATTTTGTTAACTAGTCTAAAATGCATTATCTATGATCTACTATTCTTTTATTAACGTATTCAAAATGTGGAAATGAACGAGTGAATTTACCCTAAAAAAATTCAAAATTAAATTTTACTTATTTTTCTAATCTTAAATTGTCATATAACTTTTTTTAAAATTCTTAATCACCTTTACTGAATTCCAATTCATCAAAATTATACTTTAATGGCATTGGACGATAACTAATCTCACATTTCCTTTTGACTAAAGCTTCAATATCACATCCTTAAAACCATTTATGTTATAAAATTGCCTTAATACCATTCTATGCTCCTAAACGTTTTGATGGATCTTTTATCAATAATTTAGAAATCAAATCCTTGAGATCAGGATTGACATCTTTATAGGGCGGAAATTAAACTTTATCATTTAAAATACTGTTATAAATTTAATCTATGTTTCTACAATAAAAAGGTGGCGATCCAAAAATAAATTCATATAATAATGCTCCTAGACAATATATATCCACCATATAATTATGTCCTTCTCTTTTTAACATCTCAGGAGACATATATTCAGGAGATCCACAAAAAGAATAAGCTGTTTCCTCTCTACTCATATTTGGTTTAGATAAACCAAAATCTGATAATCTAATATAACCATCTAAATCTAATAAAATATTTTCAGGTTTGATATCTCTATAAACAATTCCAAATTTATGTAATTCATTGATTGCCAAACACACTTGGACAAAATATTATTTTGCTAATGGTTCTGATAGCCTTTTCCATTTTCTCAAGTGATAAAATAGTTCTCCACCAGCACAATATCTTAATTTAATAGGATATATTACTCCATTACAAAAACAAGATAGAATTTGGTTTCAAAAGAATAGAATAATTTAGCCAAATATGGAGAATTTAATTGTTCCATTACATATTTTTCATTACATATGATTATTTCTTTGTTAGATTTAAGAATGAAGTTCTTATCAATCAGTTTCATTGCATAAAACAAACCATTATCACGTTTTCTTACCAAATATACTCTTGAAAACCCTCTATTTTAAAAATATAGTATAAATACCCTACGCCTATGCATTTTAATATATCATAGTCTTCAATACTCATTTGAATTCCGACTGAATTTGAATAATAAGGTTCTAATTTCAAATGTCTTTATTCTTCAAATACTTCTAACGGTTAAAGTTCAAGTGATAAATAGTAATCAATGTTATAATTCTTTACACTAGGATGTGTTTGAAAGTGTTTTATTTTATTTACAATAGCAGGATTCACTTGTAATACCTTAGCTATTAATTTCTTATATAAATCCGTGGTGGTTTAGTAAATACTTATAGGAACAATCAATCTAGATTAATTTCACATTATTACTTCTAACCATTTAAAATTAATGTAATTGTGAGTTCAACGGGATCTCTTTCACTATTTAATGTTTTGACTGTCTAACATCTACCAAATGCTTAATTCATTTTATTTCCAGATGGCGATTGAACCCTAGTAAGATTAGAGTTTAAGGATTGAAAATCAGAAGACTTCTTCTTATGCAAAAGTGGAGATGAAGGAATTCTAGCCGATAAAACTAGTGATTGCATAATATAATTTAAAAATAGTAAAATCAATTTGGTAGTGTAATTGTTTGTACTTCAACTCATAAATTGGGTAAGAATATTTTGTGTTTTTTATCCTTAGCAGCCTTATCTACCATATCTTTATCAATAACTATTAAGCCTCTTTGCAATGAATGGCGACAACATATTATTTATCTGATGTTACATAGTTATTAATTTCATCACATATTTAATAGATAATATTGAATTAGGTGCTTAAGATCATCAAAAGGATATTCTGAAATATTTTCATCAAAATAAATATAATCATATTTTCTTTCTGATCATAAATTAATAATCCTATAATGGTTCTTGTGTCTCTAAATAAAAAACCTTTAAGCATCAACCATCGAATCTCTATATATAGCTTGATATTCTGTACCTGTAAATCCCATAGCAATAACTTATTCTGTGATGTTTGTAATTATTTAAAAAAAAACTTACATGTCAAATCTAAATCAAATCCATATTTAATAAATCTATTCTCCATTTACTAACCAAAGATTTAAAGGATTAGTAAATTCATTATTATTTTCTTTTGCCAAACTTCATAAGTAGTCCATCACCAATTTACTTTATTCTTATAAATATTCAGATTTCCTCTAACAATAACTCATTATTATTAACTTTACTCTGATCCAAAAATTCGATAAATCAAAAACATTTTCTTTGGCCATAAATTGAATAATCTTTTTTTTTTAAAGTATCTGAGTATAAAGATTATCTTATCATTAGTTTATATTTTAATTTTATTATATCATTCCCATCATATAAATTGCCAAAATAATGTTATGTAATAATTTATATTATTGTCTATATGATAACATTTTAAGTAGGATCAATTAACAAAATGAAGTTGATTGTTAAAATTATGGGATTTTTGTATTAATTAGATATGATAATTATAAATTATGGTTTAAGATTAAATGAATTGGAATGAGAATAAATACTATTATAATGTTTTTAATTTATAGTTTGATTTAAATTTAAAATAGATTATCAATCTTTTTTGGGTTGTATATTCTAATTTATGATTATATGTATAATTAGATAGATATATTAATCATAATTTTAATTTAAAATTGTGATGAATGACTTTTATATAAAGAAAAGATGTCAAGTCTAAAATTTATTGATTAAGATTTATTAAAAATCTAGTTAGTAATGAAGAATAAATTGATAAATTTTGAGATTAGATGAAATGGTTAAATGATTGAAAGTAGTATGAGAATTGAGTATTTTGATAAAAATAATAATAATAATAATTATGATGCGTCAAAGAGAATAAAGAATAACTTAAAGAGCGTTTTCATCCACTTCTCCAACTACACCAACAATGAGTAATGCATATGCAGCGGCTATGAAAAACATGTAAGATAAATTGAAATAGGATGGAATTCGAAAATCAGTTGATACATCACCTTAAGAAATTATAATTGAGCATCTTAAATAATAAATAAACGAATTATCTGGAGAAAAGGATAGACTTCAATTTCAATTATCAAAAATACAATAGGAGATAGAAATGAATAATAAAGCATCATAATAAATAGAATTATTACAAGTAGAAAGACTTTAACATTTGAAAGATTATTAAGATCGCGTTTCAGAATTAATAAGAAAGAATGAAGAACTTAAGAATGATAAACACGAGTTATTATCTTAAAATGAATATCTCTAACGACAACTATAAGCATATAAAAATAATGAGAAAGGTCTGTTACATAAGGTTGAACTGAAAAAATATGAAGAAAATTCAGCTCTTTTGAATACGATATAAGAATATAAATAGAAATTGGATTTAAAAGAATCTATGATAATAAATTTAGAGACTCGTATTGATTATTTGGAAAAGGATAAACATAATATTCAAAATGAATATGAGAATTATAAATAATAACATCCTTAGATTAAGTTAAACGAATTTGAAAAATAAATTAATAATTTAAGATATTAATTAGATGAAAAAGATAGAGTTTATTTTAAAAGCATTGATGAAGTACAGACAAATAGATTATGTAGAGAGGAATAGATGGCTAAACGTATATAGGAATTAGTATTCAAAACTTTAGAATATTAAGATATAATTTAATAACTTACTTTAGATTATAAAGATTTAAATATGAAATATTAATCTATACGAATCAAAGTTGATTAAGATGAGAGAAACAATAGATATTCAAATTAAGCTTTCGAAGAATCGATGTTAATTTAAGGATATAAAAATTAAAAGACAATCAATAAATTAAATTTAGATTAGATCTTACCAACATACTTCAGTCCAAGAATAAATGAAAATATGAGATAAATCTAATTAAAGTAAGTCATTAGAGATTGTTTAGAAGATATGAAAAGTACAAGGTAGAGTCCAGAAAAAAAAAATATTGCTAAAAAAAGATTAACTTCGCCTTTATCACCTTAATTATAAAATGAAATTGAGGTAAAGTTGAAGTATTTGAATGAAAGATATGAAACACTAATAAGATAAGCGTAATAAGAAAATGATATGAAATCTAAAGCAAATATAAGAAAATAACTTCTTGAAATTGCAGAACAAATAAAAGAAGCTACTAAAATTAATAAATTAAACTGATTTGAATATTATTTACTAATTTATTATTTAAATTAAGGGATTATCTATTATTTTCTTAATTTCCTTTGATGAACTAATTTCATCAATTTTTATAAATTGATTCAATAATTTAAGCAAAATTAAATAAATATTTATATAATCACTCTTTTTAAAATTAAATAATGATATCATTATTATTATTTATCTCTTTAAGATTTTCATTCTAACAAAATAGTCATATTATCTAATTAAATGAAGATGATATTATTAAGGAGTAAATAAACTTTTTATCTTAGTTTTATAGATCCAAAGATTAAGATGAAGAATGTATATGAATACAACATAAATTATGATCATTATGATAAGCATTTGATTTTTACAATATAACCTTTTCATTCAAATGCATCTTTGGATATTAATTTTAATGAAAAAAACCCTTATGAAGTTAATGAAACTCAACTTTATTATGCTAAAGATATTCATCAATAATTTATTTTCGTTCTTCAATCATATCACTAATTTGAGAATAAAGTAATTATTCTTTCTGTGGAGGCAAAAGAGAAAATAACATATTTCATAAAATTAGAATACAGTGGAGTTGAGTAAATATTTATAAGTAATATTTTTTATAATTATAAGATGATTCATTCAAGTTTTAAATGAAAAATGGTTAATCAATTCAAATTATTCATTTAAAGTCTGAATAAATAGAAGATAAAATTAATAAACTTTAGATTATGATTGAAATTTTAAATAATGAATACCTTGAGTTACCAATTTAAGTATTAGTGAATAATTATGAAAATGGAATACCAACTATATCTAATTATGATTATATAGCTACAGATAATTGGTCAAATTAAAAAATTATTGAATTCACTTCCAATAAACCAAATGCTGAATATTATATTTTAATTATAGGGTAACCTAGAGCAATAATAAAGTTTAATTCAAAAATAGTAGATGAAATCTAATTTATTAATTAAAATTAAGTTATATCATAAATTGTTGATACAGGTGAATAAGATGTTTATTAAATTGAGATTAATCAATATTAGATTGAAGCGTGTGATCTTGTATTTATTTTTCATATTAAATTAGAAAATTTTATTGAAGACTTTTCTAGGTTTGACTAATTTATATATTAATCCAAATATAAATAGAAAAGATTTAGAGGAATATCTTTGGAAAAGTAAATAGGATTAAAATAATTATATAATAATCCTATTTGAAGATTTAAAGAAATTAAATATTACCATGTTATACATAGTTATTTTTGGATTATAACATAGCACTTATGATTTATAAGTATAATGTATTAATTACAATCAAAACATTTTATTTGATACTAATTTAGATTATCATCTCAAAATAAATCAAAATGATATCATTGAAACTGTGATTTAAGATAATTTAAATTAAAAGAATGTTGATATCATAATCGAAATCAAATCAAGCAACAATATAAAATTTGTTATTACTGATTGTTTTTTGGAATAAGAATGTCCATAAAAATAAAATATATTTGATGAACATAAAAATAACTTTTTTAATAATACCTTTTATTATTTCAACAATACATCATACATAAAATAAAATTTACCTTGTTAAAATCTACTTTAATGCTAATGGAGAATAATTGCTATAATTAATCAAGAATCCACTCTAAAATAAGGAGAATTTATAATAATTTACTTATTCTAATAAACTATATAATTAATAGAAAATAATCCAATCAAATAAATTATTGAAAAAGGGTAATTTAATATTTATTAGTTTCCATTTAACGACAAAAAATATTTAGATGAAGTAATTTTTCTCTTAACACCATAATAAGGTCAATTATCTTTATAAATAACCATGATTAAGGATAATGGAGAAATAATTAAATTTGAATCTACTAATTCTTCTCTATGCATAAAATAACAAGATTTATAATTGGGACAATTTAACATTAGTGTATATGGTAATACAAAATCATATTTTCTATTATCAGTCAATGAATTAAATTATAGTTTAATAAATTAATAGGGTTAATATGCTTAAGAATATCAATTATTAAATTAAGGAGATTTTTAATTACGAAGGATTCCTAATATGGAAACAAAACTGTTTAAAATTGATTTAATAGGGTATAATAAAAAAAATAAAATTTCAGTAAAAGCCTTATTACACATGAATTGTTAAATTAAGATATTTGCTAATAATAAACCTGAAATAAATATTGATAATTTTAAATGGAAAGGAAATGAAACTATCTATATTAAATTTGACGATTTAAACTATCCAGAAATATTGTATTTAAAAATTTATAGCTTTTGTAATTTTTATTATAGATTGATATTTATATTTGAAGGTGAAAATGTTGAATTGATTTCAAATTCACCATTTTATTCAAAAATTTATCCTAATGAATAGGTTAAATTTATGTATTAGATGGATTTAAATCAAGAAATTTAAATAACTTATCAAATAACAGAAGAATCTGATGAATTTAAGATAAATTTCACATCTTATGTTGATCTTGATATTGATTTTTATTAAAATAATTCTGCTTACATAAGACTTAAGAATCCAATTAATTGTAAGGATTAAAATAATGAGAAATGCTTAATTTTAGAAATAATACTTTAATCAAATGTTGAGTAATATTTTACAATATTAATTTCTGCTCAATAAATAAAATAAATCTAACTTTATGAGAATAAAACTTTATAGAAAAGAATTCCAAAAGTTAAAGATTATTTGTATTTTAAATTTGAGGGAAAAGAAGTTATTATTATATTTTAGAATGTTTTGGGAAAAGACATTTATGTAAATATTGTTTCTCATGTAAATTAATCATTTCCAAATCGCACTTCATTTTCAAAATCATCACATCACATCATTGAACATAATCAAAAATTATTTCATTTTAGTTAAAATGAACTTTAATTGTTAAGTTGCAATCATTCTTGCTTTGTTTAGATCACAATTGAAAATGCCTTGCCTTTAAACGAAACATTCAAAAATTATTATGTATAATATACTACTATATTTGAATTTTTAAAAGAAAATGAGACTGTTAATGGAACGTTAAATTAATAAATGGTTCAATATTACAAAATTAATGTTACACAAAACTTTTACGATTTGATGATTTTGTCTGGATCTCATGATGGTTGTGAGGTATAACTTCACGTTGCCAAAAATAATTTTCCAACAAATAAGAGTTATGATTGGCGCTCTCAAAATCTAAAAGGAAATTCTATAATTATTAAACCAGACAATGAGATTTATCCTAATCTTAATGGGATTTATATGTAAAAATATCAATTTATTCATAAGTATATAAGTTTCAAAAGTTTTTCAATATATATTTAAAGAATTAGAGATCTGTCCTTTTTTTATTCATTATTAATTAGGACATTTCAAATAGGCAGACATTAAAAAGGATACAAATTATAAATTGTATAATAGTAATGTTTATAAATATTAGATATATTAATAAAGATGAAATATTTTTTCTTGCATTTTCGGTGGGTCCAATAACTACAATCGAAATAATTATAGACTCTCCAAATTCTGCAACGTATTTTTTTGCGGAAAGAGCTTTTAATTTTTAATCGGTTTCTTGTTATTCAAAAGATATTCGCAATTTTTAATATAACAATGATGAAAAAGGTTATACATAATTCTTAAAGTTGAACCAAACAAACAATTACAACTATGTAATTTTAGCCGTATAGAGTTATATTTCATAAGTTTTTGAAATAGAGGTCATTGGTGATAAAAAATATTAATCATTTCTAGAAGAATCAATAGTTGTTCATAAATACCTAGAAAAAAATGAAACTTTTTAGTTGCTACTCTTTTAAAATTCTCTTGAAATTGAAATAATAATAAAACTTAGATTTGGTTTAGTTCTTGGTAATTATTTAATGAGTGAATAAAACCAAATAAATTTCTAAGCTAAAGATTAATTCAACCTTTTTAATATTTCGAATGATGCTTTAGGATTATTCCCTCTATCAATAACAGCTGAGACCGATTCATTATTTGCTATTTCATTTCGAAGACCTACCTTATAGATTTAAGAGATCAGGTATTTTTTTTACACAATTTAGACTAAATGAAATGATACGTTGTTCATTGTAACCTGGTATGATAGTCCAATATTATTATAATGGTTCCAATTAATATGAAGTTAATAGTTTTAGCAACCAACAGTTTTCTATAGCCTTATTTGCATAATATTCACCTTATGAAAAAGAGATTGCAATAAAATTTCCAAAAGTAGATATCTACCCAACCTTATCGGAAACCTCTCTAAATTCTCTTTGGTAATTTTAATCAAAAGACTATTCCTATATTGAATATAATGACACTGCTAAAGAATATAGGATATAATTTTAAAACTTCGAAACTTCATCATATATATTTTATTTTGTATTAAACAAAAACTAATTAAAAATATTAATACCTACATTCAAATAAATTGGTATAAATCGAAAATGGGAAGATGAGTACTTATTATATGCGTCTCATCAAAGATACAAAATTTTATTTTATTAGATCTATACTTATTCTTCCTATTATGAGATGTTAATAAATGAAAATTTAGAGTAGTTAAGAAATGGATAATATTAATAAAAAATTTAAATTTAACCTTTTTAAAATATGTTTGGTATCATATAGATTAAGCATAAAAACCCATTAATTTTAAAATTTAGATGATTAAAAATTAATAACCCAAAATTAAAACTGGTGTTTATACAATTAGAGTATATGAATTGTTAGGCTCAAATCTTATACCTTACGACTTAATATAACCCGGTGGTTATGGATTAATTAATTATAATTTAGAAGAAGTTGATTAAAATACTTAAAAGTTAACTATTAATTACAATCCCATGTTTATTTAAGAAGAAGCAAAAGGAAAAGAGTATAATATCTATTAAATTGAATATTTCATTATATTTTCTATCATTAATCAGTCAAATGAGTTTTAACAATAAAATTATTATGAGAATTGTCTTACAGAATCACTTATTTTAGCAGCAGATGAGATAGTTAATTAGATTATAAAATCAATTCTAATACCTAAAGAATCTACAACTTATTTTTTAAATATTTTAGCCAAAGTCAAACTACATGACACTTTTAAACACTATATTTAATTAGATTATTATTATAATCCTGTTATTATATCTTTAAATTAAAAAAGCAAAGATCCTGAGGAAAAAATAAATTACTACTTAGTTTTTATAATTAGTTTTCTCTTTATTATTATTTTTGTTTCAGTATTAAGACAAATTTATAAAAAATACAAAAATAAATAAAGGTATATATTATTAATTTATATCAAGACTTCAATATTATGCATCTTCATCAACTTTATAATAATCGGGGATAGATTTGGATATTATTGGAGAAAAAAAATGATTATAAAAAACAAAACTAGTTAAGTTTATATCTATTATTATTATTTATAATCATTTCATAATTTATTATTAATTAAATTAAATAATGATATTACTATGATTTTAATATTAAAAGTTTAATAAAATCAACAAGGGAATAAAGTAAATAATAATAATCACTTTTTAATTTACTAAAAATTAAAGCTCTTTTTAATCCATTAAAGTTGTAAATTATATGATAATGGATCTGGATTTTCATTAATTTATTACTTAAATCTTTATTATCCTAATCCAAAAGCAGGTGGATCTTTATGAATTGGCTTCTTATAATTTGATGTTCTTTCTATTCTTTCATCATCAGATTCTTCTATAATAGCTTATTTCCACCTTTATTCTCCAATTCCAAATGGAGGTTTATCAATCAATTATTCAATGTTGTATTCAATTTAGCTTTTTAATTTTTCTTATATTGATCCAAGTGATGTATCATAAGATCCTGGAGGTGGAACATCTTAATTTACAGTGATTGATGTTCTTTTTACTTAACTTTTAAACGGACTAGATGAAACCTCTTTTTATTCTATCTTTTTTGCCTCACTATAATAATATCCAGGTCCAGGTGTATTTTTTGGTTTTTTCTTAGTAAATCTTGTTAATTTGCTGCCAACTTCTTAATTTGGACTTTAAAGCAACTTTTAGATAATTTTGTCCTTCATGGAAGTTTTAGGTGAATAAGTTACTGGACTAGGTGAAACACAATTAGGATTCGATTTAAATCTTTCACCTTTAGAAAATTCTACTTATTAACTAATAGAAATTTAAGTAGGATTATATTAACCAGGTCCAGGTATATTTTAATTTTTAAGAGCAAATCTGGGTGCTTTATTTAGAAATCGAGCACCTGTTGAAATTGCTGTCGATTAAGTTTAATAATATCCAGGTCCAGGTGTTGAATCATCTAAAAATTCATATTAAGATGAATCAGAGTCAGGAGTGGAAGTCTTTTAAAAACTGTAGTAGATCTTATTGTCAAGACCTTTTTTAACATAATATTTAGGTTCTTGTGAAGTAGAAAGCTTTGTTTATTGTCCAATCTTTCTATCTCTATATCGATAAAATCTATCAACATCGTAATGTCCAGGACCAACAGAAGTTTCTAATTCTTCATGCTTTGATGATCTTCTAGACCAGTTACTTACTAAACTAACATGTTTATTCAGTTGCGCTTGTTAAGCGTCATAATACCCAGGCCCAACGTTGGCTTATTATCTCTCTTAATTTATAAGTATTTATACTTTCATAAGGAATAGAATTTGCAGTTTGATAGGTTCCTGCATACATTAATTGCTCAATTATTTTTGGCCTATGAGAAAGAGGTTGCTTATTTTTTTATAACATTGCAATATCGTAATATCCTGGACTATTGTTAATAAAAACTATTTATACCCAACTAAACCATATTTCTCATCTTTAAATCGTTCTTCCTCACTTTTGAAAACAGCACTTGCTATTTAGCTATTTTAAGATGATCCTTTATAATCATATGCACCTGGCCCAGGGCTTAATTTTCTTGGAATCTCTACTAAAGGCATAGAAGGCAACTAAGTGCTGGTTCTTTCCCATTTTCTATCTAATTCATATGAGCCTGGACCAGGAGAGCATTCCAAAATTTAACTTTGATTATGATTACGATAAACAAATGCCATTTATATAATAATATATTATTCTAAATAGCAAGAATTAATTAAATTTCTATCCTGGTTTGATAATAAATCTCCAATCTCAATAGCTATGATTGGAACTTAGTCTTTTAATATGCAATAGCACAATCTGCTATTGTTAAAATTTATCTATTAAGTTAATATTTTTTATTATTTATATTTATTTATACAAATTAATCATTTAGTCTTTCTCTTTTTGAGGTTAATTATACTCTTTTTAAAATCACTTATTTATTTTAGTTCCCTAACAATTTAATATTTACTTCTGATATGTATACATCCTAATGAGCTAATTCAAAGAACCCTGAGATCAACTTTAAATTCTCTACTTAGGATATAATGATAAGCTAATCAACCTAAACTTGAGATGTTTTATAATGAATTTTTTTATTATTTTAATGTTATTTTGATATATTTCTTTCTAAAAATTTTTATCTTAGAGCTACATGAATCATAAATGTGATTCCAAGATTTTCATGATTGAAATTCCCTGAATAATCAGCTATTTAGTTGTTTTTTTATTAGGAGATTTATATCTATCACTTTATTCCAAAAGTATTATATGCATTTCTTATAATCATTTTATCTGTGGAAGTCAAAATTGATTAAATTTAGGTTAAATACAGGATTACTATTACAACTGGAAAGATATTTTCTCCAGTAGAGTCTTTAAATTAGAAAGATGGTGTTATATCCTTAATTTAGAATGAATAATGAACACCATTATGATACTTAATATATTGTCTATACTTCTTAATATGATCTAACTTTCAGTAAATAAAAAGCCTGAAATTCAAAACTAATTATGATTTTAATCATTAAAATTTTAGAGTTAAATTGAATAAAAATTTATATTTATTTAGTCTCTAAAATCAACATAGATGAAACTATCATTAAAATCTTAAAGAACTTATCTTTTTATTTTAAGTTAAAAAGTTATGAATTGAAAATGGAGCACCTTTATAATTGGATTTGATTATGTATTATTGTAGATAAATATAATAAATTTTCTTTTATCATTTATTATATATATAATGATTAAAACTTATTATATACTTGGTATCTTCTATCAAATATATTTCAGCAGTATTAATATTAAAGTAGATAAAATATACTTTGAAAGTCAAGAGAACCATGCAATAACAAAGTAATTATATCTATGGATATATTTCTGCTTTAAAAAATTATCAAGATATACAGTTTCGATTTGATATTGGCAATAGAGGTAATGATAAATTGAAACTTAGACTTAAAATTACTTATATATCAGAATAAGAACATTCTGAAGATAAAGTAAATCTTTCGAATGATAGGAATATTTTTACAAAACTTTGAAATTAATGAAATGGAGTTATTTGATACTTTAGGATTTAATGAATATACTCATGTTAATTGTAAGAACAAGATAAAGAAAACATAATTGATTGATTTTTTTATAATAATAGTTAATTAATTTAATTTTTGGAGCCAAAATGGCAGCAAATTAAGATTAGATATTTGATGAGTAATCTCAAGAGGCAACTATTAATGAAGAGTACAAAATATGGAAGAAGAATGCTCCTTTTCTATATGATTTGGCAATTAGTCATCCAGTTGAGTGGCCATCTTTGACTGTGTAGTGGTTGCCAAAGAAGGAAACACCACCAGGTTAAGATTATTCTATCCATAAATTAATAATTGGAACAAACACTGGGGATAATGAAATGAATTCTTTAATGATTGCTAAAGTAGAGAATATTAGATTATATTAGGTTCGATTGCCAAGAGATTCTGAGGTACATTAGGATTCTTCAGAATACAAATAAAATGAGTAAAGTGGAATAGGAAAGGCCACAGGAGAAAGTAGAATAGAAATTGATGTAAGGATAAACCACGAAGGGGAAGTAAATAGAGCAAGATATATGCCACAAAAATCAAATATAATTGCCACTTTCACTCCAAAGGGAGAAATTCATATTTTTGATTACATTAAGCATCCTTCATAACCATCCAACAATGTAGTCAAACCAGATTTGAAGTTAGTTGGTCATCAGAAAGAAGGGTATAAGATATTAAATTATCATAGGTTTGGTATGTCTTGGAGCGAATAGAAATTGGGTCATCTGTTGAGTGGAGATTATGATGGTAAATTATGCATATGGGATACTGAAACAAACACTTCAGAACCTAAATAAACATTTCAAGCAAATAATTTATAAATTGAAGATGTTTGTTGGCATAGATTTCATCCAGAAATATTTGCTTCATGTGGAGATGATCGACATGTCAGAATGTATTAATATTTTCATTTAATTTTTAGATGGGATACCCGTAAACCTTAGCCATTGAGTGATATCTAGACTCATGCAGGAGATATTTATTGTTTAGATTTTAATCATTTTAATGAATATTTTTTTATTACAGGATCAGAAGATAAAAGGATAAATTTATTTGATATGAGAAATACTGAAAAACCATTACACACATTTGAAAGTCATAGTGATTAAATCTTATCTTTGAAATGGTCACCACATAATATGAAAATATTTTCCAGTAGTTCTGCTGATAGAAGATGTATGATTTGGGATTTTGGAAGATGCGGGAAAGCACAAACTCCAGAAGAAGCTTAAGATGGTCCTCCTGAATTATTGGTAAACAATTGATTCATCTAATTTAGTTTGTTCATGGTGGACATAGATCTAAGGTTTGCGATTTAGATTGGAATCTTAATGAAAAATATATAATTTCTAGTGTTGAAGATAATAATATTTTATAAGTTTGGTAATTGGGAGCGCATATTTATTAAGAATGATTTTATATATATATCAGTATTGTTATTACATTTTTTGCATTTAAATCTATCTTCCAGTGGGAGGTTTTTATTCAAAAGGGTTTAAATTCGAAACTACAAATATTTAAGTTTATACTTTTTTTAACTAAAGGAGGAGTAATTTAAGAAGCATTTTAATAATTATTAATATTTATTGCTTCACATTAATTATTGAAGTTTGGAACTGTATTTCCTTTATTATCAATAAGATTTAAAATAATCTTTTAATTGATTCTTTTTTGTAACTATTAATATTATAAATCATCTTTTGATATTTTATTAGATTTTCCTTCATACATTTCTAGAAGCTGCTAATTCAATTTTGTTTTTTCTACAATGCTCATTCCTTTATTATCAGGATTCCCACACATTCTTGGTTAAGATTCCCCTACATTTTAGAAATTTATTACCTTTTCTTTATTTTTGAGATGATGAACTTCTAGTGTTTTCTACATCTCGATAACTAGATGGCAATGGTCTTTAATTAATCTCTACTTATCTTTCCTGCTTTTCTATATCAATTAGATCCATAACTTTTTAATAGGGTAAATTTGGAAAGTTTATTTTCTTTGCTTTAATATTAAATGGAGGTATTTTATATTCTTCTAAATCGTCATTCCATTCACAACAATTTGTGATTTTATCAATATCGTCTTATAATAGTATCATTCTTAAGATTCCTGAAAACAATTTGATTTCTTTAGATTGAGATCTAATAGTGTCTAAAAACTCCTCCTTTTCATATTCAAAATCTTATTTCATCTCATTTTACTCTTATTATTATTATTCATATTTATTTTTCAAATATTTGACCTATTTTCTTAATTTTTCGACTTCATCTTAAATATTATTATAATTTTTTTCAATTTCAAGCATTTCTTTTTCCTTTTATTCATGTAAATACTTAAGTTATTCGTGTTCTTTCTTCTATTATTCAATAGCTTGTTACATTTTCTTATATTTCTTCTTATCATCATCTGTTCCTTTTCCACCTTTAATCATCATTTATTCCTTCTCCTTAAGCAATTCTTCTAATCTCTCCCTTGCTATTCTCTCTTACTCTGCTTATTCACTTTTTTATTTCATTTCTGTCTCATACCTTTATTTTTCTTACAATAATTAATTATTTATCTCTTTAAATTAATTTAACTATTCATTATTATTATTATTAAGAGTATTATCATTATAATGACGATCACTAATTTCTTAATTTTATCTAGTTAATAAATCTCTTAGCTTTTAATCTCTTCTGCTTATTCCTTTAAAAGTGCATCCTTAGGATCTTCATTAACTTTTGGTTGATTTTTAATCATCTTTGCTCTAGATGCATATCTTAAACTTGATAAAGTCTCTTCGTAATTAAAATCTGATGGAGATATAGCAGTTATCATAATAGTTTTATTATTACCACCTAATGAATCTTATAATAATCTAGTTAATTTCGAGTCTCCAATGCTGAAATAACATTTCCTAAAGCTGACAAGGATAAATTAATTTTAGTTGCTTCTTTCAATCTATCCCCTACAGCTTGAGTCTTAGATTGTCTTTCACTTCCTGCCAAATCAACTAAATTTAATTTTCCAGCAGTAATTCGCTCGTTACCCTTCTCATCATTTAATGAACATTCCATATAAACTGTAAAAATGCAATGACTCCTACTTGATTCTTTATTCATAGCTGTTGACCCAACTGATCTATTTTATGCTCCCAAAGCCATAAATTTCTCCATTTCTTATAATGTTTTCACTATGGGGATATTCAAATCTTTGACATAAACTCCTTATTATCCTTCCCTTAATTCATATCTTTATTTAACATCTTTAGATAGTAAATCATGAATTTCTTCATTATAAATTTCAATATATGAACATCTTAACAAGAATTTCTTATTTGAATCAGAGTTGTTATTGATTATACTGATTATTTATTCAAAACTTCTTGGTATTATTCCTTTCATGCTATCCTAAAATTTATAATGATTCATGATACGTTTTATGGATCTCCTATCATTGTGAACGTCTTTCCACAACCTAAGTTATTAATTCATAATACATACCAGTTTAACCATACGCAAACATGGTTCCATTATACCCTTCTGCCACTGACTCTACTAAATCGAATGCAGTCTATTAATATATCTATAATTAAGGAGTCTCAGGTCCAAATACATAATCATAAGTAAATTGCTTCTAATCATTGTCTGAACTCTAGTGTTACAATATATTTGTATTCATACTCTAAAGAGTTCTACAGAATTTGTACTTTCATGAACATTCGCACATGCTTTACTACAATTATCCTTTTCTCTTTAATTAAATGGTCTAACTCTAACAATGACCTTCACACATTCAGCAGGCATAATAATATTGTTATAACGATTGTAAAAATTAATAAATATAATAATGTACCCTTAATAATCATCTTTAACAAGATTGCAGAGAGAATATCGTCTTATGCCTGTAGGAATTTATTCTCCTTAAAAAGAGAATCTTTAAAGATTAATTCCTAGATATCCTGATAGTGTTGATGTAGGGCTTGGTAGTAAGTATTAAGGGAATACTTCATTGCCTGCTTTACCTCCTTTGAAAAAGTTGAGTAAGATAGAGTAGACAGTATAGATTTATAAGGGGAAAGCGAATAAATTACCTTCACTTTAATTAAGTGATCAACTTTTGCAAAGAAAGAAATAAATATCAGAAACTGATGGCTTGCGAAAATCAATCACACCAGAGAGAAGACAAGGAAAGAGAAATTTAGGTTAATTTGTTATGAGAACTAAGGCTGGTTGCTAACCCAATAAGGCAACAAAAATAAACTAAGATGCAGCCATATTATGTCCAAAGAATTTAGAAAGGTTAAGAATATTGTAATAAGTAGTATGGGTTATAAGTTCTTTGGAGTATGTGATGGACATGGTTAATATGGTCACATGGTTTCAAATTAAATCAGATAATAATTACCAAAACATTTAGGGAGATTTTTGAAAGAAGCAGGAGATGTGGAAAGTTAAATTAGTAAGGCTTTCGGAATAACAAATAAAGAGCTATGTAATTCTGAAATTGATACAAATCTATCCGGATCCACAACAGTATCTTTGCTAATAACAAAAGATATCGTATAAAATTAATTGAGATAGATATACTCTGCAAATGTTGGTGATTCCAGAGCGATAATGTGTAGATTTGATGATGGATGGAAAGTAATAGAGCTAAGTAGAGATCACAAACCAGATGATCCTTAAGAAAAATAAAGGATTTTAGATGCAGGTGGAAGAGTCGAATAATAAAAGGGTTGTGATTTAAAAATCATATTTAGATTTTCATGGAAATGGCATCGGACCATATCGAGTCTGGTTGTCTTATATTCAAGCTCCAGGATTGGCAATGACACGTTCTTTTGGAGATAAAGTTGGTGTCTAAGCTGGAATAATTGCAGAACCTGAAATTAAAAAATTCTCAATTAGTGCATAAGATTAATTTATTGTAATTGCATCAGATGGAGTGTGGGAGTATATGACTAATGAAGAGGTACATTCGGAATCAATTAGGTGATGAGTGTTGTGATTCCATTTTTGGAAAAAGACAATCCTGATTAAGCAGCTGAGCGAATTATAATTGAAGCTACATAAGCATGGCGAAGAGTATTTTTTATCGAATTAATTTAAGAATAGTTTAGCTAGGGACGATATTACTTGTATAGTTATATTCTTATAACAATGAAAATTTATAATTTAAAATATCTATGCATATATATCTCAAGATCTTTTATTTATATATATACAAACTTATCTACATTTAATAATATTATATAATATATTTAAATAAATTTTCAATTTTTAGATTATTGCTTAATAATCTTTTCATTTTAAAAGAATACATGTTTTATGCATTTGTTGAATGAAAATGAGTTCCTTATTAAAAGGATTTATCAGTTTCAGTGATATTTAAAAATCCTATAATTTAAATAACTTAAAAATTTTGTAATAATTAATAGAAAAAATAAATTCGACAAATGTCTAGTTCAGGTTTAGAGTGCTCTCTTTGTACAAAATTTGCTATCGAAGCTTAAATATGTGAACAATGCGGCTCTATGTACTGTTAAGCGTGCCTCCATCAAATTTTCGGTAGAGAATACTTATGTGTTTAATGTCAATCCATTTAATTTCGACACATTAAAAATACAGATTTGTACGAGAATTATTCTGAAATTCTCTCTCAATCATAACTATTAGATTAATTCAAAAAAGATGCTAACCCTATCACAGAGTAATAAATATTGTAAGGAGTATAAGGAGAATAAATAATTTATTTACAATAAAAATGTAAAAATTATGAGATGTGCCAAAATAATGTTAATTAAATTTATCAAAAAGAGCAGCTTTGTTCTCATGAGTGCTTGTATTTCACTTAATTGTTCCCATTGATGGAATAATCAAATTTCGTGTAAATTAGAGAAGAAATTATTAAGTTAGAATAAACTATGAAAAATAAATAATCTGTTTAATTAGTTTAAAAGGTAGCTTAACCTATATAAAACAACTAATGTGGTATTACAAACTTTGTATTTGATAGAGGGGCTTAAGGGATTATAATTAACTTATAATTTATAACATTATAAGAATAAGTATATAAGTTTAAAACTGTTACCAGTTCGATTGGTTTTTAATAGGGAATTCATTTTTGGAAAATCAAATTATTACCAATGACCTAAAATGAAATCAAAATCGGAGTTTCAACTTCTGAAAATTATGATCTCAGAACTGCTTTTTCTGATCATTCTTTCGGATATGCCTATTATACAGTTGGAAAGTTTATAAATGGAAGCACTTCGAATGTAATATAAAAATTTATTGTAGATTTCACATTATGGTGTTAATTTTAAAAATGAAGGTGAAGTTGGAGTACTTTTAGATATGAATAGAGGAATACTTGCCTTTTCATATAATGGTAATTTTTTAGGGAGAGCTATTCGCTCATAATTTCTTACATAAGGACCAATTTTTCCATGCGTAGCCTTGGTTCACGAAGCTGGTTTTTAATATTAATGTGGTATTCCTATTCCTTAAAATCTACTTGAATAATTTTTAAAATGAATTTGTATTCTATTTAATAATAATTGTGATTTAAAAAACTTACTCTAAGATCAATTACTATTTATTCTCAATTAGAAGTTTGGAATTATTTTCCTGAAAAATAATTCAAATTAAGATGCACTTATGTATACTTTTTCGTTTTAAAAATTGAATTTAGTAAGAAGTTATTATTAAAATTCCTTATTTTACTGAAAAAATGATATTGATGAAAAGAATATAAATTTAATTGATAATTTTTCAGATTTCAATGCAAATAATCAACATTTTTTAAATACTTCATGTAGCTGCCAACATCAAAGTTTGATGACTATTGATTTATAGAAGGATTTGCATTAGTATTAAATGGAATCTTTTAAGCAGATCTAGGTTTCTCAACTTTAGTCTTTTAATTTAGACGTGTTGGAATCTATGCTGAAGTCTAAGAGAAACCTTATAGAGAATTTTAAGTAATTTCTTATCTTAAATGAGATAATGTTTTATGCATCATATTTAATTGACTCTTCTCTTATTCAATTTAAATTTTATCTTATTAATTTACTGATTATTGTTGATTTAATTCTATCTTTTACTTTTATATCTATTCTTTTTCTTATTGATATATTTATCTAAACTCTTGTACATTTGAGATTTCTTATTAATAAAGTAATTCCTTATCATTTATTTCTTTCAGTTTACCTAATAGTAATTATCTCTCGTTTTCAACTAGGGCCAACTTTCTTGTGTATTCAGCATGTAAACTAGTGACTTAGTTATTTTTCATATCTAAATCTCTTTATTATGCTATTAATTGCATTTCTTTAGCACCAATCTTTTACTGTTATTTTTCAATATCAGCATATCTTTATTAAATAATCTCATTATTTTTTTGTGTGAATTCAGTGTATTCTAATTTTTACTATTCAAAGATTTATCTATCTACATCTAATTATCTTAATTTACTCTAAGCTTACGAATTCAATTCATGTTTTTGTATATCGAATTCATTTCTATATTAATTATGAAAAACAATTACTTTTATCTTTATAATAACAAATTTTCTTATTCCAATCTCTTCTTGGTTTCTAATTCTAAATTTCTCAATGATTCTTTGATATCTTGTAATAGTTGTTTCTCACTCTGTAATGATTTTTTCTCTCCATCTATTGATGCTTAGAATAATTATTCTCTTCTGCTAAGATCATCTTATAGATTTTATAATCTTCTTTTTTCATTTTCTAAATAAGATCTTTCTTTTTCTAATTAAGACTCCTTTTCTTTAATTTCATATTATTTAGTATCAAGTTATTTGATTTTTTCTTGTGTCTAATATTCATGTTTTTAATATAATTAATTTTTGAGTAATTCTAGTTCTTTAGCACTTCCATTTATTTTGTCAGCCAAATGATCTAATTGTTTTTATTCTCCTAATTGTTACTTAAGAATTTCATTCTAAAAAATAATAGTTTTAAATTCTTACTTCTAATTTAGCTGTATCAATTATTCTCTATTTTTCTCTTTCAAAATCTAATTTCATTTATTCCTTTTCTTTAATATATACTTTTTCAAGATCTAATTTATCTTAAAGTAATTATGTCCTTTCTCTCTTTTCAATGTCTAATTCCGATTAAACTCTACTTTTTTCATTTTTAATCTATAAGATTTCTTGATTCAATTTTTCATTTTCTTATTTTAATTATTATAATTCATCTTACAATTTCGATAAATTTGTATTATTCATATTAATCATTGTATTATTTGGTTAATTATTATTGAGATTAAATGCTATTTCGGGTTATTTATTTTATTTGACTGAATAATCTGATTGAACGGATTATTTTTCATTTTCAAATTATTAATTATAGTTTGTAATTGGGTCTTAACTTAAATTAATTTCATTTTTTTAGGGCTACCCTTTATTTTGCGAAAGCATTCTCATTTTTCCTCTTCTACTCTAAGTTTATAATAGATCATTATTATTGTTGCTTTAATCTTCAATCGATTAAGTAGGCGGTTAATCTTTAATTAAATTTGGTTTCGGTAATTAAAATAAATCTGCCATTTTCTGCTTTTTTGATTCATCTATGAAAGCACTTTAAGGTCTCTGACGAGAAGCAAAGGAGTATTGTTTTTCTATTGGAGAATCTGAAGACTTTAAAATACTATCAAATTCATATGGATCATTTGAAATTTTTTGCGTCTCAAATTTCCTTCATTTAAATAATTCTATTTACGGTGGATCTACAATTGACCTTCTATTTTTATCTCTTGAATTCGAAGGCTTATACTCATTGTTGAGATCTATCTCATCTAATAATTCATCGATGTCCATATAAATATTAATTAAAAATATTCAGATTTATTTTAATTGGTTTCTAATTTTGTTTGATTGTTCTAATATCATGTTATATTTCTCATTCATTCTTTATAACCGTTCTATCATCAATAATAATTTATTACAATTTAAATCCTCCTTTGAAGTCTATAATCCATCCATCTTTATGCTCTTTTCATCTTATGACTGAGATCTAGTAGCCACCTTAACCGGACGAGAAGCTGAAGCCTACTTAGGTGAAGTCAGAGGAGTAAATTTTGAACTCTAAGAAGTATTCAACTTTCTACTTGTATTACTACTAATCTATGGTTTAAAAGTGCATTATTCCATTTACTTTCTTTATTTCTCTTTATCCGCAACTTTCTTCATCTATTATCTCTTCTCATATGTAGATTTTAAATCATCTTTCAAAGCAGGTATTTATTTCCTTTACTATACTCTCGGCGAAATATTGATTGATTGTACTAAAGATTATTATTTTTTTTCCTTTTCCTTCACTATTTCCTTATCCAATTAAGCAATCTCAGTTAATAATTGTTACTTTTTAGTTTATAATTACTAATGAAAAGACTGCTATAAAATATTAGAAGATAGAGGATTCACTTAAGATTATTTGGTACTAATATTTGAATTATTATTTTCAACTATCTTACTTACTTTTGGATGTGGCTTTGGAATAGTTTATATAGGTTAATCTATTGATTTTCTTCTAAATGTTTATGATGTCCTTGAAATATCTATCTATTATGATTATGCAGTGGAATAATCCAATTATTATTTCTTTAACGCACTTTTTAAAGTAGGTTTGCTTGAATCAATTCTCTTTTTAGGTTTAAATTTTCCGCTATTTTTTGTTCTCTTTATTTATTCTTTTATAATTTTTTATCTTTCGCAATATGCTTTCTCCGCTTCCTCTGGGGGCATTTAACTATATGTGTAAGTTTTATGTGTTTTCTCCTCCTCTACAACTGGAGCATTTTTTACAGTTGAATAAGAATTTCCAACATTAAATAATCCACTATCTGAATATATATTAATGATTTTTGAAGGTGATTATTCATTTTCATCTGTAGATTTAAGTGGAGAATTAGCAACAATAAAATTTTGTGTCTAAGAATTTTATTGCCTCTTTTTTTTAAATGTCAATGCTGATCCGTTTGTAAAGGCTGAACTAGCAACTTTAATCAACGGAGAAGCTGACATTTTGAATTAATTAATTTAATTATAATATATGGCAAAGTTAACTTTTATTAAAACTAAATTCCATTTTTTCAATAACCTTACACATCATTTCTCAGCTAAACTAAATTTTTATTCTAATCATAATTTATAATATTTTATAATCTTAATAATAAAAAATGTTTATTTATCCATCAGAAAAAAATCTTTAATAAAATACCTCTAATTCTTAAGAACAATAAATAGAACCTATTATCATGGATACATAAAATGCTCTAAATCAAAATGATTAGTATCCCTTAGAATATTCTGTTGCGAAAGAATAAATTGACAATGAAAAAGACTTAAAAACTCTAGATTTAAATTTTAAAATTAGATTTTCCAATGAACTTAAACATAATTGGATAAAGTTAAATTAAACCAGAACTTCAGCCAAAAATGTATTACAACATTTAGCTTTTATTCTTTGTGAACCTATTATTCCCAATAACAGCCTAGTTTAATTTGCTTTTAAAAGTGGATAAAGTATAGGATAATGTATTGGTATTTGTGGAAAATCCTTGATTTAAGAATAGAATTTATTCAATGATGGTTCAATTTAAATATTTTATTATTAGATGTTTATTTTATTAATGATTTTGGGTTTGGAGACTTTAATATTGATATTTATAAAGAGGAAGATATGAAAAATGTATTTGATTGGGGAGCTAATGATATTATACAAGTAGAAGTTGATACAAAGATAGGGAAAATTAAATGGACAAATTTAAGCACAAATGAATCACATGTAAATTATATCTTTATTTTAGATAGTTGATATAAAATGTAATTAAAGCTATTATCCATTTATTGGTTTATGCATAAAAAGTAGCGTGGAAATTATAGATAGTATTTGACAAAATATGTATATTGTTACTTAAATTAAATACACAAAATTAGAATTAAATTTCAAGGTTCAGCAAATAATCTTTACTTTTCAGATGATTTTACAGGGTAATAATATGCAGGTTGTCTTTTTTTTGTTTAATACTTAACATCAAAATACTTCTTTTTTATAATATAAGTGATTATCAAACAGATGATTCCAAATATTAAGTATGAATATTTAATACCACTATCACCTTTTTATTCAGTTTGTTAGATTGTTTTAGAAGGATTATTGATTTAAGGTTTCACAGACTCAGTTTAATTAGGTATTTCACTTACTCTACCTTACTTTATATTAATATTATCCTTCTAGGTCACTTAATCTTCCTCAGTGCATTTAGTTTCAATAGGTCCCAAATATACTCTATATTTATATACAATATATACCCATCTTGACATTCATCTCCAGATATTTTTCTATATCCTTAGCTTTTTAAATATGTTCCCTTACAAGGCTTGGGTTTTATTTCTTTCATAGGAACGCAATTTGAATAAATATCTCTCTTATATCCTACATCACATTCCCAATCTGCTTTGGTACATGGACAATTTTCAGTTTAAACCGGGATATTGAGTTATTTATTATAGCATTAAGAGCTTCTTTTTCTTCTTATATATTTTTCTTTTTATCCAAATAAACATTTGTCTCCTACATAATTGGAAGGATACCAAAATTCATAATCTGAATCCTATTCACCTGGCCTTTCAAAACCTTAACATTCTCTTACCATGACTTAATTAATATCTAATGATACAACTACTCCTTTAAGAGCACTTGAAGTAAAATCATCTTCTTTTGCAACTCCAAGTGTTTTGCTATCTTATATTCCATGGAATAGAAATTTACCATTTTTATATACAACATTTGTGATGTCAAAAGTAGTATTCATTTTAATTTTCTAGAATGTTAAACCTTCATCCCAAGTGTATAATATTTCATTTGCTTATTCTTCATCACTTACAAATACAATTAATCCTGTATTTTCTGCAATATCGTATATATGCATCCCATCCAATATTTCAAACCAAGTGTGACCTCCATCTCTGGTTAAATAGGTTTTATATTCGTTCCCCAAATAAATTCCTGTATTTCCTGTACCAATAGCAATATAAGAATGGCTTATAATTCTATTACGAGGAGCTTCACTTCTTCCAAGTAAATGTAATGAACAATCGCCATTACATTGTATTGGTTAACCTTTATAATCATATTTTGGTGCTTTTAGTGCATGCCATTCACCTCCTTACTCAAAAGTTATTCTTGTCTATTTATAGTTTTCTAATCTTTTAATTCCATCAGTACTTTTGGTGGATCTTCTCAATTTGAATTTTTCAAATTCACCATTATCATAAATATTAGCGATGTATGTTCCTCTAATGATGGGTTCAAAATCGCAATTTCCAGTATCTAAACTCCTTACATTATTTAACAATGATAATGTGTATTTTGTACCACTATTGTCACTTTAATAAATATTCATTATTTTTGGCATGTCTTCAATATGGGATATTGAAATGAATATTGATCCGTTGACTGTGTCAAGTACAGTGAAAGTATATTTTTGATGATCTTCTATAGGCAACACTAATTCAACAGGATTAAGTGTTCCTTATTTAATTACTTCTAAATCATAACCTTTACTAAGGGAATCTGCATCAATTAAAATAAAGAGATACTCTTTTGTCTAATAAAAACCATAAGAATTATTTCTAAGTAACTTAAATGTTTTAAAGTAATCATCACTATAACTTACTTATAAAACACCTTGGTCATTTAGATAAGAGGCAACAATTCTAGAATCTGGAATTTCTGGTAACTCTATCAATTTATCCCATATTGCATCTCTGGTTCTGTTAAGTATCATTCTCCAGTTTGCTCCATAATCATTACTTACGTAAATCTATTTCTTATATTTATCTTTGCATAAAGTGGTAGATGAGTTGCATCTGAAATCTTTAAAAGCCATTAAACTGTGAGCTTCTAATGAATTTAGCTTAAAATCGTGTAAAGTCTTGTCATGTTTAAATTTGGTATATGTTTTTCCACAATTTTAAGATACATAAGATGTATCGAAATCTCCAATAAAATAAAGGACTTATGCATCTGCTTCAGATTATAGGATTTCTCTAATAGTAAACTAAACAAATTGATTTAGATTGAAATACATTGCTAATGAACTTAGGCATTTCGGATGTAAAATTTTTATAGAGCATTCCTTTGGCTGTAAGAATAAAGGTTTCTGATTTACACCAGATGACTTACTCAAGCGGAGAATCCAAAATTTTCTGTGATAACACCACTTGTAGCAATAATAATACTAACATAAATTAATTTATAAACTTAAGAGTCAAATATCTTTTATATAGATAAATATATTAATCTTAAAAATGCTAAGTTCAAAGGCAGGAATTGATCATGTTCTACGTTAATTTACAAATAAGAGAGTATTAATAAGAGTTGATTTCAATGTGCCAATAAAAGAAGGGAAGGTGAAGAATGCTACAAGAATTTAAGGAGCTATTCCTACAATAAAAAAGATTCTTGAATAAAATCCAAAGAACGTTACATTAATGTCACATATGGGAAGACCAGATGGAAAGAGGTAATAATAAAAAAAATCTATTTTAGAGTTGAAAAAGATTCTCTCAAAATAGTAGTTCCTAAGTTAGAAGAGTTATTAGGAATAAAAGTTAACTTTGTTAATGATTGTGTAGGATCAGAGGCCGCCGATGCTTCAAATGCTGGAAATGGATAAATTAATTTATTAGAAAATCTTAGATTCCATATACAAGAGGAAGGGAAAGGGGTTGATTAAAATGGAGCGAAGATCAAAGCTGACAAAGAGAGCGTAAAGAAGTTTAGAAAAGAATTATCAGCTTTAGGAGATATTTATGTCAATGATGCATTTGGTACAGCGCATAGAGCTCATTCATCTATGGTTGGAATCGATCATAAAGTGAGAGTGGCTGGTTATCTAATGAAGAAAGAACTTGATTATTTTGCAAAAGCCTTGGAAACACCTTAAAGACCATTCCTTGTTATTTTGGGAGGGGCTAAAGTAGCTGATAAAATCCAGTTAATTAAATCTATGCTTGATAAAGTAGATGAAATGATTATTGGAGGAGGGATGGCATTTACATTCCTTAAAAAAATACATAATGTTCCTATTGGAAAATCTTTATTTGATGAAGAAGGATATAAAATTGTTGATGAAATATTGGCTAAAGCTAAGGAAAAAAATGTAAAAATTCATCTTCCTGTTGATTTTATCTGTGGAACTGGTTTAGATGCATCCAGTCCTGTTGCATTACACGATCTTAAATCAGGAATTCCAGATGGATGGTTAGGTTTAGATGCAGGATAGCTAACATAAAGAGAAAATGCTGAAGCTATTGCAAGAGCTAAAACAGGTTTAAATTCTTAATTTTACTTTTAGTTGTTTGGAATGGACCACAAGGAGCATTTGAAATTGAATAATTCAAAAATGGTTCTGTAAGTATGTTGAATGCTTTGGTTAAATAAACTTCAAGTGGAGCCACTACTATTGTAGGAGGTGGAGACACTGTTAATCTTGTTGGAGCCAATAAAGCTAATGATAAACTTAGTCACGTTTCAACTGGTGGCGGTGCATCCCTTGAATTATTAGAAGGAAAAATTTTACCTGGTGTTGAATATCTTACCAACATCAAAGATTTATGATATATCATTCATTTTAAACAATTTAATATCAATAATTATTTACATGGACAAAATATGACAATAATAAATTGATTTAATAATGTATTATAATGATTAAGGAGAATTGATTGCTGATTAATTTGCATTCTCTCCAAACAATAAATCTCTAAATTGTTCACAAAGATCATATATAAAATATATATTGTATATATAAAAAATATCTATAAATATCTTTTTTGATTATTGAATTTAAAGTTGAAATTTAAAACTACTGTATAAAAATTACTTTAGAATATATTATATTATATTGAATGATATTAAATTTTGGCTTATATTGAACAATATCGCCTAGTTACCGAGTATTTATTCAATTGTATTTACTCAATACAAAATATAACTCTGTTCAATTAATTAATCTGCTCACCTGTTAGCTAGCTTAACATATTTCTAAAGCAATTGATAGATATACAAAGTAGATTTGAGTCCTTGCCTTTATATTCTTATAACAAGTTACATAAAATTTGAGAGCTAGTGGGAAATGACTCTAATAGCATGGATAAAATGCCTATTAAATTAGATGAAGATTAATTAATATATAATAAAATTGGAATTTTAGATTTTTAAAATATATTGATGATATAAAGCTCTCAGAGCCTATCTTATAAGTCTTGGAAGATTGAGGATTAAGGCTATATCAGATTTGGTTATATTTAAATATTATCATATGTAAACACTTACTTCCAACTGCGGATATACAATAGTATTTTATCAATATTCAATGATAAACCAAAGTTTTTTATAAAAATCCCTAAATGTCAACTAAAAATGTTCCTCTATTTTGAATTTTCATATTTTGAAAATAATGGAATATTTATTAAATAAATATATATATTTGATTTACGAGTAAATATTATTCCATCATTTTTATTTGGTTTTATTGATTATTCTATTATATCTTATATATTATTCTCAAGGTCATTCTGATCAATCATAAGATGATTAAGAATTTAATAGAATTCTATTATTATTGCCTCTATTTTTTATGAATTAACAACAAAATAGATTAAAAAATATTACTAATTTAAATGAATAAAAATTAAATGAATTAGAAAAAGTCTTTTAATTCTATTCTAACCAACTCAATAAACATCAACTTCAATAAATACTCATCAAGTTTTTTAACATGAGGAGTTGTATTTTCTTTATTTACTCAAAAATATATATAAATATTAGAAAGGGAAAAAAAGAACCATAGACCCTTAAATCTAAAAGATACAATTAAAAATTTATAAATTAAATATTATAAAACTCAAAAAAGAAGATATTCATTAAAGAAAAATGATTAAAAATAGAAGTTCTCAATTAAAATATAATCATTAATCCCAAACTTTAATTTGATCTACAATTATTTTCAATGCCTTAGTTTATGTTTCTGCTACTTCTCCTCGAATCTCTAGATATCCTGCTAATTCATCAATTAATCCATTAAACAGTTTTTTGGTAATTAATCCTTAGATGTATTTTTATAAAACTGGAACTTCAATTAATAATTATTTTGATAAATAATCTAATTTGATGGTCTTATAACATTTAGCATATCTTAAGATTTTACATTCAACGATGATTTATTACATTAATGGCTTTAATTAAGATAAAAATGGATCTTTTTAAAAGTACTATCAATTAGAATATATAATTTACTTCTGAATTCAATATATTACTGAATGTCTAAACATTTTATTATTCATAAGATAATCTTAATTCTTGAAACACTTTAACATAAGGATCTTATTCATAAACCTTACTCTTCATATCATCAAACAAATTCATTTTAAAATTTTCAAGAATACTAACCACTGATGCATAAATAAGAGCTTATTTAGCTTCTGGGGAACTAGCATCCAAAAAATTATAAAATGCTTCCATGAGTTTCTTTCTACTTTATTCGTATTATCTCTCTAAAGCCTTTTATTATCCTATTGTTATATTGATTACACCAGCAATCTATAAAATAAATCATATTAAAACATATGGTTCAAGCAAGTCTATATTAGATTTTAATAATTATCGATAAAGAGGTTTAATTAATTCTTAACGGTTTGTAATGTTATACAAAAGGATTCTATAAGCAAAAGTTTCTGAAAGAAATGCTTTTCTTCTATCTTCATCTTATATATTGCTATTTTCCAAGACAGAATGAATATTCTAAATATAAATATTAATGATACATTCAATGTTTCTTCTAATTTTTAATAATTCCCTTTGGTATAATAATCTTTACACAGTTTCATACTTGCTCCACAATAGATACCGATTTGATTCATTTATTTTAACTTAAATAATAGCTCAGGTAAAACTGTAGTTATAAGATGAGAATCATTCGAGTTCAATAATGCATCTACTACACTTTTAAGTGCTTTGTCTCCTTCTGTTTTATATTACTTATCTAATAATTTAAAAATCCTTCTATGTATTTAAAAATTTGATCATTCTAAAATTAAGATTTTTAAATGGCTATCTAAATTAAAAACTATTAAGAAATTAGAAAAATTATTACTTGATAACTCTTGAAACTAAATTTTCTTTAATTAGATTCTTTAGATTATTCTTTTTCTATAACTTAATTAAAGAGTTTGAAAGCTTGATCTGGCTTAAGTTTCCATTCATCTTCTGCTTAATTATAGCTATTTTCTAATTCAATTTCATCCTAATCATCTTCTTCTTACTCTATTGAATTTTAATCGTAGTTGTAATCATCATATTCATAATCTGACATTTTATTCTTTAATTTAATAATGAAAAAATAATAAGTGCAAGCAAAAACAAAAGCTAAGACTTTAGAGAAATAGAGCAAATTAAATCAAAATTCTAATGATAGATATTATCCTGATCTATTAATAGATGAGGATGCTTATCTTCGTAATAATTATAAAGTTGTTCGAGAATTGGGCAGAGGAGGATATGGTGTGGTTTACAAAGGGTAATTTTATAAATATGTAAGATATGCGTATCACAATGGATAAGCAGACAAAACAAAAAAGTATGCAATCAAAGTAAATTTTTCAACAGTATCACCAGAATTGATATATGCTGAGATTGGATTTCTTAAATTGATTTAAGGAAAAGAGAACTTGCCTCAATTAGTGAATCTATTCTTAGCTAATTAGAAAATATATATTGTGACAGAGTATTTTAGTTTCGATCCATTTATTACTTTTTTTTCTACTTTCAACATTGAGCAAATTAAAGATTATTTACGAGAATTACTAAAGGCTTTATTAATATTAAAATAGAATGGAATATATCATAGAGATGTTAAACCAGGTAACTTCTTATACAACCCAAAAATTAAGAAAGGAATTCTGATTGATTATGGTTTGTCAGAAATTGATAAATCATTTGTAAACAATATATTAGTAAATGGTGATACTCCAGAGTTAAGATAGAAAAAATAATTTTATGAAGAAATCATGAAAACTATTTCATAAATTGGTCATAATAAAATCGGAACTGAAAGTTTTATGCCTTTGGAATCAATACTTCATTAGTAAGAATAATCTTATGAAGTTGATATATGGGCAGTTGGAGTGATATTTCTGTAATTTCTAACAAGGAAATACAATTTATTTAGTAATGTAAGAATGGTACATAAACCAGCTGTTTCTAAAAACCTTTTCTATGTTAATTTTATTTTAGAATTAACTTCTCTATTTGGGGCAGAAGCTATTACTAAAATATGTCATAAATTTGGTAATTAAAACTTGAATACAAATAGGATTTCATTTAAATCTGCCATCTGTTGTTGCTAAAACCCCAATTAATTGGAGAAGTATCATACACGTGGAAGGATTTGATGACAAAGCAGAAGATTTATTAATGCAATTATTAGAATTAGATCCATAAAAAAGGATTAAAGTTGAGGATGCATTAAATCATCCATTTTTTGAACATTGAAATTAATAAATCAATACTAATTAATTATAATATTTATAAATCATTTAAAAATATCAGAGCCTTCGGACTCTTATAGTGTTATTTATTGTCTTTATTAATAGAACTATTTCTACAGAGTTTCTTCTTCTGATAAATGCGATCTAAATGTTTACAATTGGAATTGTAAACTATAAATTAAAAAATAAATATAAATTAATTTTACGTTTATATTTCTTCCATCTTTGTAAGCAGTATTTAATCTAAACCTTTAACATATTCATCTACATCAGAACCAGGTTTATCAATATTGTGTAACAGCATCATTTCCTATACAATAGCTACCAAAAATCTTACTTCTTTAACTAATTCAACCATCGTATCTATGTGAGATCGATGATTTGAGATCAAATTCTCTTCTTCTTCTAAAATTACACTTATCAATTATTCATGCTTTTATCCGATTTTCATTAAATCATCTTCCATAGATTAATTTACTTCTAATAATTTTAAATTTTAATTATTTACTTGATTTACGTTCAACAGGTCCTGGAAATAAATTTTCATTAATATAAGGACGAGGTTCATTTAACTATGGAGTAGGTTTTTAAAATGAATGTTTATTTTTTGTTTCATTTATTTTTAACTAAGGCTATTGCTATTATTATAAAGGAATCATAGGTTAAGGTTAAGGAGGAGGTGGTTATATATAATTTTGATATGAATATTATTATTAGGACGATTATTATTAAGATTATTAAATCATTATACCAGGAATGGAATTTTATAAATTTAAAAATTAAGGTTATTATTATTATTACTATTATTAGAATAAATTTTAATTCTAGTAATTTTATAAAGGATTATTCTTAAAAGGATTAAATGATTATTAATTTTGAGGTTGTTTTTTAATTGGTTATTATTATCGAGGTAACATTAATTCTCTAGCTAATTTATCGAGAGATGTTACTTAATCTTTTAATTCTTTATCATTAGGTTTTTTCAATTCTTTTACTCTATCTGCATATCTCAATGTATTTAATGTGTGTTCAGATGATGAATTAGATGGTGAGAAATTACCTATCATTACAGTCTTACAATTTCCAACGAAAGAATCTTTTAAAACTAGAGTTAATTTAGACCCTCTAAAAGGAGTATGATTTTTATTTAAATCTAATGCTCTAATACACTCTTTTAATGCTAATAATGATTTATTGATTTCAGCACCATCAAATCTTGTTTATTTATTAGTATCGCTTACATCTGCTCCTCTTTCACTACCAGCCAAATCAATAAATGATAATTTACCATGGCATTTATTACCATCTTTTAGAGTTATTTATAATATTGCATGTGATCTAGATGAATCATTATTTGATGAATTCGATGCTGTAATTCTTGATGCACTTCCTTAATCAATAACTTTCATCAATTATTCAACAGATTATACTTTTCTTTCTTATAATCCTACCACATTGACATTTCCTTTAGCATCTTCTCTTGCATGTAAAAGTGTTCTATCATTCAATAAATCAAATAGCTTTCCACAATATATTTCATAAAATGATATTGATATTTACAAATGCCCATAACATTCATTATTTAATAAACAAAAAATGTCATAAGCTGCCAATAAATATAAACCAGGTACTCTTTCTGAATAATCTCCTAGCATAGTATATGTTTTCCCAGATCCAGTTTATCCATACGCAAAACATGTTACTTTTGCCTTATTAAATGCTGCCTCAACTATTGGTCGAACTATTTATAAATATAATTGTTCGTTAGTTGTGTTTTCATCAAATGCAGCATCAAAATTAAATTAATGCTCCTCTATATATTTTGTCAAATCAACTTTCGTTCTTAAATGATCCATCAAATAATCAATACCTTTATTCTTTCACTATAACTTAACTTTATTAATTTGAAACATCAACAATATCAATATCCCCCTTACTTGTCTCCTTCTTATTCAATGGCCTCTTACGTACTGCTACTATAATCTTAGGTTCTCCTTATTCAATTAACATTTTAAATTTTACTTTTTTTTGAATTTAATTTGATATTTTTAGTTCGTTATCTTATATATATATTCTAGCATATCCTCTCATTTAATATGTTCAATATGTTAAATTTATTTGTGTATATATGATTATTTAACAATATAAAAGTAATAATATCATCTTAACTTTGATTTTAACTTTGCTTAATATTCCAAATTCTCTTTTTACACTTTTTCCAATAATTAAGATTTCTCTAAAACCTTTTAACGTAATCTCTCAATCTCTTTATCTTGTAATTCACATTTACTTTAAAACTCATTTATCATGATATTATTCATCTTTACTTCCTCTGATTATTTTTATAATTATTTATGCTATTATACTAAATTTCTATAATTTTCTGCTTACCTTGATAAATCACTTATCAAACTATCATTCTATTGTTTTAGAATATTAATCTCACCCTCTTTTATCTAGAGAGTTTCTAATACTTATTCTTGACTTTAATTTTTTCCATTCAAATTCATTAAATCTTTCAATTATACTTAAAGTCTAAAAACTTATTCATCTTTCTATTTGATGATATTATTAAGTCTAGTGCATTCATCTCCTAACATATTGGTTTTACATTCCAATTCTCTAAAATTTTATTAATATGATTATTGATTTTCCCTATATGAAGTTTCTAACTTTTAATTCATTAATTTCAATTATTAATTTTATTCCTTGTAACCTAATAATTCTTATTCTAAAAATTATATTAACATTTGTTTTTGTTTATGAATATCATTAATTTCTATTTAATGATTCTTTTCAGAATTTTCTAAAGATGTTTGTAACTTTTTTATCTAATTCTATTCTCTATTTTGTTATTATTACAAAAGACTAATTTATTCTTATGATTTTCCATACATTTGTGTCAACTCACTTATTTTCTATTATAATGAATCTTTATGTTCATTATAAGTTTGTGACAAATGTTCAAAATCACTTTCAATTAATTTCAATTTATTTTATAAAATACCTTCACTTGCTGTCTTTGATTCTGCAACATCCTTGTATTTATTTAATTGCTAACAAATTTCTTAATTCTATTCTCTTTATTGTGTCAATTTATTTTTTAATTCGACCACATGTTGTTCTTATGAACCAATCACAGCTTATTATTTCAATAAAGTAAACTCTTAATCTTTTGATTGACTATCAAATTGCTATATTGCATAAGACAATTTTTCTTCTAAAATGTTATTATTCTTCTTTAGGTTGATTAATTGGGTTTCCTATTACGGTATTTATATTATTTACCAAAGTCTATACAAGACTCTAATTCTTGTTGTCTGAACTAGATATTTATGATAAATTTTATTAAAGTCGAGCAATCTCTTATTTTGCCTATTATTATTCTTATCTTAAAGCTTATCTATGTTTGGATTCCTACTATTCCATCTAATATTTCAGATTGGCTATATCTTATTTCCAACTTAAGTCTATTTATCTAACTGCATCATTGTGACTCTTTTCTTACAATTCACATTTGTGCTTATGGAAATCCAATTAATCCTTATTTATTAATTTAAATATTTACTTTAAGTTCCTAATTCTCAATTGTTTATTTTGGATCTTGTTGTACTATTACTTATGGTTCTTAAGATTTCTCCTTCAACTTTTGATTCTCTAATTACAATCTATCTATTTCCTTAATGAAGGTTTCCAAATCTTATATTGAACAATTGGGTTTTGACTATTTAGAAATTTATTAAGTAATCGTAACTGGAGATTATGGAGGTAGTTAAGAATTAGATGATGTTGTTAATGATTGGTAACTTGTTACATTAGGTTTTATGAAAGAGAATGATTTTGTATCCTGCTTTCCTTCAGGTCTATTTTCTCTCTTATCAATTGAGTTATGTTGTGATAATGGTTGTCTGAGGCTTGAATTCATTTGATAAATTATTAACGGATAAATATATAAATAAAATTTGTTAATTATTTATCCATCATTTTAACTCCAAAATAAATTTATTTATATATTTATAAACAAACAATAAATCATCTAATAATAACAAATAAATTACAATATTCTTTTCAGAACCATTACCTTTTATCATATAGTGATGACTCTAATTTATTTATCAAATTATTGAATCTTTTGCATCCACTTTGACTCATCTTCTAATCTTCTATAGATTTTATATTTTGATTTATCAATAAGATGATATTTATTCAAAATCAATTTATTTTTGATTGTGAATACATTTGATAATTTTTAATTTTTTTTAGAATTCGTTTTTAATTAATTTATTAATGAAAATCTTGGTATTTTGCTTGATAGCATTAGCTTTAGCAGACAAGTTTGATCAATTCAGAGCATTTGATGAAGATGAATTTGGTAGAACATTGATTGATACTCTTTAAATGTAAATGAGTACAGGTGAACCAATTGCTCGTTTTATTGAAATAATGAGAAACTTAGAAACCTCTATAGAGAATGAATAAAAAGAGGATGATAAAGCTAATAATGAATATTAAAATTAATGCACAGAAGACATTAAAGTTTTGCAATAAGAGAGTGCAAACTTAGAAAGAAGAACAGTTGAGATTTAATCGATTTTGGATGAATTAGAACCCCTAAGATCTTATAAATAAGGATAAGCTGATGCTAAAAATGCATGGAAGGTTGAAACTGAAAAGAAATTAGCTGAATTAATAAAGAAGAGAGAAACTGAGAAAGCTGAATTTGACAAAAAAGTAGAAGAACATGATTATGCAACATTTGTTATTGAAACAGTTAGAAGAATGTTTTCAGATAAAAATTAAAGCTTCCTATAAATGAATAATGAGTCATAATGGTAAAAGGTTAGAGATTACTTTATTAATGCTTCTGAACAAGCAAGTAAATATGATGTTTATATAATTAGAGAAATTTGAAATCAAGAAGAGCTATTCTAAGATGTTTAATGTTTTCGCTGAAATTGCCAACGCTGCTTAAGCAGAAGACTTTTAAAATTCACCAACTGTGAATAGAATTGTGAATTTATGCGATTTAATGCTTAAATAGATTGAAGACAGCAAAGCTTTGGAAACAAAAGCAGAACAAAAAAGATTGAATATGTTTATATTGGAAAAAGGAAATTTTGATAAAGATTTAACAAGTTTGAACAATGCTCTTGCTTAATTGACAGCTGCCATACTAGGTTTAGATAACAGAATTTAAGATTAAAAAAGAGATTTAAGTGATTACAATGCTAGATTAGCTGCAAAAAATAAGTAAAGCGAAGATAGAGGTGGTGAATGCAGAGAAAAGGCTTACAATTATTAATTAACTAGAGAAAAAAGGTATTAGTGTTTTTATGATAATTTATTAGGGAATAAAAAAGATAATTAGTATCATAGATCATTGGTGCATTCTCTGCTAATTAAAGAGATTTCGCTGAATATGTTAAACTTAGAGGATAAGCTGGAGATTTTAGAGGAAAGAACTTTTAAATTTTGGGAAACCCAACAGAAGATTGATTATTAATAATATAATTTTAAATTATTATTAACTATCTTTCAGAATTCTCTTCATTATTAATTTAGAAGAATTAGAAATTAAATAAAATTAATTATTAAGAAGAACCCCTATTTCGCATTAGATTTAAATAGAATTGTCTAAAACGACCATTGTAATTTAACACGTCAATATATGAAGTAAAGATAATTATTTGATAAAATGGATGGAGATAAAAGATTTTCTACTACAATCTAGAATTTGATCAAGTTTGGATGTAATGGAATAACGACAACTCTTTAAGATTGCCTAATATTTTTTTCAATAAATTCTTCAGAATTCCGAATACAATTTAATTAGAATATTATTTTTCTAATTTCTATACATTTCTAAATTTTTTAAATCATCTCGTATAAATGATTTATAAGACATGAATTAGATATTCTTCTTATTCTTGAATGTTAGATTGAATAAGGGAACTTCTTTTACATTCTTTACTTAAATGTTTATGAAAAAGTGGGTCCAAAACTTCTAATTTGATAAAATCTCCATAGTTTTAATCTTCAATCACAATTTAAACGTGAATCATATTTAAATTTGTTTATTGAAGTTTAAAATGGTTTTTAAGCAATTATATTACTGAGCTATCAATATATAATGATTAGTCTTTAGATAAAATCCAGCTTGTTAATTTTATCACTATATTATTAAGAAAATAATAATAATTCTAGATCTTAAGCAATTTAAAAACTCTTAGAAAATAGGAAGTTAATTTAATACGAACTTAACTGGAAGGGAGGAAAGAAATTTATTACAAATTGGTTATTTTAAAGTATAAGAATATTATAAATTTATGGTCAATAATTTTTATAATTTATTTATTTAGTCTTATCTATAAAATAGTCATAAAACAAATGAAAGTAAATGATAATTCTGACAATAATGTAAATAAAAACACCATTGATTCTGAGTAAGTATATACAGAATTAGAAGAACATTAAGAAAAGTCTTCTCTTAAATATTTAGTGTTAATCTTAGCATGTCTCTTGATGTTTGGAAATAATTACTCTTTTGATAATCCTCAAGCTCTACAGAGATAATTAACATAAGATTTAAATATAAGCATTTCCAAATATAATCTCTTATATACAGCTTTTTCATTTCCAAATATATTCTTAACTCTGATAGGAGGATTAATAATTGATGTATTAGGTAAGATAAAAAATCTATTTGTAAGGTATTAGAGTAGCTATAGTAGGATTCAGTGCTTTAGTAGTGATTGCGCAGACAATTATTGCATTTGGAGGTTTCTTTAAAAGTTTTTGGATTATGCTAGCAGGAAGAGTTATTTTTGGTAGTGCTTCTGAAAGTCTACTAATAGCATAGACTGCTATGATTGGAAAATGGTTTAGAGGAAAAGAATTATCAACAGCTATTGGATATATTATGACAATGCCAGAAATAGCATCAGCAGCTAATTCTTTTGTTACTCCTACGATTTATGATAATTTTAATGGATTAACTTACCCATTATTCTTTAGTGTATTTTTATGCTTTCTGTCATTTATTTGTGGAGTAGTTTTATCTATTTTAGATAAAAAAAATGATATGAGATAGAAAGGTAATGAAATAAATTAACAAAAAAGAATTATAATTCGTTTACAAGGAGAATTTAAGTGAAAAGAGCGAATAAGTTGAAAAAGTATCATTCAAAGATATTAAAAGTCTTAATGGTACGTTTTGGATTCTCATACTTATCTGTACATTAGCAATGGGATCTTATGTGCCATTTTTAGATGATGCTAACGATTTCTTATAAGAAAAGTTTGAATTCAGTTATGTCTAATCTGGTAGAATCTTAACTTTAACCTATCTAGCTGCTGGTATTAATGTAATTTATATAGCTATTACTAGTCCATTTTTAGGTCCATATATTGATAAAGTTGGTAAAAGAAGGTTATTCATATTAATTACTTGCACATTTTTTTCATTCACTCATTTTCTGTTTGGATATATGAAATAAGGTTATCATGAACAACCTAATTGGTTTTCAATTGTCCCATTAATAACTTTAGGAATTTCATATTCTCTCTATTGTTGTGTTTTAATACCATCTGTCCAATATGTAGTTTAATAACGAGTTATTGGAACTGCTTTTGGAATTTTAGGTATGTTTACAAGTACTTCTATGGCGTTTTTTCCAATACTGGCTGGGTATATTGTTGAGAAAGCACCAACGAAAGAAGAAGGTTATTCAACTGTAGGATACTTTTATAGTGGGGTTTCAGTATTTGGTATTATCTTTACTATTTCACTTTATTTTTTTGATAAATAAAGTTCAATTATTTTAGATTTTATTAATCCAGAAAATCCAAATAAGTAAGAACAAGAAATTTTAAAAGCTATCAAATAGTTAAATAACGAATAATTGGGAGTTTTTGAAGATATTGATGATGACTTATTAAAAATAGATGGAGAAGAAAATGATGATGATGAGAATTACAAAAATGATGCATTTTGGGAGAAAAATCAAAGATTTCTTGTTTCAAGTAAGGGATTTTCAACTCCTAAATTGGCAGCTAATAAAGCAGTTTAAGAAAGAACAGGATCTTTATTTTATTGATATTTAATTAAAATAATAAAATATGAATAAGAATAAATTATTAAGACTAAAAACTTTAGATCATCTATTTAATTATTCTCCTTAAATTAAGTAATAAATTGTAGAGGATAGTTTGTCTACTAAAAAGTTTAGAGTGTTCACTTTCTCAGACAAATTACCTTATCAAGAGAATATAGGAAAAATATCCACATCTAAAAATACGATTAGTTTGCAGCCCAATAAATCATTTTATACTTTGACAAAACTTGAAAAAGCAATTCAATTTCATAAAAGAAGAAATAGTTGTTAACACTACACACATCTTAATTAACTACTCTTTGATGATTAGTATTAAAAGATTAGATAAATTAAAATGGAAGAAGAAGACCCATTCTTTAAAAATACTAAACAATTAAAATAAGATATCAAACCAAATGAATAAAAGTAGAAAAACAATCTTCTAAAAAAACTATAAATGCAAAAAAAATAAAGAGATGATATTTTTTAACTCTAAAATAAAGAAAAGATTCATTAACTTAATTAATAGATTTATCACTCTCCAGGATCTCGATATTATAAAACATACATACATAAAAATGGCTATAGATAGCCAGAATTCTTAAATGATGTTGAAATTATTTAATGATAAATAGATCATTAAAGAAAATTTATTCATTAATCAAGTGATTAAAAGGATTCCAGAAATGAAGCATTCTACTTTTCATTTACTCTTTTCTATTTCCAATTATCAACTAGGTTATTTGATTACAAAAATTCTAATTTGTTCTACATTTATAATTTATTCTTCATACCAAAGATAATTTTTATTCATTCTACTGATAGTCCATTTATGTTTATTAAGGCGCTTACCAAAATGTCTAAGGTTGCTACTATTAAGGAAGAATATTTGGAGATAAATTCTCTGGATATGGACTTCTAATCAATAGTGGTGACACGCCCATATTATAAGGATTGCTATTATTATACATATACATAGCTTAAGCTGGAGTGTATGCAATAGGATTTTAATTAATTTATGGAAATGGAGAGATTAAATTATAATTTTATTAATAGTTCTTTAAGTACTAACCCATAAACATTTATACTGGAGTTTGTTGAAATTATTATTAAAGTTCTTCTTAATAAGGACGAAATCCTTAATATAGATATTAATTAGGTTATTAAATTGGAGATTGTTATACTTATCTAAATCCGAACTACTCATTTTTTATATCTTCAATCTTTTAAAATGATGGTTAAATGTTATAAAATAATGTGTTAGGTGTTGAAAGGTCTCTTTTATTATTTTCACTTAATAATTACTATTAGAATTGCTATTGCATTTTCAATTATTAATCATATTAAAACTATTACTATTATTATTATAATAATAATTATTATTATTGTTATTGTTATTATTATTGTTATTGTTATTGTTATTATTATTATTATTATTATTATTATTATTATTATTCTACTTATAATTCATGCACATTTTCTTCTTTTTATTTGATTTCCTTTAACTTTGATTTAATTAATGAGTCCTTAGACGATTTAACTGGTGCTTATTCATCAATTTTTAATATATCCTTGATAGCCTTTCTTCTTTTTGCTGGAGGTACTTCTATCTCATCAATTTTATTTGATTATTTAGGATTACTTTTAGATTTAACCTATCTTAAATAAGTCACTCTATTTTTTAATTCTTCTTTTTATGGTTCCTATGCTTATTACGCATTCTATTTATTTAAATACTCTTTGATAGCTTATAATTCTTCAATATCATCATCATCTTCATCTTTGTAAATTTTTTAGATTAGACTTTTAAATCTAATTTTATAATTTAAAATATATAACTACCTATTTTTCACTTAATTTTCTGTCCTTCCATCCAAAAGACTTGATATTAGCGACCATCTTTTTCCATTTTTAACTACCATATTCAGTAATTATAAATCTTCTTATTAACTCCAATTAGTTCTATTGATTTATTGATATTTGATTATACTTTTTAAGTTTTGGATTTAAATAATTCATCCATCTTTCTCTGACCTATTTTGGAGTTCTGATGTATTGTCCATTGTTTTAATTGTATAATTCTAAAGCAATATGTGTCCAAATATGCTTTTCATCAGAATCACTTTGTTACAAAAATGAATATTTAATACTTCATAAGAGATCGAATGATTTCGTCTTCTTCTGGGTCCCAATTAATACTCTTTGAAACTGGATTGATAAGAGTGATCCATCTTTATTTAAGGGTTACTTCATCTATCTTTAGAATATTTTATAATTATCTCCATTCCTCTTGAGTTGGGTTGATAGTTTTCTTGTTTTTTAATTAAAAGAACTTGCCCAATATCCAAATGAACATCATCTTACATTATTTATCCCATTTTCGTTTAATACTTGCTTTTTCCTATGATAATAATCTACACAATTTTATTAAAATAATGTACTTCTGAGCTATGGAATCGAAATGTTTGCTATTTGGATTAATGAAATTTTCTTTAATTTTGAATTAATTTCGAAATGGAAAGGGAAGCTCTGAATTTTTCAAAGCACCCAATTCCTAAAGAAATTCATGAAACATTAATTATATATAATTATAGACATGGATTAATTTATGATATAAGAAACTAAAAAAAAACATACAAGTTGTTGACAACGTGAAACTAAAACTTAAATGACCTTTACATATATATTTTTACTAAACCAATTTTCTTCTTGACAAGACCACAATTTTTCAAGAATTATAAATGATTTGTAACCTCAATTTTTTTACAGCAAAATCATTTCTGAAGTGATAGTTCTAGGTATACCAAAATTGCTTATAATTTTGATTTATAGTATTTGCATATTTTGGTATAGAAATTTCTTAGAAATGTTTTCTTTTTGCTTGACCAGCAACTGAACTTCTGGTTTAGTTAGAATTAGTTTGAAAAAAGATGATAGCTTTTGATGAAAAAGATTGATAGTATAGTTTCATCAAATTAAGAAAGACATTTTTAAAGTTGAGTTATTGATTGATCGAAATTGAATATTGATTTTATAATTAGTATTAATCGAATAAAAAGTGAAATATATAACATTGTCTATATTAGAATTAGATTATATTTATTATTTTTCATTAGAGCCTTAAGTATTATCCTAAAGTAGTATTTTTAGCATAAAATTAAAATCATTCTGTATTGGCATGATAAAATAAATAACAAATAATTTTAAATAATACATTTGTATAAAGTAGTTTTATTTTTTTTCTCTTATCGATTAATAATTTAATATTTGATTTATTTGTGACATTCCTATAAGCCCATTTAAGATTTAATTATATCAAATAAGTTAGATGAAACACACTTTGAATACCTATCTTTAAGTATAAGTAAAATATTCATAGAAACATTTAATTAATTTTTGTTCTTTAAAGAAAGATAATCTAATAATTTAATTAAATAAGTGAATCTTATCTTTTTATAAAATAGTATAGTTCCAATCTAACAAATTGTTAGTTTTGAAAAGTTAGTTCATTTTATCTTTATCATTATTAGTAATTTAAAAAAACTTAAATGCCCTTTTAAATTATAGTTTCAAATAAAAAGTTTTATAAAATTAATAAAAATTAGATTGTTTATTTTAATAGATGACTAATTTTTTAATTATGGGATATAATTATACATATAGTAATTATTGGGAGAAGTTCAAATGTTTTAAAAATTATGTTGGTAATCTCAAAGAAAATATTTACACTTTTGAGATTTTATTGATAATAATTAAGAATGCATTCTATTGCAACTAAAGGAAGAGATATTAAGGATTAAATTCTATTGAGAATAATTGGTAGAGCCTATATTTATTCTTTTGGTCTTATTCTAATTTGAGTAGAAAATACAAAATTATTTATTTAATTTAAAAATGCTTTTTAAGACTCCTTATTATTCTGAACTTAATTCTATAGATAGAAATCTTCAACAATAACCTAAAACTCAATTTTTACCTTAAATTCATATGTAAGATTAATTTAAATCTCTTTAAAATATACCCCTCACTAGTAGAGTCAACGGGGCTCTGTTATATGAAAGGAATAATCTAATTGACTAAATATAGGAACCATAAACATCAAGATCATCATATCATTCTATTATAAAGAATAAGAAATTCTCTTTGAACCAAGAATAACATAATTTAAAAAAAGGATTATTGGTCAAATTTGAAGATATGGGAGTATAAAATAATAAACCAAAAAGTATATTGAAAAGAAAAAATTCGAACAGCAGTCAGCATTCTGACGTATTGGATTTCTTTGAATTAGTGGAAGAATAAGGTTAGGCTGTTAGGAATAAAAAGCACATTATTCTTGAACCTTTATAATCTACTCCTTCTCCAAAAATAGCCAATGCAATTTCACCTAAAAGAGTCTCCTTCAACAAATAAATCTAAATTAAATTGATCAGTGATGATTATGTTGAATCAAGTGAAAAAAGAGTATAAAGTAGACATCTGTTTAGAAGATAGTTGACAGACTTCATTAATTGAAAACAATAGTATAAAATATATTTTTAATTTGAAAAATATATAAAAAAATAAAATGTCAAACAATTAAATCATTTATTAGTAGCAAGAAGAATAAAGATCTCTGTTTTCTCGATTATGTGCATGTTTAGAAATATTAGGTAGGAAAAAGAAATTAAGATAATAAAATCAATATCATGCAGAAATTGATACTCCAAAATCATCTTTCATTGTATAAATAAACAATTTATTCTCAGGTAGGTTAAAAGAAGACTATTGTGTTGGATTTAGATGAAACATTAGTGCACAGTCAATTTTAACCTATGGATAATTGTGATTTATAATTGGATGTACTTATTCTAGGCTATATAAGATTGTCGTTTAATCTTAAAATTTCAAAGTTTTTGTCCTTGTTCGCCCTGGTGCTAAATAATTTATTAATGAACTCAGCAATTTTTATGATATAGTCTTATGGACTGCAAGTCTTAAAGAATATGCAATGCCTGTAATGGAATTTGTTGATCCTGATAAAAAAGCATCTGAAAGATTATTTAGAGAAAGTTGCACTATTATCAAAGGAGGATTAACTAAAGACTTAAATAAATTAGGTAAAGATTTAAAAGATATTATTATTGTTGATGTAAGTATTTATTAACTTATTTTAAAAAAAGAATTCAATCTTATCTTTTACATTGAATCCGGAAAATGGTTTTAAAATAAAGGATTTTTTCTATGATAAACAAGATAGAGAATTAGAATAAATTCTACCATTTTTTATTTGGATCTCATAAGTAAATTAAATTATAATAAAACAAGCTTCCTGATGTGAGACCAGTGGCATAATAATATGAGTAATTTATAAATTCATCACCTGAATAGTTAAATCAAAGAAGAGGTTGTAGTATTGTACCACTAGATTAACAAAAGTTTTAGAGCGTCTCGAGATCCTTCACAATTCAAAGGGAGAAAATTAAATAGGGTTCTATCATAAGAACTTTAACATTATCTAGAGAAGAAGAGGAATTTGAAGAGAATGCCAATAAAAAATAATTAAAGTCTTGTGTCTAAGTTATCAAATAAGACCCATCAAATGATAGTGAGAAGGAGACTTTTGAAATTGGCAATTGATTAATATAAATATCTGTATTATAATATAATTAATATTCAGTATTTATTAATAATATTAAATACAAATTAGAAATATGCATTAAATAACAACACTTGAAACTGACACTCCTAAAAAATTTGTAGAAAATATGTTTTATTTCTATAGGATAAATTTTCTATGAGATCATTGGCTTTACCAAGAATAACCTTAGTTAGATTTGAAAAATCACCATATCATAGTGGAATACATGAACACTCTAGCAATGTTCCTAAACGTTATAACAGATAGTATTATAAGATCCAACAATCTGCCAAAGATCGAGATTTGATTAGCGATGTTAACTGAATTGGTTATTGTTTAGAAAGATGTATATGCCACGCTTTCAAATAATCATGAAGAACCATACCTTGACCGTAAACCTAAAGACCTTGTTGGAGATGATGCCTACAAATCCTACTATCATACATTCAAAAATATAAAACGAATTCTAGAATAGAATCAATTTGATAATATTGCAAGTATGTCAATGTAAAATATATTTAGATTCTGTTTAAACTAATCTAATTTAAAGAGCAGAAAAGCTTAAAATATTACCATGTAAAATGGGATTAATAAAACTCAAAGGAGATAAGAATTCAATCTCCATTTAAAACTAAAAATTTGGTGATAAATATGTAGAAGTATTATCAGAAGGGCTTAGAACATTGCCTACTATCCAAGATTTCAATTTCAATCATAATAGGATCAAAGAACATGGAGCATCGTAGTTGTTTCCACTCATCAGCAAATAAGCTAGAAAAATTGAGTTTCAAACTAATTCCATAGGATAGAAAGGACTTGAACCAATTCTATAATGTTTACCATTGTAGACATGCAAGTAAATTTGAATTGCAATCTCAAGGATCTAGATTCTCAATTTAGAAGATAATTAATTAGGAGATACATTAATTGCAGAATTGTGCAAAGCCATGAGTAAGAATCCATCTGTTGAAATGCTCAACATCTCAAAGAATAATATAACAAATTCTTCGTATCAAGCAATAAAATAGATGATTGAATTAAATGATACTCTTCTTGAATTATATCTAAGATGGAATTCAATCAAGGGATCTGGAGGTCTTGAAATATTCAAAGTTCTTCAAACTAATAAGAATATTAAAGTTCTTGATTTCTCTTATAATTTGCTTGGGGCTGGAAATGTGATAATTACAGCACTAAAAGATTTTATAATTGAAAATAAAACAATCTAGCATTTAGATTTATCTGCCAACGGATTCACATATTAGGATTGCCTTTAAATATCAGAAGCATTGAAATCCAATCATTCTATATATGGATTCCATTTTAGGGGTAACTTTGGCTATGTGGATTCAAAAGGGTTTTTAATAATCGAGAATAATATGAAAAATTATAATTCAATTCATGTAGATTAAAGGATTAAAGGAGTATCTCCAAATCCAAAGCCATATGAACATTCTTCTCATTTTGAGAAATTAAAAGATGTTTGTTGGATTTGTGATGAATGGTAAATGAGTACTTTTTAATGGATTCCCAGTATTTAAAATAAATTATAATAGATTAAAGTGGGGCTTGTTCTGAAGAGCCTATATTTATTCATTTTGATTATGAAGGTTTTGAACCTATATTCTTGGGTAAACCTGATTCGAATGGTAATTTTAAAACTCATAGAATGATTCCAACTGGGGATTTAGAATATTTTTATACTGCTAATTCAATTTAAATAGCTAGTTAAACAGCTCCAATAAAATAACATATAGAAAAGTTTAGAACAAAAGTTACAATTGCAGATTAAATAGTGAATGTTTTAATTGATGAAACAAATTTAGAAAGTTTTTCCAAGTCTAAACCAGTTATAGAGGATTGGTATCCTTCGTATGATGTTTTACCAAGAACTTAGGATCCCATTTATATACCAGCAAAAAGAAAAAAATAGAAAAGAATTTGGACTTATCCTATATCTATATGGGCACCCAAATATAAATTTGATACAGAAGAGCTTTTAAGGAAATGTTTTGAAAGAGATTGGGCTTGTTGTAAGATAACAAAGTTTGTAAAGAAATAAGAAGAATAGGATTAAGTGAAGGAATTGTTATGGTAAGCTTATAAACCAATGAGAGAAACATATAGATTTTATGGAAGTGTTAATCCAACAGGAGATGTATTCTCAATGTCTGTAAATCCAACTTCTGATTTTGTTAATTAATGTTAATTAATAGATGGAAAATAATTAAAATTGGCTGATGTAGATTTAAAGTTTATTGCGACTTGTAGTGCTTCATCAATAGATTGGAAAGGCAATTACAGAAATCCTGAAAGATCTTTAGTCAGATATTAGATGATGGAATTCTTGGTTAGATTATCAGATGACAAATATGTTAGATTTAATCCTTAAATCAATATTGTTTAAGCGACGAAAATGATTTTAGATTAATGTATGGCTCACATGTCTTTATATGATTCCCATAAATGGAGAGCTGAACGTTATTTTGTTGAATAATGTGATGATGTATGTAAGAAATATAAGTGGGTTATTGATTATGTTTATATCAGAAATTCACAAAAAAAAGTTAAACCAGGTCAACCACCCTTTATGTGTTTGGACGAACTCAAAGACATTTGTAATAGAGCAAATTTGTATGACGAAAATTTTGTTGAAAGAGATGTTAATTTAGCTTTTAATTTGTCTATGTTGACATAGGTCGATGAATTAGAAAGTGATAGATTATTTTAAATGTAGTGGATAGAATTTATGGAAGCTATAGCAAGAATTTCAGAAAAATATTCTCCTATTGCTTTAGGCAAAAAAGAAGAGGTAAAATTAACTTTATATATAATTTTAGAAAGAATGGAATTATGAATTAAGATTTTAATAACCTTTGTATTATAAACTTGAAGCATTTATGATACATTTAATTAATACTTTAGTAGATGAAGAAACAAAAAAGAATTGGAAGTAGCCAACAATTTCAATGTTTGACGAAGCTGAAGAAGATGAATATTATTGAAATATGTAATGTTAATTTTACGTGCGTATTATTTATAATAATTACATAATAAGTGCATCATAAAAAAGTTAATTATAAAAAATACAATGTTAGAAGCTGAAAGAAAATAAGGATAATTCCCTTTATTAGAAATGTCTCACTTATTATATGGAGGGAAAGATCAGTTCGATAAGTTTATTGAGAGATAAGGCTTCTTTGATAATCACCCTATGTTCAAAGTTAATCATGACTTTTACAATTTGTCAAGATAAGATCAAGTTTATATATTAGTATATAATATAAGATTCTATTAAATGCAGAAAAAACAGTTGAAGCAATGAAAAAATTAACACTAGCTGATCCTAATTATTATACACCTAATGTTTTATGTCCTTAAGGGATTTTCATATCAACAGTTCACTTTGCAATGGTTATACCTGCTTTCTAAGTTTTGGCATCTGATGAATAGATTAAGACATGGATGACTTCCTTAAAAAACTTTAGTGCATTTGGATGTTATGCTTAAACAGAATTGGGTCATGGCTCTGATGTTTAGAATTTAAAAACAGTAGCTGTTTTTGACAAATAAACATGTGAATTTGTTATTCATACTCCAAATATAGAAGCAACAAAATGTATATATATTTAAGAATAAATTTAGTTTGGCCAGGAGAATTAGGATTGTATTGTGAATATGCCTTAGTTTTTGCTTAATTATTGGTAGATGGCAAAGGATATGGAGTACATCCTTTTTGGATTCGAATCAGAGATAAGGAGACTCATAAACCATTGTCAGGTATTTAGATTGGAGATATTGGTCCAAAAATGGGTTATTCTGTTAAAGATAATGGATTCATGAGTTTTGATCATTACAGAGCTCCTTTAGATAGTTTATTAAATAGATACATCAAAGTTAGTAGAGATGGTAAAGTAGAAAGATAAGGTAATCCAAAAGTAGGATATGGAAGTATGATGTATATGCGTAACATTCTTTGTGATTAATATACAAAGTTTGCTGGGAGAGCTTTAGCAATTGCAGTTCGTTATTCTTTATATAGAAAATAGTTTAAAGATGATAATAAATAAGAAATTAGAATTTTAGATTATTAATGTTAATAACAAAAATTGTTTCCATTATTGGCAGAATTTTATGCTTGTGTATTTGGAAGTGTAAAAATCAAAGAATTAGTTAATGACAATTTCAATAGAATAACATAATAAAATGATTTTAGTTTGCTAGGTTTGACACACGCTGTGTTGAGCGGAGCCAAAGCTAATTATACATATTTTGTTGCTAACTGTGCAGAGTGGTGTAGATTGAGTTGTGGTGGACATGGATTTGCTCATTATTCAGGATTACCAATCATATTCTTTGAAATGTCTCCAAATGTATAAAATTTATTAATATTTTAAGATTACTTTGGAAGGTGAAAATACTATCTTAAATTTATAATTAGCAAGATATTTACTTAAATAATTATAACATATTGTATCAAAACCAAGTGCAGTTCCTGAATTTTTCAAATTTTTATCAATTGAATCAGTAAAAGTAAATGATGTCACATCTATTGACAGTTTAATTGCATTGTTAGGCTTAAATTGTGCAAATTTGACTAAATATGCAGCATAAAAATTAATGTCTCATCCTGATATGAAAGAAAGTTGGGATACTAAATCTGGAATTGCATTAGCTAAGGCTGCATCTACATTCATCCCATATTTCAATATGCTATGCTTTGCTGATACTATAAAAAACAAAGCAAAAGAAACAAAAGAAATTCTATCAGTTTTAGCTAGAACTTATGGTATTACTATGTTGTTGAATAATATGTAAGGACTATTATTAAGTAAAAATAATATAAATAATGAATAGAAAACTAACTTAGTAGTTAAGAAATTAGAACTTTATAAGATACTAGAGAATAACTCTATCCAATTATTAGATTAAATGCTTTAAATTTAGTGGAAGCTTAAGGTTTATCAGATAATTCATTGTAAAGTTTGATTGCTCCTAAAGATGGTGATGTTTATACCAACATGTACAATTTTGCTTCAAAAGAGAATTCATTAAATAAGTAATAAGTACACTCTGGTATTAATTATATCCAAAAAATGAAAGAAGTAAATGCTAAATTATGATTTCTAATATTATCACAATTCATATTAAAAGAATATAACAATTGCAGTAATGTCATCTATTCCTTCACTATGAGCTTTCCATGCAGCAACTGATTCTTAAATTATCTTCTAACATGCTCCCTAAGCATCGTTCTTCTGATAGAATGGATAAACTAATTCAGCAATCTTGATTATTAAACTCATAATACACTTTAATTATCCAAAAATTCCCATATCCCATCCGATCCTAAAACTATAAAAATATCTTCTTTGTTATCAATATCCACTGATTTAATGTCTGGTGTTTAAGAAACTCCAATTGCGGCTGCAACAGTATCACCCAAACTCCTACTCATAGCCAATCCAGGAAATTGAGCCCCCTTTGCCCATACTCTTGAAGGTCCTATAGGAGCTCCATTAGGTAAATGATATGTATCAACTACTCCTCCATTCTACTCAATTCTTATTCTTTCATTTTCCAAATGTGGTTTATGATCCACAGATAATTCAACTACATTTAAATTACTACTATTATTATTCCTTTTTACTAAAATAGCTCTACTATCTCCAACCCATCCACATTGAATATTATTCTCTCTTATCAATACTACTGTTAATGTACTACCTGAAAATTGACAACCAAATTCTTGTTAAAATTTCATTTTTTGATGCATTTCAAAGAATACCTTAGAAAAATCAAACACTTTATAAAATTTGGTCAAATTATCTATGTATAGATACTATTTTTATACATTTTAACAATTCTTTAATAAACGAACTGACATATTCTCCATCCATGCCATGACCATCCATTACTGCAAAAGCATAATTATAATCATCCAATTATAAACACAGCTCTCTATCTTAATTCGTTTTATCTTATATTCCATCAAACCCTGCTCTTGATTAACTAAAATGAGTAATCTTTATTTTATTCTTTCCTTATTACTAGTTTACTTAATTGTCTTCTCTTTAACTTTTCATAGGAAGAGTTTGAGTTAATGAATTCTGCTAACCTTAACCTTATTGTTTAGTTTTAGAGTCTAATATTAGTCTGTTCTTTAAAAGAGGGGGTTTTTTTGCCAAATCAGCTCCTGATGTTGATTTTTCCATTTATTTCTAATACCCTTTTAAGTCAGGTAATTTTATATTCAATCTTTGTGCAGGAACACTTTAGATTAAATTAGATTGTGGTTTTAAACTATTCTGATTTTAATCTTCAACTGTAGATTATTATACTTTAGACTCACTTCTCTCTCTTTTTTGCGTGAAATGGTAATTTGGTTTAGTAACAGATTATTCTTTTCTGTTCTCAGATGACGATCGATTTATTATCGGTTTTAGTTGTTACCCAAATTTTTAGAACATGACAAATTAATTTATATAAATTCACTTTTATAGTAAATGAAAATCATCTTCAATCTTGTATTTAGGCAAAACATAGTTAAAAGTATTTGATTAAGGAATGTATCTACCTCCGATAGTAAGTTGTCCTTCATATTCTTTTAATCCTTTTAAGGGTAATCCCAAGGATACAATAAATTGTGGCACATAAACATTATACAAATTTCCATTGTCTGTATGCCATCCAACAGGCAAATTGATAGCTAGGACTTTCTGGTTTACTTCTGAAAAGGCATGCATAAATTCTCTCACAGGAGATTTTGGTTACTCTATTGTAGTGAGAGATATTGCATCTACAATTAGATCATAATCGTTTAACCAATTAGCTAATATATTCTTGGTCATTTAAACGTTTAATTTTTCTTGAAGGTTTTAAAGAATATCAAAATGAAGTGTTGCTGAATGTGATTTACATTGCATTGCCAATCTACTTCTAAGAGGATCATTAGGATATAAGAGTACTACATCAACTTCTACTTTTCTTTGAGCTAGGTAACGTGCAGCTGCTAATCCAAAGTATCCGTTTTGATATGTTGAACCTGAAAAATCTTAACCAATAATAAAAATAATCCTTTTAAGAGGTACGTCTATTCTGGATAAATAGAGAATATATTCTGCAACACTTTAGCCTCCTATTTCTGCTAATTATGCTTTTGTGTATCCATATTATTATCCTGTTAATGTTTCCATTAAATATTGTAACTCGCTACCTTTGAGATAAGACAATTAAGGAACCGGAAGTGATGCTTGTTCCTATGCTAACAGTTAGTTTAGGAAAGTTAAAAAAAATATTAACATTTTGTTTATATTTAAATAACAAAAAATAAATAAATGAATCTGAGTAGAGAGAATGATATCATTATTAGATCTTCAGCTCAGTGGATACATTATAATGGAATCAATAAATTATAATTAAAAAAAGCAATGAATCTTTTGCTTATAAAAAACTCATTTGTTTAAATATATCCAATTCTTAATTATTATTTTCTAACCTTAAAAAGATGGCTGAAGACTGGACAACTAAAAAAGTAGATAAGTATGTGGTTGTGAACAAAACTCTAGGTTAAGGAGCTTATGGAATAGTATATAGAGGTTTTCTTCAAGAAGACGAAACCAAACAAGTGGCTGTCAAAACGATAAAAATAGCAGTAAATTTTGGAATAGTTAACATTATTAGACAATTTCAGATACTCCTAAAATGATTGAGTTGATTAAAAGAGAAATCGCTATCCTTTAGAAAATTAATCATCCTAATATAGTGAGATTGTTTGATGTAGCACGTACTAATAACTATTTGTACATGTTTCTTGAATATTGTGCCGATGGAGATCTTAAAGATTACATGGCCAAAAAGGAAGAGAAAAGATTAAGTGAAGTAACTCTTTTTTAATATATTCTAAAGCTTGAAGCTGTGATCTTTATAAAACATATAGTAGAAGGCTTTAAGAGATTGTACAAACAGAAAATCATTCACAGAGATATTAAACCTGCCAATATACTTCTACATTAAGGAGTAGCAAAGATTACTGACTTTGGTTTTGCACGTGTAATGGATTCAGAAATGAACGGTATTTAATCAAAAAATCTCATAATTAGATCCTGCTTATTTATCTAGATTAGGATCGCCACTTTATATGGCTCCATAAATTCTTGAAGGCCAACCCTTTTCAGCTAAATGTGATGTTTGGTCTGTAGGAGTTATGTTTTATGAACTTCTTTATGGTAGAACTCCTTGGTCTGCTGAAAATGCTTATTCTTTACTCGAGAATATTAAAAAATAAGTATGTCCTTCTTTAAATTATTAATTTAGTCATTGAAATTCCCCCCTAAACCAGTTAGATCTTAAAAAGTTAAAGAACTTATTACTCTTATGTTAAGAGTTTAAGAAAAGGACAGGATTTCTTGGGAAGGGGTATTTGAAGATCCTACAATAAAAATTGATGAAGAAATTATCAAAGAAAATATGAAAAATATCTTGAAAGAGAAAGGTATATAGAATAGTTATGGGTGATAGATGAAATATCGAAGTCCATTAGTCTTAATAAGCTTTATATAGATCAAAATTTAGTTGTTGGGTATCTTGCTAAAAATCCTATAAATACTCTTGATAATTCTAACTAATAGACATTAGAAGCATCTGCTGAGGCTAGATCTCAATCGGCGAAATTTTCAAGTCAATTAGATTCTGATTCAAATGTAAATGGTTTTTGTTTAAATATTAGGGTGACATCATAATGAGCAATTACAAAAACGAAAAAAAGAGGAGGGATGCTATGCTGAAATATAATAACTACTTTCTGTTTGAAAGAAACATTGCATTCTTCTTTAATTTTGTTATTCAAAAGATTATAAAATTATAGGCAAAATTATAATTAGCAAATGACAATTATTTTAGATTAATATATTTGATAGCTAAAAATTAAATGGTTCATCTTGAAAGAGTGAATTAATAATTGTAAAGAAAGGATCATGATAAATTTGACAAGGAAACTTGGGGAAGATTTTTAGCATCTTAAGTAAAGAATATAATTTATTAGATAGGAATATCAAAAATTAATTTAATTAATATAAATGGATATGAAACATTCATAAGATTTCTATACTGAAATATCAAAGAAATGCAATATCGTTTAACAAGAAGAATTAGTGAGTGGAAAAGCAACAGGTGCCACTTTAAGTTTAATCAAGAATTTCTAATCCATACAAAACAATAATTTTGAAGCAAATGATACTTTTCATATGCTCTATAGAGATATTATTGTTGAAAATCTAAAACTCATAAAAAATCTAAACAGTAAAGAAACTGAAATTCATTTACTCCTTCTTTACCTTTTAATATGCCAAAATCCATATGAGGAATTTAAAGATATTAATTATGATTTCAATACCTTTTATGAAGAAATAGAAAATTTAAATCTTTAAGAAGTTTAAGAAAAACTTCAAAAAAAAGGATAAAAATGAATAATTATTAGCATAAATAATAATTTATTAGAAACACATCATTTTATTTTATGTAAGTTTTCATTTGAGCCCAGATTTATTTTTAATTACTTAATAGAATACATATGTATCTTTAAGTTATGTTATGATAATAATAATTAATTCAATTTATAGACGACCTCTTAGAACTCTTTTTAGATGAATATAAACTGCCACTTTACGATCTTTATCTCTATATAATTTTAGGGCTAGATTCTATATCTTATTCTTCTTGCTTTTCTGCTTACTTATCAAATGAATTTGAAGTGGGACTATTATCTCTTTGGTTATTGTTTTTAAAAAAATCAATACTATTTTGACTACATTAGCTACAGCTCAAAGCCAAATTTCCATTTCTAAATTGATCCATTTATTCCTCTTCAGCTTCACACCACTCCTCAGAATTGTCTTAATAAAATTAAATTTATTACTTATTGATCTTTATCTTTATATGTGATTCTTTTGCTTATATAACATCAAGGCTTCGCCATCTCTTTCATAAGTTTGAGGTCTACATATAATTTTAATATCTATCAGATCTCTTAATACAACAACTAATTGTTTATTATCTTTGAACGATGAACTTTCAATCTCCTCAATAATTTTATTGAGTAATTAAATTGCCATATCATACTTTTTTGCATTCGCTAATTCTTTTGCTTAGCCTATTCTATCTCCTGCTTTTGCTCTTAAATAATTTATTTCTACTAATCCTACTGGTTGAAATAATACTTCAGTTTTAGTAAATCCCAATATTAAATTTTAAGTCTTCTTGAAATCAGCATTTAAACCAAGGAATACTCCTTATAGTTCAATTTGTAATAAACTTTCTTCTCCTAATTCCTATTGTTTAAGACTTGGAATTTCCATTTCTAAGGCAAATTCTTTTTTGTCTTCATCTACTAAATAATTCAAATTTAATTGATATTGACTATCATTAACTTTATTCCACAAAAAATCATCTCCAAATATCTTAGCTATTTTAAATTAATTATGTAATTATTTCACTGTTAAAATTGTATTCTTAGCTTTCACTGATAACATTCCACTCATAGCCAATATAAAATGTTCAGATACTTTTTAGATATCATCTACATATACAAATTATCCTCCTTTCAAATTTGCTATATTATTCATTACTTTCGCATCATGATCTTCACCATACCCAAAAGTCTTTATTGTTAATGCATCCTATATTTTAAACTTCTACAAAACTTGTTCACATCTTAAATCTGCATCTTTATCATCATCCACACCATCACTTAATAAAAACATACATGTCACTGGATTCTTATATTTTCTATCTCTTATCATTTTCAATCCCAATGAAAATCCTGAAGCTATATTTGTCGAATCTCTAATACTGATGTTTTTTATTGCTTTCTTTATAACTTTTTTATTCTCTTTAATATTTCTAGTCCATTATAAATTTATGCCAGCTTCAGTGGCAAAACTTACCAAAGCTATTCTATCTGATGGTTTTAATATCTTCTAAATATATCTCAATGAGTTTTAAACCAACTTTAACTTTTCTCCTTCCATTGAACCACTTACATCCACTACACACATCAAATCAATATTAGCCCTTGACTGCTTTAATAAAGATTTCATTGATTAGATTTGCAACACAACTGGTAATATTTGTGTGTATTCTTGAATCTAGATCTGATTCTAACGCGGAAGAACATTTAAAATTATGCTATTCAACAATTATACCATTTATGCATCGTAGTCAACAATCGGTTGATCTATTGACTAAGTATCTTATTATTCGATATTCTCTTCTAATTCTTTTGCTTTTTTTTCACTTAAAAGTGTTCTCACTATCTCCTCCTACAGATCATTTGATTGAAAACTACATATTTATTCTTCCATCAAATATCCATCCTCTAATTCAGAAAATGAAGAACAACTATCTTTTTTATAAACTTATAGCGTTGTTAATTCATATCTCTATTTCATTTTATATAATTTGGATATTTTTATATATTTATACTATATAACTTTTAAGATCATAAATATATTATATTCACTTCTTGTTAATAATAATAATTAAATAGTAGACAGTTATTTTACATTTTATAATAATAAAGTATTCAAAGATATAGTAATGAGTTTAATCTTTTAAATAAAATAGATGGTTTTCTCTCTCTCTCATAATTCTGACGCTGTTTATATCCTTATTAATAATTTAAGTAAAAAATTGAGGATATTATACTAATGTAAAATATTAATTCAATTTCAAATATATATATATATATGTTAAATTGATTATTTAAAATATTAATGAATAATTATAAAGCAGTTCAAATTTAAATAATTGATTAGTAATGCTAATAGTTATAAGACTGTATTTCAGATTTAGGATGTTATTACTCTTTAATAAAAAAAGATGCAAAATTTATTGATTTGGCAGTGTTTGCAGATTCAAATAATTGTGTGAAAATATCTATAAGCGATCCTGAATCATAAATTAGTATGATAATAAAGAATTTGACAGATAAGTCTGTAAAGTTATTGAATATTTTTGTAGGTGGTGGGAAGATTAAAATTATCTGTCAAAGAAATATTGGAGTATAAATAGGAATATACATAATGGTATGAATTTTAAAGCGAGTGTTAGACGTCATTAAAAGTGTAATTGAAATTCATATTTTTATAAAATGATGTAGCATCTCCATCTCCAATAAAGAGTTCATTAAATAATTCTCAATAATATTCACTATCATCTAATAGTTATTAAGATCAAAGTGGAAATAGTTCTGATAAAAAATAAATGATCCACCCTCATTATTTAACAGTAGGATAGGAACATGATTATCCAATAATATCCTAATTCCCTACATCGCCAACTTTTAAAAGAATGATAGACGCTGCAACATAAGTGGAATGTGAGAATCAGGATCTCTTTACATTAAAACTAGACAAGGAACAACTTATTGAATAATATTAATAGAGCTAGAATTAACTGATGAAGTTACAATAAGAGTATTTGTTGTAAAATAGTTTATACAAAGAATATGATTCATAGATTAAGTTATAATTGGAAGAAATATAAAAAATGAAGTTATAAATTCAAAATTATCAGAAAGAAATACTTCTATTTCGATAAAATGAATAATAATAACAACAATAGAAATTGTAACCATTAGATGATGCATTGATTGAATAAATTAAGAAGTTAAAAATGACAATCAAATAATTAGAAGATTAAAATTTAAAATTACAATTAGAATTAAATAATTTATCTGATATTACAAATAATCAAAAAAATTAAATGAATTCAATAACTGAAAAGTTAGATAGAAACGATAGTATTCTGAAATTAACAGAAGAATAAAATGTATATATTATATAATATATATATTATAGAAATATATTTTAAGTTTGAATCAATAATTAGTGATTAGAGAGTAAGAATTGAATAGATTAATTTAAGAATAGTAATGTAATATTGAAAATTAAGAGAAATAATTAAAAGAATATTGTAATGAAATAGATAAACTAAATTACACAATCAAAAAAGAAAATTTATTTAATTCTGTTCTTTAAAGAGTATAAGAATAACAATTATAATCTTATACAAAAATAATAGGTCCTTTAAATGAATACTTAGATTAATAAAAAGAAAGATTACTAATAAATTGAATAATAAAACTATTTATAATCTTTACATATCATAGAAATTCAATAAATTATGTTAATGGGTGAATAAGTAATTGTCTAATAATTCTTTTTATAATTTAATAAATAATATATCATCAGACCAGAGATTGAATATATTAATCATTTTCATCTTCTTCCCATAATTATTATTAAATTTTCCAAATTTACAATATATTCTTCTCTTACTCTACACTTGCTAATAGATGTTTATGATTAAAATTCCATGATAAATCATTAACTTTTGATCTATGTCCTCCATGATAAAACTAAAATAATAATATGTTCAAATACCAATAATTCTGATGGACCATCTTTTTCGTCTTCAGCTTTAATTTCATTACCAATTTTATAATAATCCCATACAATAATTTTAGAATCGACAGAACCTGATGCCAGTAGATTTCTTTAATGAGGTGACCATTAGAGACTATAGATAGCATCTTCATGATTAGAAAAAGTATGTATATCTTCTTCTGGTTTATTGATGTCAAACATTTTAACTTAGGCATCATTGGATCCTGTTGCAAATAAATTAGATTCAAAGTTATTAAATTATGCACAGTTAACTTCTTATTAATGTGCTTCTTATTGTATTGTTACTCCTTAATCTGTTCGAATATCACAACTAAATAATGATTGTTTAATTGTTACATTGCAAATGTTTTATCATCTGAACATGAAATAAAAATGTTGGGATTTTGAGGATGCCAACAAACGTCTTCAACTTCAGCTGAATGAAAATTGTATGACTTTATTAATTATGCTGTATTAGTATCCCAATAATATATTTTATGATCATAACTAGCTGACAATAATTATCCACAATTAGTTAGATTCCACGATAACCCATAGCCTTCTTTATTCTAACCACTTAGTGATTGCACTTTTGATTTTTTACTTAAGTCATAAATACCTATTGATGTAGGATTAATTAGTTTTACCAACTTCACCATTTCCTGCTTATGCTGCTAAAATATATTAATTATTTGGTTATTATCTAACTCGATTGATTTCGAATTCGACTGGGATTTATAATTCTTCAAAGACTTTTCCAACTGTTTGTGTTTTCCCTTAAGATATTGATATATTTTGTACAAATATTATTTAACAAAGTGTTATCGATCTTTTCATCGATTTCCTTTGGAATAGCAACTTTTAGCAATTTTATATAATCCTACTCTTAATTATTAGTTTGAGTGGCAACTATCAGTCTATGTACTTCATTGTCATTTTGATCACTATGATAATAATGCAATAGACATTTCAAGTTCGTTCAACCAGCAAACTGTCAAGGATGGCCAATTGTTTTGATGGTTGATACATATTTCATACATAAATGGAATGTTCTACTTCCAATTTCGATACTATTCTTCATGATTTCTCTCCTCTTAAATTTCATTTTCTGCACTCATTTTTTTAGGCGCGATTTTATTAAATATAATATAGTATAAATTCCACTCAAAATACTTAAAATGTGTTAAAGTATTATTATTTAATTATGGACGCTGTAGAAGTATAACATGATGGTTCTTCACCATCCAAGAAAGTTAAATCAAATCCCAATGCTCTAAATTCTCTTAGAGATGTATATACTTTTATCTATATACATCATAGCATACTGTGGTAGTAGCTGATACAGGCAAGATCAATGACATCTAAAAATTCCAACCTCAAGATGCCACCACTAATCCAAGTCTAATCCTTGAAGCAGCCAAATTACCAGAATATCAAGCTTTAATTGATGATGCTATACAAAAAGGAATTAAAGCTTATCAACAATCTAAACAACCTGTGTATGTGTCTCTCTCATTATCCACTAGTTAAAAATAACCAAAAAGAACCAATTCTAGAAAAAAGAAAGACGAACCTGAAAATAAGGAAATAGTTGAACCAGAATTACCATAATTCAATTTTAATACATTAAACCAATAAGAATAGAAAATTGTTATTGGATTAATAACTGACTAATTAAGTGTTAATTTCGGTTTAGAAATCTTGAAGTTAGTTCCAGGTTATGTCTCAACTGAAGTAGATGCTCGTTTGAGTTATGATAAATAAGCAACCATTGATAAAGCAAAAAGAATTATTTCATTATATGAATAGGCTGGTATCTAAAAAGATAGAATTCTTATTAAAATTGCTAGTACTTGGGAAGGAATCTAAGCTGCCAAAGCATTGAAAAAAGAAGGAATATCATGCAATATGACACTAATATTTAATTATCACTAAGCATTGGCTTGTGCTTAAGCAGGAGTCAGATTAATTTCACCATTTGTAGGAAGAATTTTAGATTGGTTTACCAAAAATAAAAGTGGTGAAGATTATTCAAAATAAAATCATCCTGGAGTGAAATTAGTAACTAGTATTTGGAACAGCTTTAAGAAATTTAAATACGATACTATTGTTATGGTAATTGATTATAATTAAATATTGTTAGGCAGCATCTTTACGTTTAGTGGATGAAGCTACAGAATTATGTGGATGTGATAGAATGACAATCCCTATTAAATTGCTTAATGATTTATAAGGTTTAGAAGGAACAGTATTAGAACCCAAATTAAAAGTAGAAAATTTGGATAAATTAAATATTGAGAAAGTTAATGTAGATGAAAAAACTTATAGATGGGAAATGAACTGTAAATATTTCATTATAACAATATAGAGGATGCAATGGGTACTGAAAAATTAAATGAAGGAATTAGAAAGTTTGCTTAAGACTTAGAAACTTTAGAAAATGTAATCTAATCAAAATTAACATTAAATAACTAATGAAAAAGTTAACACATTAATATATATATAGCAATATATTAGTATCAAAGATTTAAGTAAGTTGTTTGTGGATTATTGAACATCTGAATTTCACCATTCCCACCAATTTCTTTTTAATTTTGGAGTTCCTTTCCTTTCATTATTGAAATTGGTATCATTAGAAAAACGAACTTTTTTAGTTTGTCTATTTTTAAAAACTGTATGACTTGATTTTATTGAATTCTTTCCCATAGAAATACTTCTTTAAGAGGATGATCTATTTTTTTTTAGTATACTTTTAACACTTCTTACTGTTTTGTAACTTCCACTTTAACTTCTTTCATCTAAAGAAAAGCAATCACTAAACATCTTTTCAAATGCATCTTATTATAATTTTTGTTTGGTTCCTTTCTTTGGTGTACCAATACTAGCATTATTACTTGCTATTTCTTCTCTGCTTTGTTTCATTTTTTTTAAAGCGCTTTTTCTCATTATATCACTTTTAGGTGATATTTATTAATCTTTTAAAGGTATTGTTGGAGTTCTAGATATTTGAGATTTCTAAGAAATAGTATCATATTCTGCTTTCTTTGGTGCAAATTAAGAAGTTTATCTAGGCAAGTAAGGATTCGAAGTTGACTAAACATATGTTTATTCTATTTAAGTTTGTTTCATGGAATTTTAAAATGAAAATTGATTCTCAAGTTCTTTCATTTCTTTTTCTTACCTTTCATTTTCTTGCTTTTGTAATTATTGCTATTTTTCAAATTCTAATTACAATTATTTTAATTCTTCTTGTTCTTTTAATATACTTATCATATCAATTTTATATCATACTTTTGTTTTATTAAATATTTTACTTCCATTTCTTAATCATTAAGAAATCTATTTTTCCTATCAGTTGGAACTAATATACTATTAATTTGTTTATTGAGAACGAATAAAGGTTAATCTTATAATTATTGACTAATTTTAGACTCATCACCTATTGATTCTTCTTTTATTAATTGCTATGGTGAACAATATGGATCAGTCTTGGAATCTCCATTTGAATGTTATTTCTTTTTTAACTTTACTTTTTTCACAGTGTTTATATTTAATTCTTTTTCTGCTACTTATTATTTACAAATATTTTTGCATGTACTACCCATAAATTAATTATAATAATAATAATTAAATTCAGTTTTTTTTTATTAAAAATCCACTTTAAATTATATCAAACCTCATTCTCATCCTTATAATCAATTTTACAGTTTTTTTGTATCACTCAAACAATTAAATTATTGTTGTAAATCCCTAATTCTCAAGTTTAAGAATTCTTATCACTATATTTTTATCCTTTATTAAGAAGTAAATTGCCTGAAAGTACTAATTAAAATCTAAAAATTAAATATATAATGAATAATTCTAGTTTAGGACCTAAATTACTTCTCCAAATTAAATTACATATTGGACAAAGCGACGATCTTATACCAGATGACCCATTTTTACAGTTTAATGGATAATAAGAGTGGGAAGAATCAAAATAAAGGTACGACACTTAAGGAAGATAAATTGTAAGGGGTAAAAAGTACTCTATTGAATTTGATAACTGTGTGACTATTTGTGTATATTCTCCTAAAGAAGAAGTTTTACAAATAAAGGAAACACTTTCTTAAATTTCAAATGATGAATTGACAAAAGTAAATTTCAAAAGCCCATAGAGTTTCAACAAATCATAGTAATACACTGCAATACCTACAAAATCAATACTCAAAAAAAATAACTAACTAAATGTGATAAAATAAAAATGATGATTCTCACTTGGAAATAAGATTCAATTTTGATGCTTTTGTATTTATTTTTTTGAATACTTATTTATCAAGAAATATTAACTATCAACATTATTTTTATGAAATGATTGAAAAACATATTTTCTTTCGGAATTTTTTAGAATTTTTCAGAAGAAAAATACTTATTTAATACAAACACCAAAAACCCCGTTTGAAAATAAGATTTTTTAAATATTTTTTATTTTTAATATTATTTACATATCATTTAGTGAATAATATTAAAAATATAATTTACTAACACATTAATGCTACTTGATAAAATGATCCAACATGAGTTATGATATAAATATAATTATAATTTATATATATAATCTTAAATTATTATTATTATTTATATCAATAGATCTTAGAATTAAAATTATTTTAAAAATAAATACTTAACATTTTAATAAATTTTGATTAGCTTATTTATTTTTTATCATATTTAATAAATAAATTAATGCAATTTAAATAAAAAATAAAAAAACTTCAAAATGTTATAAAATAATAAAAAAATAGTAAATTAAGAATTATCAAGAATTTGATTGATTAATTAAATAGGTTTATTAAACTATTTTGTTTTGATCAATTAAGTATATATAATTAAAAAATTGTAGAAATGGTTGAGGTAGAATTTTAAAAGAAACAAAATAAAAGAATTAACAAAAAGAAAACTTTTATTTTTGTTTGGAAATAATTAATTGTATATTATAAGAATAAATGAATATAAAATTTATTTATTAACAACTAATTTTTTATTTGTTTAATGATTGAAGAAGAGATCTCAGGATGGTTGGATGAAGGAGAGTAGTTCGATAGAGGAAAGTTAAATAGAAATAAGGAAGAGAAAATAAATAAACTCCCATTAAATTAAAATCTTCGTAGTTATAGTCTATGTTAAAAAAAAGAAGATTCAGAGAAAATGCTTATTTCAAAATCAAGTGTTTATTGAAATGTATTTTAGATCTCTTTTCTGATAAAGAGAATTCATCCCAATATGTAAAGTGCAAAATGTAGAAAAAATAAAATAGTACAATAGAAGAGTTAAAAAAGGTGATGGAGTTTCTATCTATAAATGAACAATATAAATATGAGACTCATAGAGCATTCGATCCAAATGATGATAGATTCATAAAACAGCAGTAGTAGCTAATAGAAAAACAAAAGTAATAATAAGAGATAAAAAAAAATAAGTTCAAACTCTAATTAGATATCAAAGATAATTATCAAACTATACCAAAATCAAGAAGATAATTACAACCATTATCTGATATTTAATAAGGATATAAAATCAACAGTGAAAGATCATAAAATAATTAAATATAATAGAGTAGTATTTAAGAATCTAAAAGTTAAACACAAACAAAGTTTAAATTTCCGAAATTCATCATATAACAATAAAAAAATAAGAAATAACATTATAAAACAGATGAAATTACTGGCAATAAAGACTAACAAGAATAGTAAGCTAAACATTTCATTCAGATAAATAGAATATTTAGCAATAATAATTTAACGGATACGAAACAAACTATCTTTACTCCTAAACCTGTTACATAAGCTAAATAACATTAATTTTAATTACAATAAACTATAAGCAATATCAATTAAACTAGAGATAATTCATATACATATGATCTATTTTACAGAAAAACACCTTCAAGTAATATTTAAGAAAATAAAGAAAAGTAGAAATAACTTAAATTGTTAGAGATAGCTCTAAAATGTAAGAATATTAAATGATTACTACATATATATATTTATACTATAAAACATTATGATAATCTATATTTCCAAATAAGTATTTTTATTATTTCTAATTCAATTAAATCTGTCTCAAAAATCAAAAATATCTAAAGCTTTAAATGAGTCTAAGAAAAAATTTTAAATTCCAATATTCAGTTATGACATTATAATAATATTAAACTTTTTTAGACTTTAAAAAAGAAACTCAAATTGTACTATTATTTATATATTAATAAATTAATATGATTGAAGAAAGGGATATAGCTTGTTAGACTACTCTTGAATATAATGAAAGTACAGTATATTAAATAGCAAGACAATGAAAATATTACTTAACCATTATAATAATAAATACAATCTCCTGTAAAATAAATTTAAGTCCGATAACGAAGCTTAACAACTTAATAAAATTCTAAGCAGTTAGTTATTCTATAGACAAGAACCCCTAAAAAATAATCTATGGCACATATTGCTGATTTAAAATAGTAAATTTTAGATATAGCTCAGAAATTTGATGAAATCATTAGTAAAGAATATTCATAAAAAAAATAAATTCCAATAAAATCATAAGAAATATAGGATTATGAGAGCACCATTAAAGATTAAATGATATAAATAAAATCACTTTAAAATTAAATTGAAACAAATTAAAGAAGACTATAAATTAGTTTGGAAGATAAGGAAATAACAAAATTGGAAGACAAGTTAAAATATTTATAAGAATTAGAAAAAATCTTAAAAGAAGAAAATCATTCAATATAAAAAATTTAAAATTAATAACAATAAGCATTAAATTAACTTGGAATAAATGATTAAGATGAAAAATTGGTAATATAATTTATTTATTATTGTTAAGAAACTTGAGAAATTGAACATTCTAAAATAAGAGAAACAAAAAACCAAATAATTATAAGAATTAATAAGATAAATAGAGAATTAATCAAAATAAAATCATAATAATTGTTATAAATAAGTTGAGAAATTAAAATGGATAGATAATAGGGTCTTAGAATATAATAAAAAAAAAAGAAGAAAATCATAAGTAAAGACGATATAGAAATTTTAGAAAATTAATTAAATGACTTAATTTAGGAAGTAGAATCAAAAAATTTAATTAATTAATCAAAATTAAAAGAACTGGAGAGAGAAAGAAAATAATTAACAGTCGATGTTGAAGTAAGAGAGAGACAATTAAAAGAAAAAGATAAAGAATTAAAATTAACTATTCTAAAATTTAATGAAAACAAGAGATTTGTAATCAAAAACGAAATAATAAAATAATGATAAAAGTATTCACTATAACCATTTATTCTATTATATTTCTTAAATTGTTATTCTATCTTTCTAATCTACTTTTAACATACCTGAAATTAATAATTTTGCTTAAGTAGAAACAAATGATGGATATTCAATCTTGCCTTAACAAATTTTCTTACATAAATCCTTCTCTACATTTCCTCTAAAAGGGAATATACCTGTTAAAAGTTTAAAAAGGATTACTCCACAAGCCCAAACATCAACCGATTTATTATAAGATCCTTTCTTAACTAATTCTGGGGCCATATATTACAGAGTACCACAAGAGCATGTTTGTTATCCATTAATTTTAATTGAATATCCGAAATCAATTATTTTAACTTTTTTCGTATTCTAATCTATTAAGAGATTTTCAAATTTAAGGTCTCTATGACATATATCATATCCATGCATATAATTAATGGCATCAATAATTTAGCGATATATAATTTTGGCCTCTTCTTCATTTATTCGTTTGAATGGTTTATTTTTCACAAAAGTTTCTAGACTTTTTGAAGATGAATATTCCATGATTAAATAGATAAATTTATCGTCTTCATACTTATGATATAAATTGATTATATTAGGATGTTTAAGTTAATTTAAGATTTCAATTTCTCTCTCAAGATTTTTTAAATGCATATTATTCATTTTTTTTTTATCATATATCTTAATGGCAACATCTATATCTAGTTCTTTATGTCTAGCCATTTTTACTTCAGCCGTTGCTCCAATACCAAGTAATTTTATAAAATTATAATTATTGATTGATTAATATTCAATAGGAATTTCAACATTTTAAGAATATTCCTTTCTAATGTTTTCATTCTAAGGATTTTCATCATAAATAGTTTATTAAGTGTAATTAATTTTAAGAAAATTTCTTAAATTACTACCTAAATTTTTAGAAACAGATTGTGTCTTCATTTTTTGTTAAGCTATATAATGTTCTTGTTTTGGTGAATATATTTTTTTTGTTTGCTGAATCTTAGGAGATGAACTCTTCACAGGAATTCTACTGTGTTAAGATATTGATCTTCTTTCAGTATTATTCCTATTGTTAATTTATTCTCTTCTTAAGTCTAATAATTTAGAGTGCTATTTAAATTAAGATGTTTAAGACTATAGCTACTAATGAGTTTTATGATAATCTAAAATATATATAAATATATATACTCATAGACATGCGCATATTATTTTCTTGTGGTTAATAAAATTATTAGTGATACATTTATTCAGGATTTAATTGGAATGTAACTTGCTATTTTTATACAAGTTTTAGCATTTATTTCACTTTAATAATAAATTCAGTTAATTTATATATGTTCTTATTATATATCTATATACCATTATTCTATATATAATCTCATTTCTTAGGTGGTGCTTTAGCTGCAGGTTTGGCACCTCCTGCTGCAGGTTTTGCTCCTCCTGCTGGCTTTGCTGCTGCGGCTGTTTTAGCTGCTGCTGCTGCTTTATTATCATCTGCTTCTTTTTGTTTTTTTTCTATTAAATTCTTATTGATATATTTTACCTGCAGCTTCTTATTTATCTAAGATTTGTTTTTTTGAAGTTGGGGCCACTTCATCTGGTAAGATTTTTGATATAACACCTGCAGCAACAGTCTTTCCTCCTTCTCTAAGGGCAAATCTTTGACCTTAATAAAGTGGTAAGTTGTAAGAGAGATTCAATTTACAAGTGAAGTTATCTCCTGGCATACCTACTTTGATATTATCTGGTAACTATAATGTAACAGCAACATCTGCAGTTCTTACGAACATCTATCATTGTTAATGTTATTTATTTACTTATGGACGATAACCATTTGGGAATGGTTTTTTACGACCTCCTTCTTCTTCTTTCAAAATGTAGAGATTTGATTCAATACAATTATGAGTTGTCAAGGATCCTGGTTTACATAAAACTTATCCTCTTCTAACATCATCTCTTGTAAGACCTCTAATAAGAACTCCTACATTATCACCAGCTTCTCCAAAATCAAGTTACTTTTTGAATGTTTCAACTCCTACAATAGCTGTTTATTTGGTTTTCCATATCCAACAATTTCAACATTGTCTTTAATTGATGCTTTTCCTTAATCAATAGTTCCTGTTACAACAGTTCCTCTACCAGCAATATGATATGTTCCTTCAATTGACATTAAAAATGGTTTATCAATTGGTCTTTATGGTATTTTAATCTCTTTATCCATTGTTTCAAGTAATTAAAGAATAGCTTTTTCACCTATTTCTGGTTCTTAATCATTGGATGCAAGTAAAGCTGAACCTTTAACAATCTTTGCATTGTCACCATCATATTCATATTTGCTAAGAAGTTCTCTAATTTCCATCTCTACCAATTCATGAATTCCTGGATCTTTGGCTAAATCTATCTTGTTCACAAACACAATAATAGTCTCCACACCAACTTGTCTACAAAGAAGTACATGTTCTCGTGTTTAAGCCATACAACCATCTGTGGCTGCCACAACTAAAATAGCAGCATCCATCTTGGCAGCTCCTGTAATCATATTTTTCACGTAATCAATATGTCCTGGACAATCTACATGTCTGATAGATAAATTATAACATCAATTATTACCCATAATGTCTTGTTTTGGTTTAATATTCAACTGTAGCACTATTGATAGTGATACCTCTAGCCTTTTCCTCAGGAGCCTTATCAATTTTACCATATTCTTGGAACTCAGCAAGTCTATTTGGTTTAAATATTATAATTACTATTATTTAGCTAAGACTTTTGTGATGGCAGAGGTAAGTGTTGTTTTACCATGATCGATATGTCCTATAGTACCGACATTAAGATGAGGCTTGTCTCTAACAAATTTAGCGAAGAGTGCGCGAGCAGTATTATTGAGGGTGAAAGGAGCTTATATGGAGCGCAGAGTGTGGAGCATTCTTTAATTTTAATTACGGTTGAGATTTAAAATAATATAGTCTTTTGTGATAAAGATTTATTTATTTAATTAAAAATGTAGAGATTATAAGGTGCCACACTCGGTCTATGGAGTAGCTTTACCCCAGTTCCATAGTATGCATTTGCAACATTGAATCTGAAATAATTGAAGCAGAGAATGAAGTCCGTTGGATCAATCAGAAAGATTACAAAGGCCATGAAGATGGTTGCAGCATCTAAGATGAAGCAAGATGTTTAGAGATTAGAAAATGGAAAATACTTTGGAATTCGTTCAGTCTAAGATTTATTTGCTCAAGAAACATATCTTTAGAAGAAGCAATTGACATTTAAGATAAATAAGACTCTATTAGTCCCAATCACATCTGATAAGGGACTTTGTGGTGGCATCAATTCATCAATCATTAGAGAAACAAGAAGCATTGTTAGATAAAATCGTAATGCTTACAAATTATTCTTGATTGGAGAGAAGGTAAATAATATCATTTCTAATGTTATAGTCTTTGGGTGCCTTATAAAGAGGATTTCCTGAATTACTCACATAAGCTATTACAGCCATTTAAACACCAATCAACTTTGTCAATAGCTCTTCTATTGCTCATTAAATTCAACTTAATGTCACAGAAGATGTTGATTAAATAGCTATCATTTTCAACTAATTCAAGAATGTGGTTTAATAAGTTGTTAAGAGAGTAGATTTACTCAATAGAAAGAATTTTATTGCACAATTTAGATTGGTAACAAAATATGATACTGCAGAACCAGAAAAAGAATTTGTTTAAAATTATATGTATGAATACTATGTAGCAACTGCATTCTATCATGCTATGTTGAATAATTTTGCTAGTGAAACATCTTCTAGAATGAATGCTATGGAAAATGCTTCAAAAAATGCAGGAGAAATGCTTGACAAATTGACTCTAGAATACAACAAAGTTAGATAAGCTAAAATTACCGTAGAGTTGTGTGAAATCATTTCAGGAGCCTCAGCTGTTTGAAAATCATAAAGACATATATAAATAAACAATATTATTTATTTTTCAAAATTCAAACTTCATCTTCTTTTTTTAATCTTATCCATCTATTAAACTTTTTTATTTCGTTTCATAATTAGGTAAAAATTAAAGCCTATCCTTAATATATGGATTTAATATTATCTTTACTCATTGATTATATGTTTGGAATCTAATTAATATCCAAAAAACTTAAGAATCTCTATACAGCTTTATATACTATAAATTATTAATAAAATTTATTTGCTTTTTAATAATATCTTGATCGCGTTTAATAATCATTATTACATAACCTTTACCATTTTATTAAATTAACCTGGTCATAAAAATACATAATATATCATCTTGAAAATTCAATCTTTTTCTAATCATTTAATTTTTGTTCTTTCTAAATAAATACTATGGCACTATAATTTTTGAATGATTTTATTAACTACATTCAAATGTAATGACTTTAGTGCTAAAATATTATTTAATAAAATATTTTAAGAGTTAAACTTAAACTTAATATTTACATAAAAATGCAATTAGAAATATCTGTTCATTTAATCAATTATGATTAAATTAACATACTTATATATTCTTCTATCTCTTAAATTTATATTTAATAATATATAATTATTAGTAAAACATATATTTAAATCAATCTTAAACCATTCTTACTTAACTTGGTAATTGACTTTAATACAAACTCTAATTACCAAACTAACTCATTATTAAACTTTTCTGTAACTCATTATTATCATCCAACCATCCCATTCTCTTACCCTTTTCCCACAAGCCCTATTTTACTGTTCCATCTTAAAAAACCATTGTTCCTTTTCCATTCTATAATCCATCTGCAAAATTTCCCTCATATCTTTTACCATCTGCCCATACATAAACACCAAACCCATCCTTTTTATCATTCTTAAACTCCCCTTAATATGATTTCCCATCTGGCCATTTATAGACACCATAACCATGCATAAAACCATTTAAAAATTATCCTTCATAAGATCTTCCATTTGCCCATGAATATACTCCTTAACCATTAAATTAATTTTATTCCCATTCTCCTTGATATGATGTTCCATCCGCCCAAAAATAATGACCTTCTCCATGTTTCATTCCATTAAAATAATTTCCCTAATAACGTGATCCATCTGGCCATTCTTATTTCCCAAATCCATGTTGTACATCTTCTTTCCATTCTCCTTCGTATTTTCCATTCAGTTTATAATAAAAAGTTCCAAATCCCTCTGCTTATCCTTCATTCCAGTCCCCTTCATATATATCTCCATCTGCATGAATAAACTTCCCTCTTCCATGAGGTAGGTTGTTGTGAAATTATCCTTCATATCTTGCTCCATCAGGCCCTTTTTATTTTTTATAATCTTTATACATTCTTGTATTCCGTGACCTTCTCTTTTTGTCCCTTTCCATTAACCCGTATAAAGTACTCCATCTGGAAACTGATAAGTATCCCTTTCTTCTATCTTATCTTCAGTTTCTATTGGAACCTATACTTTCTAAATTGGAATTGATTGTTAGGGTCTATAACTCATTCTTACTGATTGAACAAAATCTTCTGATGGTCTATCTGTTAATTCAATATTCTCTGTATATAATTCATTATTAGTTGTGTCAAATATGACCTCTGCTTTTGAACAATGATCGATTGCAGTACATTAATTTCCCATTTTTTTATATTTACACTTAAATTAATAATAAAATTTACATATAAAATTATTTCAGACCCGGGAATCTTATTATTAAAAAACATAAATATAGTGTTATCTTTAATTAATTTTAATAAGAAGAGTATTTATAAATTTTATACTTTTATTTGATCTTATAAAATATCTTAGAAGTAAATATATGAAAAAATAAACAAGTAAATTTATTTCAGATGATTTTTAATGCAGATTATTCAAAGAGTTCACTTGTTAAACCAAATAAAAAATATAGTTCCCTTGTGTAGTAAGGTAAAGTCAAATTCTAATAATTAAGAATATTGTTACAAAAGTTTTTTGAGTTTTCTCATTAGTCCAAACTATTTTCTGACTTTTTAAATCAACATAGACAACAATTAGATCACCACTAATTATTGAAAATGCCTTACTATTAATAACAGTAGGATTTTAAGTATATTAAAATAGAATGCCCCCATTATTTAACATATAAGCCCTAATTTTATAATAATAAATAAATACCCATCCAAAATCTTCTCAAAATTATTATTTTTTTTAAAAATGATATTTTGATGGCAAACTCCAACTTCCAAACCTTAGCCACATAATATTTTTATTTAAGCAGTTTAATTTTCAGTGATAATTTGTTCACTCATTATATATCTTGTTTCTGTTAAAATTGAATCACTCTTTGCCATTATTCCATAAGAATCGACTTAAATATCTTTATGTTTGTACTGCTTTGAAAGAGTGAATTTTTAAACATCTATTTGTATTAGATTTTTAATTTCCTGGATAAAAATTGGTTTTTGACTAGAGTAATTTGATATTTAAGTGCAATTTTAATGAATTTTAATAGAGCTAGAATTGATGGATTACTAGTTTTCAGAAATCTAAGATGAACCTACATATTTTGAAATAATTACTTTATTGAGTAAGCATCTATTTCAGGTTCGCTTTTAGTGGAATGACTTATTCCACAATATCAGATATTTTAGACATTGTTGTTTTTTCGAATTCTTCAATTAAAAGCAGTTTCTTTATTTCTTTCGTTAAATCTGAATAATTCATATTCTCCACAACTTCTCCACTTATATTTGTTTGCTTAAAAAAATTTGATAATATCTCTATGAAAGATTATAATTATGATAAATTATCCACAAACAAATTTAAAGATTATTATTTTTATCTTTTCCAATGAGAAAGATTTCTAAATTTGATTGTATCTATTAAATGACCAGAATGAAAGTTTTTCATGCAATCAAAACAACATAGTCCTTACTTAGGGCATAAAATATTTAAGCATGCTCCTATTATTTCAGATTAATCGTGATCAATTTCTTAACACATCAACATATCTGATAAAAATATTAAAAATTAAATAAATTGTTAAATTTCATAATAATTCTTATTAAGATAATCTAAAGTTTTAGAAAATAATTCTCTTAAATCAAGTTGAAGTTTATGAATCCAAAGTAGCGTAAAATAGATTCCAGTGCCTTATATAAGTAAAAATGTGGAATATCAGACTCCTACAAAGATAAAGTCCTAGAGAAAGGTCTTAAATATTAAAACTTACCAAATGAAATTATAATTAAAATTATGATATTAACAAACCACTATGTCATAGATAATACATTAAATTTGAAGAATATTAGAGAATATAAGAAATGATTAATTATTTTGGATTTTTAAAATTATTTGAGGGAATTTCAAATTAGGATGATAATCTGTTTGTTAATATAGAGTGGTTGAATCAAGTTTTTAAGAACTTCATTTGATTTGAAAAATAATTAGAAGAACATTGATTTAACTTTTATTCCATGATTCCTTTATAATAATAGCTATAGCCATAAATCGATTTAAATGAACCCAAAATAAGCATTCAATTTAGAGAGACCTACTGTATAATAAAATGATGGAGTTTTAAGTTAATGAAAATTTATTGCCAAAACATGTTGAAAATTAACCAAACAATAAATAATTAATAGACTTAAATTAATTTATGGAAGATGATCTAAATAAAACTTATTAAATAACAAACTCTCTAAAAATATTTTTATTAATAATAAAGATAAATAGTATTATAAGAATTTGATGGTTCTAATATTTTTAGGCGATTTATAATATTATTATTAATTAGTATTAATTTATAAATTTCATTGATCAAAAAATGGATGATTTAATGCATCTTCAACTTTAATCCTTTTTTATGGATCTAGTTCTAATAATTACATTAGCAAATCTTCTGCTTTGTCATCAAATCCTTCTACGTGTATGATACTTCTCCAATTAATTGGGGTTTTAGCAACAACAGATGGCAGATTTAAATGAAATCCTATTTGTATTCAAGTTTTAATTACCAAATTTATGACATATTTTAGTAATAGCTTCTGCCCCAAATAGAGAAGTTAATTCTAAAATAAAATTAACATAGAAAAGGTTTTTAGAAACAGCTGGTTTATGTACCATTCTTACATTACTAAATAAATTGTATTTTCTTGTTAGAAATTAAAGAAATATCACTCCAACTGCCCATATATCAACTTCATAAGATTATTCTTATAAATGAAGTATTGATTCCAAAGGCATAAAACTTTCAGTTCCAATTTTATTATGACCAATTTATGAAATAGTTTTCATGATTTCTTCATAAAATTATTTTTTCTATCTTAACTCTGGAGTATCACCATTTACTAATATATTGTTTACAAATGATTTATCAATTTCTGACAAACCATAATCAATCAGAATTCCTTTCTTAATTTTTGGGTTGTATAAGAAGTTACCTGGTTTAACATCTCTATGATATATTCCATTCTATTTTAATATTAATAAAGCCTTTAGTAATTCTCGTAAATAATCTTTAATTTGCTCAATGTTGAAAGTAGAAAAAAAAGTAATAAATGGATCGAAACTAAAATACTCTGTCACAATATATATTTTCTAATTAGCTAAGAATAGATTCACTAATTGAGGCAAGTTCTCTTTTCCTTAAATCAATTTAAGAAATCCAATCTCAGCATATATCAATTCTGGTGATACTGTTGAAAAGTTTACTTTGATTGCATACTTTTTTGTTTTGTCTGCTTATCCATTGTGATACGCATATCTAACATATTTATAAAATTACCCTTTGTAAACCACACCATATCCTCCTCTTCCCAATTCTCGAACAACTTTATAATTATTACGAAGATAAGCATCCTCATCTATTAATAGATCAGGATAATATCTATCATTAGAATTTTGATTTAATTTGCTCTATTTCTCTAAAGTCTTAGCTTTTGCTTTTGCTTGCACTTATTATTTTTTCATTAATAAAATTAAAGAATAAAATGTCAGATTATGAATATGATGATTACAACTATGATTAAAATTCAATAGAATAAGAAGAAGATGATTAGGATGAAATTGAATTAGAAAATAGCTATAATTAAGCAGAAGATGAATGGAAACTTAAGCCAGATCAAGCTTTCAAACTCTTTAATTAAGTCATAGAAAAAGAATAATCTAAAGAATCTAATTAAAGAAAATTTAGTTTCAAAAGTTATCAAGTAATAATTTTTCTAATTTCTTAATAGTTTTTAATTTAGATAGCCATTTAAAAATCTTAATTTTAGAATGATCAAATTTTTAAATACATAGAAGGATTTTTAAATTTATTAGATAAGTAATATAAAACAGAAGGAGACAAAGCACTTAAAAGTGTAGTAGATGCATTATTGAACTCGAATGATTCTCATCTTATAACTACAGTTTTACCTGAGCTATTATTTAAGTTAAAATAAATGAATCAAATCGGTATCTATTGTGGAGCAAGTATGAAACTGTGTAAAGATTATTATACCAAAGGGAATTATTAAAAATTAGAAGAAACATTGAATGTATCATTAATATTTATATTTAGAATATTCATTCTGTCTTGGAAAATAGCAATATGTAAGATGAAGATAGAAGAAAAGCATTTCTTTCAGAAACTTTTGCTTATAGAATCCTTTTGTATAATATTACAAACCGTTAAGAATTAATTAAACCTCTTTATCGATAATTATTAAAATCTAATATAGACTTGCTTGAACCATATGTTTTAATATGATTTATTTTATAGATTGCTGGTGTAATCAATATAACAATAGGATAATAAAAGGCTTTAGAGAGATAATACGAATAAAGTAGAAAGAAACTCATGGAAGCATTTTATAATTTTTTGGATGCTAGTTCCCCAGAAGCTAAATAAGCTCTTATTTATGCATCAGTGGTTAGTATTCTTGAAAATTTTAAAATGAATTTGTTTGATGATATGAAGAGTAAGGTTTATGAATAAGATCCTTATGTTAAAGTGTTTCAAGAATTAAGATTATCTTATGAATAATAAAATGTTTAGACATTCAGTAATATATTGAATTCAGAAGTAAATTATATATTCTAATTGATAGTACTTTTAAAAAGATCCATTTTTATCTTAATTAAAGCCATTAATGTAATAAATCATCGTTGAATGTAAAATCTTAAGATATGCTAAATGTTATAAGACCATCAAATTAGATTATTTATCGAAATAATTATTAATTGAAGTTCCAGTTTTATAAAAATACATCTAAGGATTAATTACCAAAAAACTGTTTAATGGATTAATTGATGAATTAGCAGGATATCTAGAGATTCGAGGAGAAGTAGCAGAAACATAAACTAAGGCATTGAAAATAATTGTAGATCAAATTAAAGTATGGGATTAATGATTATATTTTAATCAAGAATTTATAAAATTATTCATCATTTAAACAAATCTCTATTTTTTAATTGTTTTTTTTTAGTTAATATATTCTTTATTGAGTTATTATAATATTTAACTTATAAACTTCTAAATTGAATCTTCTAATTTAACAATCCATGGTTCCTTTTCTCCCTTACTATTGTTAATATATTTTTATATTAAAGTAGAAGCCATAACACCTTCAATTAAAAAACTTGTTGGGTATTCTTTTTGAGCCAATGTTTTTTGAGTTGTTAAAGGTTTAGAATAAAATTAAAAGGCTTTTTCTAATTCATTTAATTTTTATTCATTTTAAATAGGGACATTTTTTTCAATCCATTTTATTATTAATTCATGCATAATAGAGGCAATAATGATAGAGTTCTATTAAATTCTTATTAATTATTATTAATTATCTTATGACTAATCGGGATGTTATTCCCAAGCCTTGAAAATATTATTAAACGTAATTTCTTTCAAAAGTATAAATATTATTAAAATCATTTTTTAACAATTTTCATTCATTTAACCTAAACTTCCAAATAAAGTTGCTGGAATTCTCATCATTTCAAATTTACTATATGATTTTAAAGGTGGGAATTCATATGATTAAATAAGGTTATTCATAATAAATGCTAATGGTCCAATAATAATTTCATCTACTTTAAATTATTTAATTAATTTAATTGTTAAAGTATCGAATAATGCACTAATTTTTTTTTTATTTGCAATGTTCTATTTTTCTTATCCTACTTACACAATTAGAGTATCAGTAATATTTAATAATTCTAACAAGAAATCATTAGTTGTATCATCCATCCAATTTTGCAACATTTCAGTAGCTTCCTCTAAATTACTTTAATATTTTTTTTGTTATTCAACTTTTTTTTTTTTAATTTCAGCATCCAAAGTTTTTAAATATTTATTACCAAACCATAACATATTTGAAACTCTATTAATAATCTTTTTCAATTTTAATATAGAAGGTTTTTTATAATTGCCAAATTATCTTTATTATTTCTTTTCATCTTTAACTCTTTTTGCTAATCTTCTTTTCTTCTTTTCATTTACTATCTCATCTTAAGATTTATCATCTTTCTAACTTACTTTTTCATCGAATTCTTATAAATCTTTTTAACTATCTTATTTATTTTTATGCCTGGAAGTCTACAATTTTAATCTTTCTAATTAAATTTCTTTTTCTAAATTTACTTATTTTCTTTAAGCTTCATTTGCTTTATTTTTTATTATTCTAAATTATTATTCATTTGACAGATATATTTTTGGGATTTCTACTTCTTCAAAATAATCAAATTCAGGTGATTTATAGAGTGGTTAAGGGATTTTCTTTTTAACAATTACTTTTTATGGTTTAGGTGGTTCTTTTGGCAATCCAAAGTCTGATAAGTCAAATGCTAATCTAATCTAACTTTAAGGTTAATGAACCATTAGGCCTAAATTATAATTAATTGGTAAAGGATCTATAATCTAAGATTGAATAAAAGGTAATTTCTACTAATTAGAATATGCTGGAATAAAATTTGTCTAATAGCCATAATTTATAGAACTTAAATAAGGATTGAACTCTTAGTTAATTTATTATTGTTATTATGATTATTATTAATAATTTAGTCCATATAATTATCCATACAAATATCTTTCATTTTATGTAAGTGGTAAGTGATTTATTATCGGGAATATACTTGAATTATTATATTATAAATAATTCATTATAAAAATTAATATAATTTTGAAGCTAGAATTTTTCATAACATGAGAAAATATATTTTTATATTTAAATTAATAGAACATATTTCTAATGATTATAACTATAAAGAAATAAGATTTTAATTGTAAAATCCTCTTAATAATTTACATTAAAGTATGAATATTCTGAATAAATTCATTAATTAAATGATCAGATTTATTTCTGTCCGAACAAAACCAGAAATAGATTAGAATAACTTAGACATCCTTGTTGACAATCATATTTTTTAAAAGTATACTAATGCTGGTTAAAATTTTATTATAGAATCAGAATTTGGAAATACGATTATTTATGAAATAATATTACGTAATTTTATCATAATTAAAATTAAGATATATTTCCAAATCCTGAAAAAGAAATTATTTACAAATGTTATAATTTAAATGAATTAAATCAAGAATATAAGATAATAAGTGGTAGGTTAATGAAAATAAGAAATTAAATAAATTATTCTATTTATTCAGCATTAATTAAATCCGAAGTGGTAATTTATTTTAAATTTATTATAAAAGCCATACACAAGAATGACAATAACAGTTTAAACTAACTAAATAAATTCTTTTTAAATATATTATTTCGGTGTAAGAGGAAAACAAATAGAAGAAGAAACAAATTAATTAGAAAATCAGGAATAAAAAACATAAAGGGTAATTTTGAAACCAGGAAGAAAAACTGAAATTTTTAATAATAAAATTGTAGACAATGATAAAATGACTTTTTCTGAATTCTTCAGCCGAGTTAAAAGTGGCTAACCAATTAGTAAGAGAGATATTGAACCTTATAAATTGAATTGTTAAGATAATAATGAAAAAATGAATGTTGAATAAATCAAAATAGTTGAAAAATAGTAAGAGGAATCAAAAGTTAAAGATGATGATAAAAAATATATCACTTTATAAGACGATGATGAAAATTCTGTCTAATTCATAGATGAAAAAGTAAAACAATAATAAATTTAATAATAAATCAACAAAAATCATTTTTATTAATAGAAATGTTGCTTTACAGATTCTAAATCATAGATCAATAATAAATTATAAACTAAATAATTAAGCATAAGTAAATTCCCTTCGTAATTAAAAACAAGTATTAATGATGAAATTAAAGCAGAATATAATGTGTATCATAATATGATAAAATATTCAGCTTAAGAAATTGATTAAGAATTTCTTAATTATCATAAAACAAGTAATTATTTATATATAATGTTGTTAGTTGAAGAGAGTAGAAATATTAATGCAAAGAATAGATTAATTCATAGATTAAATACATAATAATACTGATTTTTTTAATATAAAATTATATCATAAATCATCTTTTTTTATATAACATTTCTCTATTTAAAATTGATAATCTAATTCTTTCCAATTTCTTTTTCTTTGTTTGATAAATTTGTCAATATTCATAAAATTATAATTATCTTTCATAATTTGATACTTATAATTGTTTGCATCATAAATAATTAAAGTTGGAATTTATAATTTATATTTCTAAATCAAAAGTTGTTAACAATCTTAATATAAAATAATCCATATTAATTTATTATTATTAATAGTTTTCATAGATTTAATAAAGACGTCTTCATCAACTTAATTTTTTCTATCTATTATAGTTATTACACATTTAACTTGTTCTTAAGTACAAAGAAATTCAAACTCTTTATTGTTTTCTGGATATTATTACGATTATTTATTCTTTATTTAATATCTCTAGTATAATTTATCAATGTATTCCTCTATATTTTAATAGCTGAAACTTTCAGTATAATCTATTTATGCTACTTAACCTTCATTTATTTCTAAACTAGTAATAAAAGGCAATTTAGTTATTTTAAATTAATTCTTCATTTAATCATCTGGATCATAAATTATATGAAATTGGAATATCTTTTTGTATTCTTATTTATTTGCAAATGTTAATAACCATAATTAATGGCATTTATTATAATTTTTTTCATTCAAGAACCAAACATTTATAATTTATTTTGTTGTTAATAATTATTTTATACCTGATAAAAATTCAATAGGATCAGTATTAACATTATATTTTAAAAAATCAATCATTTCAATACATATTTCTAAAATATTTTAAGTTCCAATAGAAATAGGACTCTTTTTTTAAGAAAAAGGATATATGAGTAATTACTATGAATTAGAATTATCAATTAAATTATAAGCATTAAATATCCCTTTCATATCTTATATTACGCTATTTAATCTATTATGATTATTGATAGAAAGTAACACCCATCGATTATCAAAATTTATATTTTGAATTGAAGTAATATTAATAATTTAATTTGAGTTAATATTTCTAGATGAATCTAGGTTTTTAAAAATTCTTTAGGTCTTTTAATATTCCAATAAATTATTACACTTGCTAATACTGATAAATATGCTCTCAAACTTTCATATTATTTGGCTCCATTATAAGTTTATTCAACATATTATTCATTAACTAGTTTAAGAATCACCAAATCATTACTCAATAACCTTGGATTCACAATAGCAAACTAATTAAGCATAATAATTTATACATCTATTCTATCTCTGAATTTTTAAGTAATACCATACCACCAAATTGGTTTAGTTGCAATTCTTGTTAATACTTTGTTTAATCTCTTATCACTTAAGAACTATTCATATTATTTTTCATCATTAATTAATTCCCAAAACTATGGACTATTTTCTAAAAATCCTTCTTTGAGTGCTGCCATTGAGAAATTTGTTATTAACTTTTAAATTGGTTGGATTGGTCCTTGAGTGGGATCAGAATCTTTAGGAGGAATCAAATACATAGCAAAAGGTAAACTTTCTTTGTATTAACAAGCAGGCAAATGTTATAATTCTTAGTGTGATATTTAATCGCAATTTATAACTTATATCTTATTATATATTTCAATTTTACATTAAGTATATCCAACATAGTTGAGGAATGTTATTCTAAAATCTTAATTGCTTTATCAGATTCTTCAGAGTCATTCTTTATAAACATCATCAAAGCCAAATGATCAGGATCATCTTGGATTAATGTCAAAGCTTATTTATATGTAGTTGGAGTTATTGTCTTAATTTGAGCTATTAAGAAAAACAAAAACATTTTTTATTTGTGAAATTAATAAAATTCAATTTGATTAATTTCTTAATAAAAAAATTATATAATTATGTAAGAAGAAGAAACACAATATATATAATTAAATGAACCTAAAATTGAAGATGATCTGATTCCTTAATTTAAAGTGTTATCATTAAAAGATGAAAATCACTTTTAGGTTTAATAGCAATCTAATAATAGTATTAATAAATCAGATATTAGACAATAGCAATAATACATACTTAAATAACTATTATTAATAAGTTAACTCATTACTTTATGACTTAAGAAAAGAATATTTAGAGGAGGTGCAAATTTAAAACAATAAAATAGCAGAAGAATGAATTAATAATAATTAAAATAAATATTATATAAATCAAATGCAAATTCTTATCTCACTAAAAAATATAAATTTTGAATATCTAAATTATCAAAAAATTAATTAAAATGCACAAATTCAATCATAGATTTATAAATAAATATACTCTAATTTATAGGTTTGTAAATTAAATTAAACCTTCACTGATGAAATAGAAAAACTCTCTAACTATTTTTAAGTTAAGGTGTGTTTAAGATCTATAGATTTATTAAAAACGTTTCAAATATATTCAGAATTTTAATTATATATTCGGACTATAAATATAAATAAGAGAATTAATTTAATTAATATCAACATATAACCAAACCTAACAAAAATCCAGAGATTTAAGTATATATTTGATTTTAGTTATATAGTTTAATAATAGCATAAATAACAATTAATTATAAAAAAAATAGTATTATTATATAATACTAAGATTTCTTCTTATAGTCTACTAATTAAAGGATTAAAATTATAATGAAACATGATATTATTTGATGAATATTATCATTATCTTAAAGGTTCATAATGTTAAATATTATAAATATATATAATTACAGAAATAGATGTTTAAAAATGAATGATTACAGATAAAATCAGTCAGATGGTATTAATTTTATAGAACTTTTGTATATCTGAGTGAAATTGTCTGATCAATTTTTAAGGATGTTCATGTATTTACCTTCTTATATAAGTTAAATGATTCCCTATATTATGGAAAGTTATTTGTTCTCTTTCATAATAAAATATTTATACTTTTTTAGAATGTTAGTTAATAAGTGAAATCCAGCAAAATAGAGTTTGTTGATAACACTAATAACTGAGTCTTCTTAATTGATAAGGTAATTTAATTTATTGTCTTTGAGACTAACTAAAACAAATGTTGTAATATTTATAAGAGTGATACTAAATGGAATTTTGTTATCCTGAAAGATTTTGAGTGTTTACTTAAAATATATTTTATATTCTGATATAAAAGCAAGTATTTATAATAAACCAAGTATACCAGCTCCTCTTAAATCAGTAGCTGGATCTGTGCCTTAAAATCCAATCATTTCCCAATGAGAACCATATCTAAGACAATAGTCAGTAGTCATGAGTTGGCAATAAATAGTGTATAGAATTCTAAAATGAGACTCTTTATTGTCATCAAATGTTAATTAGGACATTAAGCAAACCTTATTTAGAATTATAATACTTAATTTTTTTCTTGAATTAGTCTACTACTTTTTAGATGAATGCTAAAACATCCAAATAGTTTATCCAAGAAAGATGTCTTTTTTTAGATAAATTCAATTTGTTCTCGTATATCTTAAGAACCCTTTAATTTATCCCAGGCTTCTATAAAACTTATCTATTTGATTTCATTTTTCTTCTTTTCTATGTCCATCAACCTATCTATATTTGCTTATTCGAATTCTTATTCAATTTTTCCAATACTTCTTTCTGACAATCTAAAAACCTTTTTATCTGGACTTTCTTCTCCTTTGTCGACATGGGGTTTATAGTCTTCATCATCACTAGATAAACATTCTTATTTTATCGATGTTTCATTGATTTGATTATTCTATAGTGCAATTCTTTTGGCCTTATCTTTAAGATTGTTGACTAAAGGTCCATTTTTTTAATTTGTATTAGTTCCTTTCTTATTCAATTTCTAATTGATAATCTATCTAGCTTATTCAACATGATCATTTGTCTATTAAAAGACTTATTTATTATCAATATCGAAATCATCATCATCTTTGGCCTAAGCAGCTGAAACTTCAACCCATTCTACAACTTCTCCCATATCTTCATCATTATGGATCCTATTTTGGATATTTATCCCTCTTTAATCAGCAATCATTTTAATATATAAATGAATTAATAATTAAAAGAACCACTAAATCCTGCTGTTTGTGAAGTTTTTTAAAAACTCCTCTCTGATTTATTTATAAAAAAGATATGGAAGGTATTAATGATAATTCATTAAAATAGGAATTTAGAGAATCAGGTAATTTATCAGAAGGCAAAATGACAAAATCTAACTTTACAAAAGAAATGTTAAAATAACTTAAATTACATGTAAAAAGTAGGGAATATAGTTATATTTCATCACAATTTTTTTTGGTTTTAGCTCCTGAAGAATTTACAAGATATTAGAATAAAATGAAAAATGATTTTGAAGCAATCGTTGAAAGATCTTGTGCTGAATCATATAGATTTGATCCAGATACTTAATTAGTTAGAGAACCTGCTCAGAGAAGGGATAATTAATCAGAAAAACACTAACCTCCAGATTAAGCATTTGAAAATTGGTTTAAGTAGAATTATGATTAATAATTTCTTAAATGGTTTGGAACTAATTATAATTCAGATAAAAAAAAGATGAAGATATCTGCATTGGATAGTTTATTTGAAAGATGGTTTAGATCTAATAATGTATAACCTATATTTGAAAAAGCATAATAAGAAAAAACATACTTTGAAATTTGGGTAGGTAAGAAATTTGAAACTTTATTTGAAAAATTATTTGAAAGTAAACTCAAAAAATTATTGTAGGATTCTAATTGGAATTTGATGATAAAATTGAGATATAAGATTTAGTTTTATCTCTTGGAGTATTGGCAAGAATGGAATTGGAAAAGAAATTGGAATTGATATTTGATTTAAGTGATGTTGATGAAGATGGTTGTTTATCTATAGATGATATATAATAGATGATAAAAAGAATAGAAAAGAATTTTACAAGAGAAACCTCACTTATTACAAGTGATTCATAAGCACTCCAAAATGAACTAGCGTTTAAAAGAGCAATGAGAAAATTTTCATGGGCTACAATAAAGATGGATAAACAGATAGAAATTAAAAATGATGAATTAGGTTTGATTGAAGGTAAGAAATTTCTAGATTCTCTTAAACAAAATAAAATGTTATTTGAAACATTTCTTCCAGGTTAACTTTTGTTATATGATGTTTTGATGACAGATTAAGGAGAAAGAGAATTCTAGATATAAGACATTGATAATAAAATTCTCGATGATAATTAATAGATTGTTAAATAAGACCTAAGGAGAGATGATCCTAAAAAAGAAGATACAAAGAAAGAAGAATAAGTTGGATAATTTGATTTATTTAGAAAAGAAATACATGCACAATTAAGAAATAATTATAAGGATAAGTAATGTAATAATTATATTTAGATTATCTAAATAATATTTATCAGAACATAAAGGATAAGTTAGATATCCAGGTAAAATGGAAGTTGTTTAGGTTGCTAATTAATCTAAAAGAGTGCCTAAATTAGAAAAATTTGAAGAAAAAAAAGAAGCTAAAAAAGAAAAAGAAGATACATAATAAAATTAATAAAAATAAAACAATATTGAATCTCATGGTAATCATATTATATAATATATTCATAGAGAAAAGATTAAAAGATATGAGAGAATAAAGATAATCATGGAATATAGAAAGTATATTGAAAGATTACAAAGCTGTTTGAATAATATATATAGATATACAAATATTTACAATCTCAATATTATTAAATATTTTTAATTAATGAGAATTTTTTAGGAATTTTGGAAAAAGATTATATATTGTGATTTTTAAGACCTTAATCAATTTAAATATTTTAATTGCTGATGTAAACTTCAATGCGTGCAGTTGTTTTAGAAGGACCAGGCTAAGAAGCCGTAGTAAAGGAAATTCCAATCCCTACTCCATAATCAGGATAAGTATTGATTAAAGTAGATTCTGCACCAATTAATCCATCTGATATTGCATTTTTACATGGAGCATATTCAAGTAGTAAATAATTTCCTTGTGTTCCTGGATTTGAAGGATCTGGAACCGTAATTTCTAATGGGTATTTCTATGTCTTATAATTTAGAGGAGGAATTATGGGTTGGAGATTAGTTGGAAAGAAAGTGGCTTTTTATTCTCAATCATAATTTGGAACTTATGGAGAATACAGTATAGCAGAAGCATTGGCTTGTTTGGAATTAGATAATGATATTACATTATAGGAAGCAAGTTGTTCATTTGTTAATCCTTTGACTGTGATATCAATGTTAGAAGTTGCAAAGGAATAAAAAACATAAGCTGTTGTTCATACAGCAGCTGCTTCTTAATTAGGAAGAATGATGATTAGACACTTTTAAGCTAATGGTGTTAGAGTTATCAACATTATTAGAAGAGATGCTTAAGTAGATTTATTAAAAAAAGAAGGAGCTGATATTATATTAAATTAATCAGAGCCTGATTTCTTAGAAAAGCTAAAAAACATAACTTAAACTTTAAGGTATAATTAAATTATCTATTTTATTAGAGCTACAGTATTCTTTGATGCTTTAGGAGGAGAATTGACTGGATAAATTCTTGAAGTCATGCCTAATCATTCAACTTGTTATGTTTATGGTGGATTGAGTCTTAAACCTGTTGGAAATGTTTCTATTATGGATTTGATTTTCAAAGACAAAAAAGTTGTTGGATTTTGGTTGACATCATTTTTAAAAAACAAAAATATTATAAGTTAAGCACTCATGTTGAAATAATTAAAAGGATTACTTAAAAGTAATCTTAAAACTATTGTGGCAAAGACTGTTGACGTCTCACAATTTAAAGAAGGTTTAGAATTTTATAAGAAAAATATGAGTGAAGGAAAGGTTTTAATAAGATTTGAGCAATAGCCTTAATAAACCCAACAGTCATAATGAATAAAAATATTTAAATATAATTATATTGTTATTATTTTTTATTTTAAGTTTATTTAGATCTCTATGTTAACTTAGTACATATTTTGATTCAAATCTAATTATAAAATAAATGGAGTATTATTAATTAGTAAAATATCATTTAAAAAGAGTTCAGAGAAGGAATTCTAATTGCAAATACAATTAAATTATGAAAAACGATGAATATTTGAAGATTGAATTTTCAATCTATATAAGAGTTTTATTATTTAATATTTTATGTCAAAATTAATTGTGTAGAATTACAGATGTAGTATTCTATTCTATCATCTAAAAACTTTCTATAGAGTTATTCTTTTTCACCTAATCCATAGATTTCTGATTATTCATACAATTTTTCTCTTTCTGAATCCAATTTATCTATTTTTTCTTACAATAATCCTAATAACTCCTAATTGGAAAATTTCTAGATGATAGTCATATATATACATTTTAAATTTGCTGACATTAAGCATTTAAAACTTCTACATCCAATTATGCTTACTGAAATTTAAAATAAATACTATCTAAATCATTTTTTAGTTTCATAATTTCAGCATCATTTTATTCAACTATTTCTAAACAATTTTATTATTATAATTTACCTTTAATTGTTTAATTTTTTATTGCTTTAGCTTTCATTAGTTTTTATAGATCTATATATCTTTATATAGATAGAATTATTTCTGATATTTATTTTCCATTATGTTCCCTTTGGATTAATTTTTCGAGAATCTTAAGTTCTTATTGATTAAAATTAGGTTGAAGTTGAACCGATAAATCTTATTATGAATCCTAAATTTGTTATACAATCCAATCGTCTGGTTATGGAGGATAAAGTTTAAACTAAATCAATATTTTATTTAAAGTATCAATAATCTTATTTTCATTTTATATCTTAATTTACCAAGTATCTTCATTTATTAATGGATTCTTTTTAAACTTAGCTTAAACAAAATATTTTGGATTACTTTACGGATAATCATAATTGAATAATCTATTATAATACTATGATTACATTTAGATATCTATGTATTCGCATAATCTACATAAATATTCCTATTACTATAAAGTATTTCTTAAATCAGATTCAACTTTAGTTATTTTATAAATTTATTACACTTCTTCAATTTCATTCTATAATATTCAAATAGAAGTTTACTTAGATTAATTTTTTAATTTCTTCTGATTTAAGGCTTATTTCACCTCCTTACGATATTGAACTCTAGACAAACATTTATAAAAAAATAATTAATCTCAAGTTGAAGAATTAATTCTTTAAATGTTAAATTCTTTTAAAAAATTTTAATTTGAAGAAAAACACAGCTTTAACAACTAACTTTATTCTTAACACTGATTGTTATCTTCTATAATAAGATGATAATGAATTTGCAATGTTGATTTTAGCTTAAGTAGTAGATGATTTTATCAGCAATTAAATTGATAAACCAAAGAATGAGCTCTAATCCACATACCATAATATAATATAAATATCGAGTAATAAAAGCTTTTTATAAAAATAAAATAAAGTATTTAGCAATAATAATAATTCTATTAATATTAAATCCTATTGCTCTTGCTTAAAAGAAAAATTTACTCCATAAGACTAGCAGCCTTTAATAAATATTGAAAGAGGTAATATATTAAAAGCTCTTTTATTTATACCTCTAACAACTTAAAAAAATGAGTCTTATGAAATGAATTCATATTTTCTTTAACTAGTTAATACTAAAATGGTATTGAATCTAATTAAAATTATTTCCATAACAAATGGAGTAAAATATTGAATAAAGTTTAATTCATAAATATCTGATTTAGATTTATTTATTTTGAAGTAAATATTCAGTTAAAAAAGATAATTATTCTACTTAGTTCATTATTTACAAATATGTTTTGAAATAATTATGAAACTATTAAATAAAACTATTAATCTTATATTTAGTAAAATTGAAAGAAAACACATTAATAAAACCTCATTTATAAAATAGAAATATATGATACAACTCAGAATAAACAAACCTCAATATAATGAAAGAATGAAATTAATCTTAATCAGTTTATTTGATATCAAAGAAGATAAAAAAGTTATTGAAACTTCCCTTAAACTATACTTTCTTATAAAGTAATTCTTATGACTGATGTCCTTATTCTTGTTTAATATGAGAAATGAGTCTATTCCTTACAAGTAAAATTCATAATTTAAAAAGAAACACTCTTTTTTTGAGGAAATCAAATAGAATTATTATCTTTACTAAAAAATTTTTGATTATAAATTTATATATTTATATATATTAATTAAATGGAAAATGATTAAATTGCTATTATAATTATTCTAATATTAGCTGTAATATTGGCAATATTGATGAGTACAAAGATACTCAATTTTATAAGATAAAATAATCAAAATGTTTAAGTTAGTACACCGACAATTAGACATGTCATAATAAACATATATTGTTAAATATTAACATTAGCTATACCTGAAATTTAATATAAGAAAATAAAACTTACTTAAGATGAAATAATTTACTATGTTAATTAAGATGAAAAACTAATATATCGATTTTAGGTTGATAAGAATTACAATTGGTAATATTGCAGATACACATAAAATCAAGGTATTATCAGAGTTTATGATGGTGATACAGATAGAATGTCAGAAAGATAGGAAATTCAATTAATATTTTTTTCTACTGTTAATATTGATAATAACTAAACCTACTTTTATAATTATCCAATTACATAATAATAAATTGAAAGAGATCATATTAATATATTGAATGCATATATTTTACATTTAAATAGACTGAATTGGAAAAACTTTCTATCTAATGATAATTTTAAAAAAATAGAAATATTATTCTTACCATCAAATATATGCGAAAATGAAACAAGCATAAATGTTCAATAAAACTTTAACAGTTTTTTATTTTTTTTCAGACCAATAAATTATCAAGTGTAATTATTGTATAAAAGACTCTTTTTTATTTCAATCAATTCAGGAAATTAGAACATTATATTAATAGAATTCAATATTTAGGACAACTCTCTTATATTGCATGATAGTTTAGCAAATAATAATTTAGAGTAATATTAAGGTTTGAGGTTAACACTTTCTTTTTTATCACCTTAAGCAATTTATCCTTCATTATGTCATACATGTAAAAATAATGGAAAATAAAAGTCAATGGAGGAGATTGGTAATTATGCTAGACAATATAATTTTGGAGACATTTAATAAAATTAATTAGATACTTACTCAGGTTTTAAAAATTGGATGTAATAAAATATTAAAAACTGATTTTGTTAAATATATTTTTGATTTGGAAATTACATTTATTTAATAATAATTTATATGTAAAATTGAATCATAGGTTTATTAAGGAAATTAGATATTCTTATAATTAGTTAATATTTTATAGTTTGATTAAAATTTTTATTTTTTTTGAATGATTAAGCATGTTTAAACAAATTTCAAAAAGAGTATTTTTTTTTTAATATAACAATTAGGACAAATTGAAATTTAATGATTTAATTTTGGATAATTAATTTTAATAATATATATAACACAAGACATGTAATAAGACATATGCTTTTTAGTGTTTAAATCATAAATAGTTATTGAATTTGAATATTTATTTCAAGTCATTAATAGGATTAATCTGTTTTACGAGAAGCAATAAAAAATAGCTTCTCATAAATTAATTCTAAACTGAAATTGTATGTTTTTCTATTAAAATATATTTATAGTAATTTTTAAACAGATCTATTATCAACATTTTGATATTATGAGATATTACATGGAATAAACATAATCGATTTTTAGCTTCAAGGATTATTGATATTCTATTAAAAATATTAATTTTAATTCTCAATAATTAAGTTTTAAGCAAAAACGTTACTTAAATCAAAAGATCCTTAGATTTATGCATTATTGTTATAAATTAATTAAAATAATAACATTCTAAACTATAATTAGCATTCATATTTTAATTAAAATAAAAATTTTTTAGGGAACTATTAATTAGACTTTGATAAAAGATTTATTTAGCATTTTTTCAATTATAATAATTTATTATCTGTCAATCTCAAACACATATATGGGATAAGTTAAATTAATTATCCAATTAGAACTAATATTCTAAAGTCTTAACAATTTGCTATTTTTGGATTGATTTATTTTTGCTCATACAATTTTTAGAGGTGAAAAATTTAGAACCTATATTTTCCATCTTATATAATTTTTTTTTAAATCCTGATTAAGAATTATTTCAGTCTTTGCATTGTTCCTGAAATTATTATTTATTGTTTTATAATTCAGTAGATATCTATAATTACTTAAAATTTGTATTATTAGATTCTATAAACGTTTTCTATTCAAATAGTTTGAGATATTTGATGATAATATTACAAACTAATGATTCAAGAAGGAAAGCAAAAATTATAGTTAATACTATTTAGTATAATTCCATTAATGTTCTTTAAAAAATGATTTGAATAATGAGATACAAATCATATATTATATTAAATATTTAAGAACCTATTTTTATAAAAGTTAATTAATTAGTAAATATATTTATATAAGTTTATTCATTTAATAAGCGAATTTTTTAGAAATTATTATAGAATTATTATAGAAACAATTATTTGCATTGGTTATTTGAAGTAATATGAATAGAATGATAAATATTAATACGGAAAGAGTAACAACTTAACTAGATTTATCATTTGTAGTAGAAATGGAATATAATACAAAAAAAGAAAGTAAAATTAGAAATAATATTTATAACACTATATATATATATATATATAATCAAATTATATTAATTAATTGGCTTAGATCATGGTTTCCATCAATCCAGGGATGATTGAGTATTTAATCAATAGTAAATCTGCTTTAATGATCAGGTGATATCATTTTTTAAAATAATTCTTAAAATAAGACGTCATTATATTTAGTATTTCTATTGACGAGTTTCCAAAAAGTATTCCATTTATTCTCAGAGATAATCTTCCAATATGGACAGTTTATGGAAGCCTCAGAAAAGGGAGGGAATCCATAATAAAGTATAAATATTAAGACAGCCATAGCAAAGATGTCTGATTTTTTGAGGAGATCAGAGTGAATGTATTTTTCAGAAATCAGTAATTCTGGTGACTTATAATTATGTGTTCCACAATTTCTTATGTATTACTTTTTATCATCAACAATATCAGCGAAACCAAAATCTATTAATATAATCTGTTGTTGTTTGTTGAGCATTAGATTCTCTAATTTGATATCTCTATGAACATAATTAAGTTTGTGAAGGTATTAGATAGTTTCACTTAATTCAAGTAAAATTTATTTCACAGTTCTAACATCTAATCTAGTTCCATTCTTGACTATTTAATAAAAATCAATCTTCATTTATTCACAGATAAAGTATTTGTAATCAGGATGATGATCAGCAATCTTTAGAATGTGAGGATGATCTAGACTTTTTAATATTTTAATTTCCTTCTATCTCAACTTATCTGGGTAGTTTGGCTTGTAGATCTTGACTACGCATTATTATCCTTGATATTCACATGAATATAGATCACTTGAAAAGCCATCACCTATTTTCTCTTTCAATTCCATAATATTTTAAATTAATAATAAATTTTCACATCTTTCTTTACAAGCGTTGATTAACCCAACTTACATAAATTAAAAATATTTATTTTTATTATTTATTGATATTAATATTCTATCTATTTCATCATTCCTCCTCTTAAGCGAATTCCTATTAGACTCCTTCTACCTAAAACTAAGTGTCTTATAAATCTTCCATTTATTATTATTAATCTTGAATTGCTTCATCTTCTTAAAATTATTATAACTCTTATTATAACAATTATTATTAATCAAACTCTTACTATTTTAAATCTTCTTTTGACTTTTTTTAATTCTTATTAACCTAATTTCTAACTATCTTTCCTTTTGCTGCGGCTTAAATCTTAATAATATTTTGCATATCTCTATCATCCTAAAGTTTATTATAGATTCTATTACAAAGCTACTTAACTTTGGCAACTCATCTCCTTTATCACTCTTTTCCAATTAAGGATTCTCATAATCATCTATATCTTTTTAGATCTTATCATATAGATCATTCACATATTCTTTTGCGGCTCTCTTCTCCTCTGGATAGCTTCCTTAAGAACTGACATGCGAAACATTATTTGGATTCCCAGATCCCACCCTTTTAACTTATTGGCTATCAGGTCTGTTGTTTGATATCTCTACTACTATTTTTGCCTTCTCTGTCATATTTGATGGTTTGGGTGGCTTGTGTACTCTACCAGGAGCTTCACCTTTTGCAATATTGTATTTGCTTTCAAATTTAAATTCCTTTCCTTATGCCATGCATTCAAAATATTCTGCTCCATACTTTATTATGTCATCAGGTTAATCTCTCAACACCTATTTATTCAAAATACATGTACTTCTCTTGCAAAATCATGTAATATTTAATGAAATCCTTCTGGGACTGGATATTTTTGTAAATATTTTGATGCCATTTGATAACTGTTTATATAATATATTTATTATTATTATTTTTTTCATTACTATTACATTATAAATATATTTATTATATCATTTTTAAGTGATAAAATACTTTATTTTTTTATTTATATTTATATTCATTTATTAATCATCTTGACTTTGGAAATCAAGAAATATTAATAATATCCTTCAATTAATTTATTAATCCAGCCCTCCTAGCTCAGTTGGTCAGAGCGTTGGCCTTTTAAGCCAAATGTCAAGGGTTCGACCCCCTTGGAGGGCGGCTTTTTTTATTTTTTACTTTTAATTCATAAATTATTAAACATATTTTAAAAATAATCAACTAGACCACTTATTAAATTTAATTGCAAACTTCTACAAAATAAATTTGATTTACTCTATAAAACATATAAAATCAGCAAGAATTCAAATTTTAAGCTAATTTGTTATGGTAAATAACAATAAATATATATAAATCTACTCTCATATGAATTCGTATATGAATATCAATTAAATATATTGTATTAAATATTATAAATAAAATTCCTAAACAATATTCCAAATTATAATGAAAAGCCATTTATTTAATTTCTAATTTTAGAATTGTCTTTGATTTTCATTTACTAATCTTCTAATTAAATCATTTATTTGTCAATAATAAACTTCCATCTTTACAAGCTAATCAGCCATTAAATAATAAATAATAAGTAGTATTATATAATTAAAAAAAGTATATAATAATTAAAGAGCTAAATGCAAAAAAAAAAAATAAATTAATAAGAATTCTTTAAATTATTATTATCACATCTAATCATGTTGGACATTTATTGTAGATATGGTATTAATTTTTTTCATAATAAAATTCATATTCAAATCAAAATTTGAATCAATCAATTAATAAAAAGAAGTTTAAAAGATGGATTAAAAAGGAAAAGTAGAAAGTGAGCTATTATGTTTTAAGTATTGTTTAATAAAATTGAATTAATTAATTATTTTTATATCTATTTTTATGCGTCTTGGTTTGAAGTTAAAAAAAGAATCTAAACCTGCTTAGGAATAACAATAAGAACAGCCAGTATAAGAATTCAAATTTGATTTTGTTTTCTTCAGCTCTAATTAACAAAAACAATTTGACAATCAAGATTCAAAATAATTCAAGCTAATAATCTAAAAAAAGAATACAAAAGAATAAATGATTATCTAAAAAGACTTTATTTATGTTGGAGAAGCCTCAAATAATAAAATGCATGGAAATGGTAAAATATATATAAAACAATATGATGCGTATTGCAATAACAATTATTTTGTATATGAAGGGGAATTTTAAAATGATTAAATTGATGGTAAAGGTACAGAATATTACGGAAAATCTAATAATAAAAAAGTAGAAGGAATATTCCAAAAGTTGTCCTTGGTTGAAAAATTCTAAGAATATAATTAAGACGGAAGCATACTGATTAAATAATAAAATTTGTAATAGTCTTAATTACAATAATCCTTTATTTAAGAAGATCGAAATGCCAACAAAATGTTTAGAATCAAATCAGGAGTTAAATAAACACCACCTTAACCATAATAGTAAAAACCACAAGTTAAATAGAATGATAAATGGATTAAGTTTGATGTTGAATTAAGTAAGGATCATCTATCTTCACTTTTATCAGAAAAAGCAATTAATGATTAAATCATAGAAGCATATCTAAATTACATAAATTTCATAGATACAGAAAGTTTCTTTAATTTAAAAACACTGCCTGAAATATAATCTTATAAAAGAACTCTCGTAATTCCTTATTTCTTATTTGAATAATAGAAATTAGATATACTCACCTACTTTGCTGAGTTTTCTTATATTAAAGGATAATTTTGGTAAGTTTATTAATAAATATTTGTAATTGTTAATTCTAATGGTCATTGGATCCTATTGGAACTACTATTCGAAGGTTAGGAAATTAAAATGAAAGTATACGATAGTTGTTCGAAAAAAAAATCAATATTTTATGTAACAATTTGCAAACATGTATGGATTATGATTGAACCAATCATTAAATAATATAATTTGACTATATCTTGGAAATCTAAAGATATAATTGTTTCTGATTGCCCTCAACAGTCATAACCAAATGATTCAGGTATTTTTATCTGCGCTTATTTAAAATATTTGATTTCAAATATAAGTTTAGATTAAATTACATAAGAAGTTATTAATAATATTAGAAAAACAGAACTCTTTAATATTGTTAAAAAGGAAAAATGAAATAAATATTAAAATTATAGATTATGCTTCATTTCAACTATTTCTATTTAGAATTATTTATCGTTTTTAATATTTTATTTAGCGATTACTCTTTTTCGCTTTTCATCTTTTCAGATAATAAAAGATCTTACTTTAAATTATTACCTTTATTTTCATCGTAATCTATTGAACTATCTCTCTAACTTCCATGATTAATTTTATTTTATTTGGCTAAACTATTTTATTTTGTATTGCTTTTTCTTTTCTCTTATTTAATCACTTAATCCATTTCCCAACTCTCTTTATATCGATTGATTTAATCTTAAATCTAATTCACAATTTCATTTTCTCTAATCCTTTTGCTTTCTCTTTCTATTTCCCATTTTATTGCATTTTCTTATTGTTTCAATTTTTTTATTTTTAATTTGTTATTCTCTATTTATTACTTCATTAACGATTCTTTACTATTTGATCTATAAGATCTATTCAAAGACTATTATCCGTCGATCATTTGCTTTATTTAGGATTTAGCTGCTGGTTTATTAGTCTATAATTTTAAAATCCTATCCAGTCTTGATTACTATATTTAATATATATTATACTTTCTTAGTTTGAGCTTCTAATACTCGTTTTTAATAATCCTTAGAACTAGATGAGGAACGACTACAACTTAGATTGGATTATTGACTTTTAGGTCTATTAATTTTACCAAGACTATTATTCAATTATGATTATGATATATTAGTTTTATTTGAGAATGATTTCTAGGATTATTGAAATTTATTAATTTTCTATAAGCCTTATGAACTTTATGATCTATTTCTGGAATTGCTTCTTTTGCACAATAATAAATTTTTAAACAAAGGTCTTGCGATAGCTAAAAGTTAATTTAAAGTATCAAGTATTTATTCAAAAGTCTCATCATTCTCTTCATCTTGATTTTATTATGGAATTGATTATAAAATTAGAGTTGATTTTTCTAAATTTTCAAATCGTACTCTTTTTTAAAATGTTTATGGATCATTAATTATATCTAGTATCTCATTAGTATTTCGTAAACAATATTTTATTGATTACCAATCGGACTTTAATTAATTTCCTTAAATTGATGCGATCGTTCCGCTTAATAATGTTATTAATGCATGAGTGATTTATACAATTTTTTAAGATGGTTTAATCATAAGTTTTAATTGCTAAAATAATTGATCTAATTACATTAAGAAATTTAAAGGTGATTTTCTTGTTTTGGGTTTCCTATTACATTTCTGTTAATTATAATTACGATATTAACAATTATCAATTATATTAAATATGAAAACATTATCATAAAAACTTCTTATAAATTGCAAATATATCTATAATACCTAACAATATTATGATAACCAGTAAAGAGGCTTTATCCAAAGTTATTTTATTATTCATCATAGAAATAGTAAAATCACTCTTCCTTAAGTTTGACTTTAAATCTTATTTCTATTTCTTTTATATTTAATACTTTAAATTTTGATTATTGCAATGCCAGAGTTCCATTATTCATCTTTGAATCTACGTTTAAGGCAATTTATTCAGTCTCTTATGTTAATCTATCAATTTCTTCAATGATTAAATCATTCTCAAATAGATTTCCTTTTAAATTATCTGTTTTCTTCTGCTTAATCAATAATTCATTGATGCTCTCTTCAATTAAATCTAATTATTTCTTATATTGTAATATCTTATTTTATAGTATTTTCTTAGAATGATTCGACGTCATCTAAGCTTCTGTTTCCATCATTTTGATCTATTGTCATATATAAAGATTTTACACATCTTCTTAAATCATCTACGTTTTTCTTATAAAAGTCATCAGTACTATACTCTCCTTTTCTTAATTTCTATTTTACTTATTCACTTATATATTTAAATTCTTATTCGTTTTATACAAATTCCTCACTTGCTTTTGCATCTTGCATTATTTATATTAATTAACAGAATGTCAGATTCAAATTCTCATAGACTAAAACTATCCATTGATATTCATTCAATAAAAGAACATTCCTTTAGAGGTTTGATATATGCTCATTATTCCCATTATCCATAAATAGGAATTAAATAATAATTTAGAACAGCACCAGTCATGTATATAATTATAGTTATCATTAGAGAAATTACCAAACCTTTTGTTGAAATCTCATTTTCAAATTCGTTTGCTTCATATATATTTGATACAAACAAAGAAGAACTACAAAGATTATTTGAAGATACTTAATTACAGATTGAACTATTCCATTAAGATAGACTAAAAAAAGATTAGTTTATTGGTATATCAACAATAAACTTATTGGAATTACTAAAAAGTCCTATTCGAAAAAGCTCAAAAAGTTATGCTCGAGCTTTAGATGCATATTATCCTATTGATGATAATATAAATTAAGATGCCAAAAGAATTGGATTACTTAGATGCATTTGCTATCTAGAAGATTTAGGTCCTCTTGATTAATTATAATAATAAGAATAGACAGCTATTGAATAAATAGTTGGTGATCCAGCATTGCCAGTAATTAGCTATCCAAATTCAGATGATCCAGAAAAATAATAGGTTATTTTGGAATTGCATTCCTTAGAACACAAAGTTATATGGGAACTAGATACTTGGAAAAAAAGCGAAGAGGCTAAGTTTAGAGTGCAATTAAAATAAAAAGAATTCGAATTGACTTCAAAATTATATTAAGATTTTAAGAATAAAGAGTTGGATAGAGAAAGATAACTTAAATAATCATTAACTTAAATGTCTGTATTAGAGAATAAAGTTAAAAATAAAGCAACTGAGCTATTGAAAAGAGAATAGAAGATCATTTAATTGGAAGATGAAGTGAAGTCTAAACTTTTAGAAACCGCAAAAATAATCAAAGTAAAAGATGAAGAAATGGGTATTCTTATTAAAAGACAAAAAGATGAAAAGCTAAATTTAGAGAAAGAAAAAACTTTATTAAGTTTGAAGTTAACAGACGCTTAAGCTAATATCCAAAAACTAGAGGAAGAAAATAAGAGTCTTAAAAAGGAAATAGAAAAATCTCCTGTTGCTATTGTGAAGGAGACTTTATAAGAAAAAGTTATGGAGATTACAGAATTGAAAAAAGAATTAGATAGAACGAATTAAATTAAAGAGTAGTATAAATAATATTATGAAAAAATGAGAGATGAACTAATTAAAGAAAAGAAATAAGCGTAAGATAATAATTCCTTAACTTAAAATACTTTACTAGAATTGGAAAAGCTAAAACTTGAATTGTTGGAAGTTAAATAAAGATAATCATTAAATACCTAATCGAATACTTAAATGATCAAATAGTATATGGAAAATCTTTAGCAAGAATAATAATCATAATAATAGCAATAGTAATAGTCAATTACTAACCCTTAAAAAGTGGAGTAAATTTAAGAATACAATAATTAATACAATAATCCTTTTAAAAATGGATTAATAGATAAATCATCTCAAAAACTCACTATTCCAAAAAATTCAAAATCTTATAAAAATTACCCTAACCTAGATAATAAATCTGATCTCCAACGATTATTATAAGAAAGAGAATACTTGATTGAGAGTGGAGAATACTAGATTGATGATCCATTAATAGAAGAGTTAACTAAATAAATATAATAATTAGGTGGCCATTGAAACAAAATTATAATTATACATTTTTTTCATTATTAAATCTATATATTGTTTTAATTTTTTTTGTTATACATTTATTTCACTTGTAAATTTTTTACAACTTTTCCGCTAATAATTCTTCATTTTTAATATTTTTTTCTATCTATTTAATTTTATGATTTGTCATGTAAAGTTTGGATTATCTTATTTCTAGTATAGATTTAAGATAAGAAAGCAGAGAAGTTGCAGCAATAGATTATGCGGCAGCTTATTATTCTGAGATATTATTAACTTATTCTAGTTTCTGTAATTGCTTTTCACTTATTCCACTTATATCTATATTTAATAATTATTCTAAAAAGTTTTGACGACTTAAGATTTTTTGACAATCACGCCAATTATCTTTTTAAATCTTAAACTGATTATCTAAAACCAAGCAAACAACATTTATTATCTTCTCAATTAATTCAGTTGGCCTGGCAAAAGCTTTGAGTTCGGTTATTTGAGCTCTTTAAAGATTTTATAATCCCTCTTTAGCTGCTTTTAAAAGTTCTAATTAAGTTTGATCCTGAGAATATTATTGAGCATTCTGTATCTGTAACTATAATTCATTTTATTATTCATTTATTTATTAATGGATTATTATTATTTTATGTGGGATCCATTATATAACAATTAAGTTGGCTCTTTTGCTTAGCAATCTGAATTGCAAAATTTATTTAACTTCTAAAAATATTAAAATTTAATGAAAAACTTCAGGTCTTACTTAAATAAGCATGTTATTTTTTGATGTAATTGGATTTTACAATGTATTTGATAAATCATAAATCTCTTACAATTTTATATAGAGGCTCTCCAACCTTTCATCTTTTTATTTACTTTTTGATTATAAGTTATTTATATCTTATTCTAATTTTTGAAACATCATATATTAAATATAAAATAAAAATAATTAATCTGACCTTCTGTAATTTTTTTGTACAAAATCAAATATATGATATGAAATCCAAAATGATAATAAATCTGTTCTGTTAAGAGATGATAAATAAATCCAAACATGTTAATCAAATTTAATAATAGTATGAAATTTTTAATATAAGAAGTATTAAACTAAATTTATTAATAACAAAATTATAATATGCTTAGATTTTATTACAAATTTCTATATAAATATCAATATTAAATAAAGTTTAATATAATTCTTGTAAGTGCTAATAAAATTGGAAATGATAATTTAAATTTTATTTTGGTGGGCAATTATTATGTTGTTTTTAAATTTAAAAGAAAATTAGATGTAAACTTATACTAAAAATGAAATGATAAGGACATTTGAAATCAATTAGATAAATTAATAAATAACTAATTATGTAAGTAATATGCAATTGATTATAAAATAGATATCAAAAAGTTATAAAAAACAGAAACTCGATATCATTTAATAATTTATCAAAGGACAAAACACGCCAATCTAAACTTAAGTAAATCTACTATTTTAAAAAATAAATTATATTGAAAAAAAATAATGATATAACGATAAAATAATTATAA